>VZTY01018606.1:0-16269 GCA_013400935.1 Turnix velox
AACCATTCAATGATTTTATGATTGATGACATTTGCGTGACTGATTGTTTGCTGTGCAGAGAATATGCTTTGGCATTTCTGAAACACATGCATTTCAACACATAGCTTCAGAAGCAGGAAGGCCCAAAAGGATAATGGCAGATGCCTCTATTCAGTTGTCAAGAGTCATTCTGAATTTGAGTGCATTTAAATCTGAACTGTTTCAACAATAAACAGAATTTTAATTGAACTGCACTGACATTAATCCTTCAAGCTAAGAATAATTGTGCTGCCTTTCAGTCAGTATATGCATCATACTAGACATTACAAAACCCACCCATCAAGTTTTATAAGGCGTGAAGCCTTGTTTCAACATATAAGCATTTGATGGTAAGTTCTCATGTTGATTCCCTGTTCAATAAGGGCTAAATGAATATAGAAATTTCTCCTGTAGTCTTTTAAGGTCTTTTAATAGAGATGTAGACATGTAAAAAAGAAACTTTATTACTAACAGATTTTCCTAGCCTTACAGAAATTTACAGGAACTTCAGACACCTAGCCATCTGCCAAATTTAATTGAAATTGGATAAAGTCCAGAAAATGCTAGGGGTAACAGCAGATGTTTACATCAGTGTAAACCAGATGTTTACATTATTACATATATTACATATTATTACATATATTACATAAATAAGAGGTCACTACTGATTGTAAACATTTCAGTGATTTGACTGACCAGGAATATTTCTCTTTTCTGGACACACTCACGAGGCTTTGGGACGTAAAGCAGAGCACATGTCTGTGCACACTCACTTCTTCTGGAATATACTTGTTTCTGCAGACAAAAGTTGGCTTGTGTTCAGCAAGGCCAGAAAACACAATCAATGTTTTGAATGTTCATGGAGTCAAACATTTGTATAACTGGCATATTACTCTAGCAGGAGCAAAAAAAAAGTGAAAGCATTTGCAGGAGAAACAAAACTGCAGGACTGGAATGTATGGTGTATAATTTGTAAAGATTTCCACAACTTCTGGACTCCCACGCCATAGGTCTTATTAAACATTTCCTTACTGTTTTATTCAAAACCCAGTAAGTTCCACTTGCTACTTTTGCCATAAATTTACATTGGCTCTCATTTGTTTGATAACAAGTTCCTATCCTGACTCTTCCCCGATACTTATTTCCTGTAAAATAGAAGCTCTTTGTGTTAGCAATATTCCTAGTTCACTTCACACTAGAACATCTCTGGGATCGTTGTATCACTCCCATCTGAAACCAAGTGAAAAGTAAGCCATGGATGGTTTGCTATTCACTAGGTTATCCACACATTTTAGGGTCTGAAATTTTCTGTGGAATATATATTGGACCACAGTGTTCACATTCTGGATGTAGTTCTCCATTTCACTTCTGGAGATCACAGAGATGTGCCCTTGGTCTGCACTCCTGGAGCAATGGCAAGTGGCTGTTTTGATCCCACACCTGCCTGTATATGGCATGATGCTCTCTGAACACTGCAAGTGCTTTTCTAGATAAGACTATGTAAAATTAAGTACTGTTCAAACATTTTGCTGAGGTATGAATGATGTATAAACACATAATATGGGAAGTCTACTGTATAATTGCATGTATTATTGCATATATATTGCTATAACTGCAACCTGTCTGTTAAAAATCTGTTTTCTTCTCAGCTGAGTCCAGCAAGGGTGCAAGAAATTATGAATCCAGTGTCAGATGTCTCAAGGTACCTATTGCATTTATGTATTGCTTGGGCAATATCACTTTTACATGAGTTGGAGTTGGAACTAGATGATCTTTTAAGGTCCATTCCAACCCAAAAAATTCTATGATTCTATAAAAATATGAAAGGGACCAGAAGTAAAAAAGAAGGCTTTGTAGACAAAGGATGTCACCTAATCCACACTTAACTGAAGAATGAACACAGAATTTGGAATAAAACAGGGGGGTCCTGGATGGCCTAAATTTTGATCCAGTAGTTTTTGCCTGAGAGAGATGATGTGGTTTAGTAGCTCCCAACATAGTTGTGTAAGATTGCTATTAGAGGAAATACTCTCTAAACTGAATCTCAGCTCCTCAGCTCATGAAGTAAAAGTGTACTCACCCTAACACTGAAAACCAGCTCAACAACAAGAAGGTTTTAGATAGAAGAGCAGATGGGCCATAATCTTAGAGGAAAAAAGAAAAAAAAAAAAGAAAAAAAAAAGAGCATACTACATTCTGGTTTGCCTGCATGTTATTAGGCAGGGTGGAAGCAGGCTTATCCAGAGCCCCAGTGCTCCACCAATGGCTTTCAGAAACGCCTGGAGCTCCTGCTGCCTCAACAAAACACAGCTGGTTACCTAGATGCAAAAACTCACTGCTATCTTGCATCAGTGCTATCAGTTTTTCTTGTTTAAAATGCAACAGAAAAAAGGGACACATCACCTCCCTACAGAGGTGCTTTGTTAAGGGCCATGTTAGTAGAAGTTCAATGCTGATCCCAAGATTAGTTGTTGAAAGGGGAGAGACAAAAGGAGAACCAAACTATGAAGTAAACTACATGGCATTTTCCCCACAGAACCTTCCACCTTTGGAATTGGGAACACTAAGCCCCAATAGTATGTCATGCAGTACATATCAAATTTTCCATTACTTTGTGATAATGATGTGTGACAACATTTTCATAAAGGGAAGGGTCTGGCTACATTGTGGGAATAATGAACACACCTAATGATCTACAGTTACGGCATTACGTAAGCAAAGAAAAACCTGCTTCCAGTTTCGGATTTGGAAGTTCTACCTCAAATTTTACATAAACCTCTGGCAATTTTGTTCCAAGAACTCATAAAACCAATGTGCACATCTGCAATCTTAAAACTCAAGTTTCTGCATTATTTTGACTATTTCTTTTCATTTTTTGACTTCCAAAGATAGCACAAATACAAAAAGTCCTACAGATGCTCAAATGGAAAACGAACCTTTTGATACAAAGTCTTTAGAAAGCTGATCCCTACAAGAAGATGGGCCCCACCTTGCAGCAAATTGAACAAATTAAGAATAATTCATCTTGAGGTGCAATAAGCATCATATAAAAGTTTGCCGAAGGCTGGATAATTCCATAGAGCTGCCCAACAAGAAGCCAGAAGTGATTAGGATAAAATGTCTCACACCACCACCCTGAGTACTCAGCTCTTAATCAGGTTATCAGGCAGCAGGGCTTTTCTTAATTGATACAGCCTTTTATCAAATGAGCGTGTTATCTCATTGGTGAGGTCATAAAAAGTGAGTCACGCAGAGTCAATAGGATATCTAGCACAAAGTCTATGCTATGCATTATAAGGGCAAAAGGCATTGTAGGTATATTAGGCATGTTTACTTAAAGGTGACCATTGAGTGCTGTGGCCCTCTTCAACCTTCAGAAAAAGCCGTGTCCAACTTATTGGTGTATTGTGCTGGGTTTCATTGCACAGCATCTCTAATACATAGAGTGCAAAGTGACTCAGCTTCACAGTTTCGTTATGAACACCATCAAGGGTTGGTTGGACAGGCACAGTGAGACTTATTGCCTCTTACTTCCCACTTTGTTACTTAATGCAATAGTCTGGTAAGGCACACACAGTGTCATCATTTCTTATACCAGAAATTGCATTAAACATTATGTTCAATGGACAAATAACTGCTATGTTAAAAAGGATCAACAGTAGCGGGGAAATAACCTCTAAGCAGCAATGCAACAAGAAAGACCAGAACAACAGAAAGCACCAGTTGAGACAGAAAATTAATAAGCCTTAAAGATTAATTATGCTCATTATAAATTTGCAAGGAGAAAATCCCTCGTTAGTTATAGATCTTTCAGGTACAAAACTACTAATCCCATGTCTTTTTTCCTCTTTCTGTTGTTAATCTCTTCTTTATGCAAAAAGATCTCATGAACTTCAAGCAACCACACCTTCTGCTATGGTTACAAGGCAATTTACTTGTTCTAGGAAGGGTAATGGTCTACTGCATCATCAGAAAAGCCAGTCACATAAAACAGAGAGGATTCCCATCTCTGTGTGAAATGTGATGGTTTCTTAAAGACCAGTACAAGCAATATTTCACCAAAATGCAGTAACTTCAGCTTTTAGAGACTATCCATGTTTCAGTGAGGTATTCAATATCACATATATCACCTTTAGTTGATTGTGTGCTGGATCTGATTATGAATTTTTCTCATCACTAAAAGCCTGGAATCCTCTTTCAGGCATGAACGTTGCTAGCATCTGAAGATTGAAACTAACATGAAGTAGTAAAATGAACATTCTCATTAAAGAAAAATAATTTCCTCCTGGTTTCAGGTGAGTTTGCCAGTAAGTTAAAGAAAAAAACTCAAGCTAAGAAACTAAAGACTAAAAATAAAGTTGCTGTAAATGACTGGGAGTGAGAACTGCTCATTTGAATACTGCTGTGTAAGTGAGTTGGTATGTTTGATCACACCTGTAACCACTAGAAAAAAACTATAGGCATGTGCACTGTAAACCAAACTGGCTCTTACAAAGTATCTCCCTATTGGCTACTTCACATCTCACGTACTTTATGATGAATATTACCCAACCTTTTTAAAGTAAACCAGCGTATGTTTCTTTACTAAGAGTGATTCAGGGAAACAAGCTGTTGTAAGAATCTTTAGGATTTAATTTTCACTTTATTTCAAATGTTTGCTCACACTTTGAACAAAAAGAAAAGGAGATTTCCAGACAGAGAGATACTGAAATAAACAAGATCAGTTTAACGGTTCTTTGTGTTTGTTGCCTGGACAAAATCCACCCTTGTATTTGAAAAGCCCTTGGTTACAGTTCAGCCCAAAGACTAATACAGTTCTGCAAGTCAATGAAGTTTTCAGTCTGCCAAAAAATCCAGCACAAAACAGAAAAAAATTAATGCTGAAAATATATATTGGCAAGTCTAACTGGCATGAACATGAAAACTTGGACGTTAGTTCCTCCCTTATAGGAAATCTGAGTTTCTACACTTTCATTCCTAAGTCCTAGTTTCAGTTACTCATGTTGCATGTATGCCAGCTTACTCATAGGCTCTTCTCAGAAACTCCACCCAGCATGAAAACTAGAGTTGAGGGATACCTCTGTTTGGAAACTTTCCTCCCGAGGCAGAATGGAGAAGCCCATGTTAGGACTCTGTCTGACCTACATGGATATTTAGCAATATCCAACTAGGATGGAAATTATCAAATACCATAATCCCATAACTTTAGTGTTTTGCATCATGCTTTAAGACACCCCTCATTGAATTGTGCTCTTTATACTTAAAAAGGCCCAATCTAAACACAGAATAATTATGTTTTCTTGCCACAGAAGCTCCACATGGCACCCAGATGAAATCCAGGTCAACAGCTTCCCAACATTACTGTGGAATGTCTACTCCAGAGGAAGCTAGCCTTGGCAGCGAGAGTTTGTTTGGATGGTATCTTTAGCTGTGAAGGCATAGTATGCTGTTTAGGTCTACAATCTATTTTCACTCTTTTATTTAAGAAATACACAGCTAAAACTTGGATTAGTTTTTTACTTTCTAAAGCCAAATACTTTCCTTTTGACAATATTAATCTCAACGGCTTTCAATATGCACATACAAAGACATGAACAGATAAGCCTATAAAAAAATTGATATCAGATATTGTTTTGCACCTAAGTCCAAAATACTTTCATTCCTTCAAGCATGCTTGAAAACATTATTTTGAACATTTCAAATGTGCTTCCTTCTTTGAGTTCTTTCCCTTCCTTTCCACATCTCCAAGCTCTTATTCTCTGTAGGATAAAAAAATAATAAGACTGAGGTTCTTTTACTTTTGTATTTCCTCTTAAACTTTTGAGGTTATATTTTGTTACTTTCCAACTCAGTGTTGTCATATTGATGTGGCACAGAAGGAGTTTCACTTTCCTTTTGAAAGTTCTGATAAGTGGCAAATGCAAAACCCAATAAAGAAACAATGCCTCATAAAATTAATTTCAGAGTAATCGGTAGAAAAAAAGCAACAAACAGGAAGAGCTGGAAGCCACTGTACTGCTAGAAGGGTATGACCTAGTTACCACCAGTGAAACTTGGTTGACTGTATCCCATGACTGGAGGAGTGTGGCTATTAGTGGTTACAGGCTGTACAGAAAGAAATGTCAAGGAAGGAGTGGCAGTGGGTAGCTCCATCTGTTAGGGAGTATTTCATTGTCTAAAGCTTACCGATGCTGATGACAGGATTGAGTGTTTATGGATAAGAATGAGGGGGAAGTCCAGCAAGGAAGACATCAATCATAGTGGGAGTCTGCTACAGACGGCCCAACTAGGATGAGAAGGCAGACAAAATATTCTATAAGTAACTGGTAAAAATCTCATAATCACAATAATTTGATCTTACAGACTTAACTCACCAAATGTCTGCTAGCAGAGAGGAAACAGTCTAGGAGCGTCCTGGAAAATGTGAAAGAGAACTTCCTGACACAGCTGGTGAGGGAGCTGACAAGGGAAGGTACTCTGCTGGACTTGTTGTTAGTGAACAGAGGACTTGTGGGTGATGTGCTGTTTGGAGGCTGTCTTGGGCATAATGACCACAAAATCATAGCTTTCGATTCTTGGAGAAGTTAAGGAGTGGCAGGAGTACCAGCAGAACTGCTACTTTGGAGTTCTGGAGGACAAATTTTGGCTTAAGACACTAGTTGACAGAGTCCCTTGAGAGGCAGGACTGATGGGCAAAGGAGTCTGAGAAGGATGGCCACTGTTCAAGAAGGAAATCCTAAAGATGCTGGAACAGATTGTCCCCACATCTCAAAAGACGAGCCAGGAGGGAAGATTACCTTTTGGCTAGAACCAGGAGGAAAGAAACCTTTGTCTAGAACTCAGGAAAAAAAAGAAGAAGATTTAATGATCTTTTGAAGAAGGGGTAGGCAACTCATGAGGACTGCAAGGAGGCTGCGAGGTTGTTCAAGAAGAAAATTAGGAGGGCTTAAGAAAAACTAGAACTTAATCTGGCTGCTGCCATAAAAGACAACAAAAAGTGGTGTGCTCAGGTGGCCAACATGGCCAACAGCGTCCTGGCTTGTATTAGAAACAGGGCACTAAGGAACTGATTGTCCCCCTGTACTCAGCACTGGTGAGACCCTGCCTCTAATACTGTGTTGAGTTTTGGTCCCACAATACAAGAAAAATATTGTGGTGGTAGAGCACATCCAAAGAAGAACAAAACTTGTGAAGGATGTAGAGCACACATTTTTGAAGACCAGATGTGGGAGTTAGCATTGTTCAGCTTGGAGAAAAGGAAGCTGAGGGGAGACCTTCCTTATTGCTACCTACAACTACCTGAAAGAGGCTGTAGAGAGGTGGGGATCAATCTCTGCTTCCAACTAACAAGCTGTAGCACAAGAGGAAATGGCCAGAAGTTGCACAAGAAGAAGTTAAGATTAGATATTGGTTAAAAGTATTCACAGAAAGTGTTGTCAAGCTGTCCTGGGAAGCTGTCAGAGTCCTCATCCCTGAAGGCACTTTAAAGATGTGTAAATGTGGTGTTTAGGGAGATGGTTTAGTGGTAGACTTGGAAGCATTAGGATTACAGTTGGACTCAAAGATCTTTATGGTCTTTTCCAACCTAAATTATTCCATGATTAAAAACTTTTAACAATGAAATTAAAGTAACTGTAATTTTTCAGCATTTTTATAGAAAATGAGAACCAACTCTGTTTTCAGAAAAGAGGAACAGTCTCCTTTTTACCCTTTGGGAGGCTGTTGCCTAAGAGGTGGATACGTTGAGTTCTGTTTACACCCATGGAGCTCAGATTTCAACTATGGGATATCTACAGTCCGCTTACCAGTTGTTCAGCTCATATTAGATGTCCTGTGGTCATGCCCATGTGGAATATTGATCCCAGCACTACTATGCATTTCTTTAAGCAGACGGTGTAGCTCACGAGTTGTTTGTACAGGAGGAAACATTAGGCAGTGTGGACTTCCTGCACAGCTGCTCCTCGTCTCTCCAAAGGAATGGAGCCAAATAGGAACAACCGTGAACATGAACTGTGCCAACAGGATGCGAGAGGCCCTCCTCCAGGGACACCATTTTATTTTTGCCAGGAAATGATGCATAGTTAATGTTACGGTAAAGGAATATGGCTTGCCAGTAGCCATGGGCACAGATAAGCTGACCAGCCAACCCCATGCACAATGAGTGCTTACACCATCCATGAAACTTTGGATCTCGTAGTCTCCCAGGTTTCCACCTCCCTGTTAACCCTGAGTGATGGGAGCTTTCTGTGGGTGGGAATGCACCTAAGCTTATCAACATAAGGGTCCTTACTGCTTGAACAGGGGACCTAAAAGAATCACAAAGATGAAACTTTTCCTCCTGTGTAGTAAATAAGAAAGAATCCATTGCTGAATTTCCCAAGACCTGTCCCTTGAACAAATCAAGTTAATACTTCAAGAAGCTGATTTTATATAGTTGGTTTAAAAAAAAAAAAACAACAAACTAATGAAAAAGTTTGTCTTCTTTTTGTGTTCACAAATGTCTGTTTCCTGTAATACACTTTATATGTTCTCAGGATTACAGACTTACCCAAACCAATCTGGAAGCTTGATTTGGGGCACAAGGACATCTGGAAATTGCTAACTATTCTGTCCAAAGTGTGATGGGCTCATCTCCTCCTCTAACTATACCACTTGATCCTGTGAAGAATATGATATAGCTTGTCTAACTCCCCCTTCACTCACTGAAAATTTCCCCAAGGAGGTATTATTTTCTCTGTTGTATCTGAGTGCAGGCTATTATTGCTGATAGTTCCCCCTTGCCACCAGGAAGAGTCTGAACAAGCACACAAAAAATAGCCTGAGCTGCATTCCTCTTTCACCATATCATTTGCTTGATCAAACTGTGATACAAGAGACAGACAGTGTGAGTAATCGTACTATGCAAGTAGCAATTGGGAAGTAAGGGGAAGGCTGTAGGGATAAAAACATAGACTGTTTCTTTAATCAGTTCATCTAGCCAGGGGCATCTGATAAACATAATCCTTGACACACAGGATTGAGTTGAGCTGGAACATCACCCAGACTTGGGGTTTGGCACCAGTACAGGAAGAATTCAGTGACTCAGTAACTTTGAAATGGTTGCTCTTTCTGTGGCTATTAATTGGCATCTGAAAGCTGCTAAATCAGTAAATTGTTAGCATATCTGGATCTAAACTCAGCAAGCTTGACTTGCTTGTCCAGTTACAGCTGCATGTGCTTTGACATCAGCTTTGCCAAGGAAGAGGATTTGAACCAGGAACTCCTATAAACAATTTTTTTTAATCAGATTAGCAAGTCAGAATTTCTATGTGATAAGAGAACATTTTCGTTCACAGCCTTCCTTTAGTGGTCCTGAGCCAGTGACATCAGGAGGACACAGGCCTTCAAATCCATCCAGAAAGGTTGAAAACTTGATTCAGTATCATCATGAAAGATGAAATTTTACCATCACTTCAGCAGGATATGAAACATAATTAAAAACTAAAAGAAAAAGGTATCATGTGCTTGGAGAAAATGCTCACCCCAAATCTAGACAGAAAAAATAAGTGAAATTAAACAGGGGAAGAAATCAGCCTGTAACATCTTTGCTTGCTGGCTTTGATATTAAGGGTTTTTGCATGCAAAAAATGGGGCTTCCAAACAAACAGATGGAGAGATATTTCTTTTTCCTGGGTGTGGAGAAGGAGGAGTAGAGTTGTTTCTGTCTTGGACTGGACTAGTTTCTGGAAAGATTTTATTAGTAAAATTGTCGTACTAGTGGCCCTTGTATTGATAGGAGTCTAACAACCTGGAGATGCTCAGCAAGAGACTCAGAAAAGGGCTTGCTTTGAGGAGAGGTACACTGACTACACAGCTGTATATTGGCATCAAACCTAAGAAATATATTCTTTGAAGAACCACATGCATTGAAGCCTGTGGTTCCTCATCAAGCGTGTACGTAAGATATATTGAGGTAGGAGTTATTTGGTGAACATGTGGGAGGTCAGTTGCCCTTCTAAAAATAAAACAACATTTTCCTTTTCTTTCTTGAATTATGATGACGCTGGCTAATCACAGAAATGGCATCTTTTTTTTAGGCTTTATCACCAGAATGAAAGTATGAAAGCAGAAAGATAGATACTGTAAGAAATTTAGGAATCTGCAAGTATCCAAGCACCTACTGACTGAAAAGCAAGCTGCCCAAATTAAGAATTTTCATCTCTATGTCTGTTTTCTTCCATTTCTCCCCCCAAAATTACCTTAAAAATGTTTTTAGACCCTTGCCCTTACAAAAGTATTGCTGCTACATTTTGAAACTTCTCTATATAGCAAAAATAGAATAATTCATACTAACAGTGGAGAGAGGCAACCTCAGGAGGTCATTCAGCCCACTTAAAATCTGATTTAGACACAGGTAGTATAGCCATACCTGAAGTCACCCTTCTGTAACAAACACCATTAAAGCAGCAATCAAAAGTAGGCTCTGAAACCTGACCCAGCAAAATTACTGTCTCTCCTTTGGCTTGATCAATTTTAACTCAAAAGATTAAAACATATTATACTGCTGGAAAAATGGACCTAAACCCTGTACATCCAGTGTTTTCATGCACGAGGTCTAGTTATGGCTGTGATCTGTCATCAGTGTGGTGGGTCATTACCCACAGGTATGGTGTTTCTTCTGTCAATATTTGCTTAAGTCTGCAAATAAATGGATTACCTGCAATGTGTACGTCTCTCTGATGGTTTGCATGTTAAATTTGTTGTTATCAGATCACAGAGGGTGTAACACAAATTTGATTATGTTCTCTTCAAAGAGATAAGCTCCCTTCTCACCCTGGTTATTTACCACAGTAATACCATCTCCGGGACAGTGACAAGATCAAATGACATAAAATAAATTACAGAGAAGGAAAAAAGTTCTACTTCTTTTACTTTTCAAGGTGTAACATAGAATAATGTAGTCTGAGATCTTCTAATCAGAAACACTTTTAAAGACAAAAATTACTTTTGTGACTTAATTTAAAAAAAACCCAATACCAAACCACAGTTCCAAAGGAAACAAAAAAAAACTGAGAAATTTTTTTCCATTCTCACCTTAATAAACATCTGAAAAGTCAGAGAGAAGAATGCATTGAGATTTTTAATTTGATACCCTTTAAACACTTTTATTGCATGGAAAGTTGACTTTCCACCATGGTTTCTGCTCATTCTACAACTTTTCTTACAGCAGTGATTGCTATTTGAAAGTGATCAAAGCTTTACAGGCAAAGAGTCACAGAGGTGAGCAGGGCATAAACCAACAGGTAGCACCTACCTCACAAAGCTGTCATGGAAGCCAAGGTTGTGTTGAGTCATTAAATTAGGATTTTCCACTCAATGTGAGATTACATTCATTTGAGGTTCCTGTTTCAGCATCCACCTCCATTTTTGGACAGTACAGGATGATGTTTCCTGAACTTGAAAGAAATAAGCATTTCATTCATATTGTAGTGCCAAAAGCATATCCCATCAATGAAAAAGATACATGCTACAAAACGCCAGGTTTTTGGTGTAGAAGAGTGGAAGATCTTGTAAGTCTAAAAGAAAATAACCATAATTATAATTAACATCTTGCTCCTACACAATATTTTTACAGATTTGCTTTTAATTTTTTTCTGCTTCCTGTTAGTATGAAAAATATTGTATTTCACAGGCTATGTCCACCAGTTTTGTTCCTAAGGAAAATTATTTCAAATTAATATGTATTGTTGCTTATTTAACCCTTTGTCCTTCCTATGTTCATAATTCTCCTCTGAAAAAATATTAATTTCTTTCTCTAATTTACTTCAAAGCAGGTAACTTTCTACTTGATATTTTCATGTGCCAGCTAATTTTCTCTCCTCTTCATAAGTCTCTTTCTTTTTATAAGCTTCTGGCATGTTTTCTTTTGATATACATATACCTTTCTAAACCCTTTATTGTAACATTTATCAACTTCATATATGTTCACTTTACTTTCTTTATATCTTTTTTTTTTTTTTGCATTCTCCTTAAAGGAATATACTTCTCTATTTTTCCATACTCTGCTAACTTTTTTATTGGCCAGATAAAGAATATGAGCTTTACTTTGACACACTAGTGTGGCAAAGGGAAGAGGAAATGAGTTTGCTTTTGTTTTATTAGATATTAAAAATGGTCTATCTGTTTCTTTTAAGCAGTTGACACCCTTTTCTCTCTATACCCCATTCAATTCAATTTATCTAGGAAGTGTCCATGCTGCTATGTTTGCACATCTCTTCTGGTTTTCTAACATGCAAATAGCCAAAAATCAGATGAAACAACCATAGCTGGTAAACAGCATAACATTTGTCTTTCTAGGGCTATTTTAGAACATCAGCAAATAAAACTGCTCTGTGGAGGGCTTACATGCTTCAATATTTTTTTCTTTCTCCCTTCCCCATACTGGTAATGCAGCTACACCTTCTACCCAGACACATGCAGAAAATCCAGCCAGTGGGCCTGGATGTGGAGTTCTTATGGGTAAGCTCCACAACCTCTAAGCCTGTAAAAACCTGTCACTAGAAGCTGTGCCAGGTAAGAAGCAGAAACATTGCTTCTGCTCTTCTGTACTTCTCAGGGAGAACACAAATACTCACAGCCCTGGTTCCTTGAGAAAGTAAAACTGTTTTATGCAATGACTTCAGTCTTTGGGTCTGAATTTTGGGAAGAACTACTGGCCAGGAGGGTCTAAATATGAAATCACAGGAACTGCAGACATAGTTAAACTGGAATGTGTTACACCTGTTAAGTTCTATGCATCTTTTTGTCCCATGGAACTTGGGGATGAATGATTAGTGCCAATTCCACAGGGATAAACCATTTGTAGAAGCTCAGTCTCTTCCCTGAGATCTGCATATGTACTACTACTACATATTTGGATATGCAAAAGACTAATAGGAATATAAAGACTCATTTAGACATGGACCAGGAGCATTTATTTAATCCTAAAACTGATGTTATTTCAGGAAGCCACTGAACAGAACAAGGACCCCATACAATTTGTTGGTGACCTCTGATTGTATTTCTATAGACAGGTGGAGATGAGTTATTTCTTTATGAGAGCCATTATTGTAGTTACACTTTTCCATCTAAAGGTATTGTCAGTTGGCTGGACACAGGTGTGTGGGTCATTGCATCTGAAGGAGCTCATTGCAGGTGATGAACCAAAGTCAACTTTGCTAGGAATATGTTAAGAAGTTACTGTCACAGAAATTCTGGATGAGGATGGAAATGAGAAGTCATATTTGGAGATGTCTTGAGATTTGATCTAGGGACCATAAAAAAATCAGGGGAAGAAAGGAAAGGTATGTGCTAATTCTTGACTGCTACATTCATGAGGACTCATAACATTTTCCTGTGTTTCCTAGTCTTCCTCTTTTCATTGACATATTTGTAAAAGTTTTTCTTGTTACCCTTTATGTCCCTGGCCAGCTTTAATTCCACCTCTGCTTTAGCTTTCCTAATCTTTTCCCTTGTTACTCGGACAACCTATTTGTACTCCTCCCAGTTAACTCTCTCATGTTTCCAGTTCTGATACATTTTCTTTTTCCATCTAATAGGAGGGAGGGACTAATTTTTATTCTGTGGTGCTCAGCATTATGGGGTTCTAACTCCCAGGTATTTAAAATTATAATAACAAAAAATCAGACACCTCCATCCTTTTTACCTGAACTGAACTCTTACATTCCAGTTGCTGTTTCAAACTGCAAACCAAAAAGATCCAAGAGCTTTTCAGCAATTTTTTCAGAGTTTCTCCATAATATTTTCACCTGTTTGCCACAAATAATGCATCATGTTAGTAAAACACATGTTCACAACTCTTCAGATAACCTTACATGGAAAACTAGCTATTTAATTTTTCTTGTATATTTTAAATCCATATTTTCATCTGACAATCCTGACCAAATACTTACAGACATATCAGTGAATCCCACAACACTTAAAAACCCCAGCATTTTTCTGTTACCTCTCCTAAAGCACATCACATTTCCCACCTCAGTATAAAACCAGATATTTTCCAATATTTTTCATTACTGTTACATTCTTTTCTTTCTGACTTCTCTTTACAACCCAGTCACTGTTTCCTTCCTCCCTCTCACCTCCTGCCTGCCTTCCCCTCAACCCAACATTGACCCTGCTCCTCTGAATCTGCAAACACACTACAGAAGAAATGTTGGGAATCCTAGGGTCAACCTTCCAGCCTGCAGTGAGAAACCCAAAAGTGTTTATAATGAGATCATTCACTGCACCAAATCTTGCCTTTCCCATTGGCATAGAAAACTGGTTGGGAACTGGTGATCTGTGTGGCACTGTAAAATCTTTTAAGAGCACTATTGCAAAAAAAAGAATCTCTTTGTCAAGACCATTACCCACTCTGAATGTTGTCCTCTGTTGACATAGCCATTGAAGCAGCAACAAAGTGTCTGGTTGAGAACTACTTCCATCTGCACCGTGATACTGGGAATATGTCTTGAAGGAGGTCTTCATGGATCTTCCATTCACTGAAGGACTGTTTCTACAAGTTGTACATCTTGTTTAGTGCAGGTCTGTCTTAACTGAAAGAGAGAAAAATGGAGAAACATTAGCTGTGGGTGACTGGCTGAACACAAATAACTGGAGGGTAAAGAGGTTTAAAATGCAGCTATTTCTCCCCTTGACCTAGTCCCAGCCTTAACTGAAACATCTTGGAGGTAAATGTTCAGTGGGGGGCTGAAGTTTTTCCTGCAGGGTATTTTCATTTTGCACGCAGCATCATGGGTTTCTCCTTTTATGAGTGTCTTAAGCAATGCTGTGAGCCTGGCAGAACGGGCTGTGGCAGGATGTTTTGGCATTTCAGTCTCACACTTACTCCTTCCAATCAAAGCAATGCTTCCAAGATAACAGATATGCAGTGGCTGAATTGATCAGACAATTTTGCACATACGTCGAATTTTAATGAACCTAATTCCCATCTGCAGAAATTCCTTGCTAATATATACTCAGGCTTATCCTCTGTATATATTCCCCATAACAGTTGGTCCTACACTTTCTAAACTTTGCTCTTGTTTTTAACAAGAACTAAGCACATCTAGCAAAGCAGAGGTTCAGTCTGAGCCTGAGAAAGTCTTCAATATAAGAGGAACAGCAATTCTGCTTCTCATTATGTGTTCATTGCTTCATAACACCCTCCACAGCACCTTGCTGAACACTGGATGTAGGTCATCTAATTCCCTTTTTCTCAGTTTGTTGTTCCTGTACTGCATTCCCTTTAATTCCCAACACCCAACACTGCCTTCCCCTTAAGTCCAGACACTTGACACCTTTAATTCCCAACATTATACATATGGTCTGAGACATGTATTATAAATTAACAGACCCTTACCTGCTAAAATGTGGAACAGTCTGTAAGTAGAAGTAAGAGAGAAATGTATGATCCATATTCAAAATTTCCCTGGCTTTTTAAAGATGTAGATCCTAGTTCAGTATCTCTCTCAAAGATTAACTCTACTGATTCTGTGGTCTTTTCCAGTACATTGTGGACCAGATTCATAGTTAAATCAAAGGAGTTAGATTTAAGTGTTAAGAAGGGGATTGGTTACCAGTGCCCAAGAATTTACCTTCATAAATTTTTACTAACAGAATAAAAAAATGCTTCCAAACAGTGGGTTCTTGTGAAACTGGATGTAAGTATTTATTTAAATCAATGTCAATTTTTCACATCTTTTGCAACAATTTGTACCAGAATAGTATTACAAGACTAGAGAACTGTCACAAGTGTAGGAATAACACATGCTCAACTTCATACATGCTTAGCTTAGAATCATAGAATCACAGAATCATAGAATCACAGAATCATAGAATAGTTTGGGTTGGAAGGGACCTTAAAAGATCATTGAGTTCCAACCCCCCTGCCATAGGCAGGGACACCTCCCACTAGACCAGGCTGCCCAGTGCCCTGTCCAGCCTAGTCTTGAACACCTCCAGAGATGGGGCATCCACAACCTCCCTGGGCAACCTGTTCCAGTATTTCACCACCCTCACTGTAAAGAATTTCTTTCTTATGTCTAGTCTAAATCTATCCCCCGCTAATTTATATCCATTGTTTCTAGTCCTCCCATCCAATATTATGTTTAAAATTCCTTCCCCTGCCTTTCTGTAGGACCCCCTCAGGTACTGATAAGTTACTATGAGGTCCCCTCTGAGCCTTCTCTTCTCCAGGCTGAACAACCCCAACTCCTTCAGCCTGTCCTCATA
>VZTY01018606.1:16396-55044 GCA_013400935.1 Turnix velox
CCCAAGTCTTTCTCTACGGAGCTGCTCTCAAGCCACTCTCCACCCAGCCTGTATCTGTGCTTGGGATTGCTTCGACCCAGGTGCAGGACCTTGCACTTGGCCTTGTTGAACTTCATGAGGTTGGCTTGGGCCCACCTCTCAAGCCTGTCAAGGTCCCTCTGGATGGCATCCCTTCCTTCAGGTGTATCAACTGCACCACACAGCTTGGTGTCATCTGCAAATTTGCTGAGGGTGCACTCGATCCCACTGTCCATATCTCCTACAAAGATGTTAAATAGCACTGGTCCCAGTACTGATCCTTGGGGAACACCACTCGTCACTGGTTTCCACTTGGACAGTGAGCCATTGACTGCAACTCTTTGAGTTCGACCATTCAACCAGCTCCTTATCCAGCCAGTGCTCCATCCATCAAACCCATTCTTTTCCAGTTCGGTGATTAAACTTAATATTCATGGATAGACAGGAAAGAATATATACCCTACTGGAACCCTGCTTATAGAATCAAAGAATGGTTTGGATTGGAAGGGAATTTAAACTCCCCTGCCATGGGCAGGTGTACTCCCACTAGACCAGGCTGCTCATCCAGCCTGGTCTTAAACACCTCAAGGGAGGGGTCATCCACAACCTCTCTGGGCAACCTGTTCCAGAATCTCACCTCCCTCACAGTAAAGAACTTCTTTCTTATATCCAGCCTGAATCTCCCTTCTACCAAGTTGCATCCATTACTCCTAGTCCTCCCATCCTGTACCCTGTCAAAAAAGTCCTACCCCAGCCTTTCTGTAGTCCTCCTTCAGGTACTGATTAGCTGGTCTTGGAGATGGCAGATTTTCAAATGATGCTGCCTCTTGCCTTGCCAGTTGCAGAGCTAGTACACTTCTGTCAGGTTGTTTATCAAAGGGGATATTAAGTGAGAAAATATCACAGGAAATAATTTCACAAAAGGGCCAGAGGGTCTGAGCTAGTAGAATATGACCGGAGTTGCCTGGTCTAGGTCACTGCCTTCTTGCTTCAGCTAGTTAAGGACCAAACAGTAGATGAAACCTCACAGAACCACTAGTTCTGGCCCACAATTCACATGAAAAATCACATTTCTGTGCTTCCACATGAAAACAACATTTTTCTAAGCCTCCCTTCATCTTACTGGAGACTAAGATGATTTTCTTCTCCTCCAGCCAGAGATCTACATGACTGATGTGCCTTCGGGTAGCCTTCCTAGTTGCCTCACCCTTTGGGAGGCTAGGCCTCTGCTTCAAATCTTTTGCACTGCTGATTGTAACATGCAGCAAGAAACCAAGGTGCCTTAGCATAGACATCAAGCACTTGTCCATAATTGGGTGGAGAGAAGAAGCACACTTTCAGGCATTCATCTTTTGCCTTGGAAAGATATGCTGGGTTTCTCTGCTTCTTTCAAGTTGAATCTTACTGTCAAATCTGATTTTCCTCTCAAGCAGGATGAAAAATCTCTCCTATATAAACTCAACTTGGCATTATGGTGTGGAAAGCACCACTACCACCAATTTTCCTAATGTAAGAATTGTGTTAGAAATATAACCTTGACTTTTTTTCCATGGTATTATTTTCTATGCTTAACAAAAGCCATTTCCCAGCTGGCACCTTGAACAAATATGGAAACTTAAACAAATGAAAGTAGACAAATATTCTGTAACTCCCAAAGATGGCAGATACAAACAGGTATTCACTGAGACAAATAGTTGTCAGAATGAGCACCTCTAAACACAACAATTAGGACAATGTGGATGCAGAATTTCCTCTAAAAGAGGTATTTGAAAATAAGTCAAATATGTTGCAAATGGTCAAAACCTTCCACTTTTCTCCCTTTGGGTCACAAGAGGAGTATGTTTTATCCAAGCTGCTCAGTTCCAGCTCCCTCAGCATCATCACTATCTTCAGACAGGCTTTTCTTCCTCAATCCCTACTTCACTCCTTGCCAGTAAAGAGAAGTAAAGAAGGAGAGACTCTGCTTTGCCACAGTTGCAGAGGGTCTTGCTACCTTCCTTTAGCCCTGCTAGGAGACCTAGTCAGGACTTATCAGCCAAATCTCTGGCAAATGAGTCGGAAATGGGACTAGGAACAAGGCTTGATTTGGACTAAATTTCACTGGGATGGCACCAGAATATTTTTCGAATTTAAAGCAGTACTTTTCCAAGCAATGAAAATGCATGATTTTGACAACAGGAAGGCGCACACTGCGGGTAATTGTGTTTTCAAACAGCCAAGCAAACAAACAGAAGTCATGCGATAATCACACAGATGTTTGATATAATTACAAGGACTATAGGGTCAATATATTTCATTACTTCAGCTGTAGTTTTTATTACAGATAAAGACTAAACACACTTCACAAACTGGGGTTTAACCTGTCCATGCTGTTTTGGTTCAAAATTGATTTAAATTTACGGACTGAAATGTGTTGATTTGAAAGTGAAAGCAATTACGGAAAAAAACCTGGACCAGCCACACAACATAATGTTTCCAAGCTCCCAGGAATTTATACTGCATCTTCATCCTTGTGGGAAAAATTCTCAAAACAAACTTAATTCTGTAACTGCTAGTGCTGCTTACAATGGAAACTTTCCTGATAGCTATAGAAAACCATGAAGAATCACCGTCAGAATTTTGTCTATTCTCAAATAAAGCAGTCATATGTTTACTAATGAGACCCAAAGTATTGGGGATACAAGGAGCTGGATAGCCACTAAGCTGGACAGCTGCATAACTCTCTAATTTTTTTATTAATTGTAAGGGCAAAATTTCTCTTTAAGTTCAAAGATATTACTTGCAGGTTATGGTAGCAATATATGAAGGATGAAGTCTGTTCATATCCCCTTCACTTCATCCCAAGCCCTCTCAATTTCATTTGCAAAATGTGCTCCTTTACCTCACCTTATCGTAACCAATGTCACGATACCTTGAAGAAACCTATAAGTAAATCTCTCATGTGATTATGACCAGTACTTAAGATGCAAAATTAGCATTCTACAAGATACTAGTAACAACTATCATTCCTTCCTGCCTTTATCTCCCAAAATTCCCATGAGAGAGACACAAGAAAATACTCTGTATGCCTGCCAGGATACATTCTATGGCAACAGATCCATCAGAGGTAGGTTTATTCTTTGTGGTTATTGGAATGAAGAGAAAAAGCAATGCAGAGATCTTTATCTGGGGCTGTTTCTCCAATTGTGAGTATCACAAGATTTCTTCTCTGGTTTGAATAGGTGCATGTCAAGGAGGCTGCCAACAAAAGCATTGTTTCAGACTTCCAGTATTCTAACAAATACTGTTTTCACACTATGTAATGTGGCTTTGAGTGGTAAGTGCCTTGTTTTCAGGGAATGGCAAAGGTGATTGAACTCATGCACCCAGAATGTGAATGTTTAAAATCATCACCAATACCACAGCTCTGGCCTCCACTGTTTCTTATAATTTAACCTGCCATCCTATGTTATTAAATACTGAGCTTTGTTATTCACTGCCATAGACAGTGACTAGACTTGCTATGTTCCTTATTAGTTGGAACTGTACAACTGACAGTGTAAAGTGGTCATTCCTCTTCACACAGCAAAAGTGTTCACAGACCCATTCATATATCTGCTTATTTACAATTCTGGTTTTGACCACTTTTCTCAGGCATTTCTACCCTATTCCTTTACCAGAATGATCCCTTCAATGCTCTAATTTTTAAACTTCTAAGCTAGAAGCAAGCTGTGTTTATCTATTTTTAATTGCCACACAAACTCCCACACACCTTTTGTGGTTTAGGAGTTAAAAAGACTCATATTCCAAGCCCATGGAATTTTCCCCTACCTTCGGTAGTGGAAAAGTGGATTGTCAAAATAAACTCTTATCAAGGGGGATCATCTCCCACAGCCACTGAATCTAATGGATTGCACAACACAGAGATAATCATTACTTCCTGCAGACTTGAGGGCAAGCTGAGCAAAGGTTTTGCTTTGAGGACAGCATAGTAAATTTTGTGAATATCTGCAAAGGAATCCTCAGTGGATAAAGTTCAAATTATTTATCAGGGGATTTTAGAAGTCTGATACAGAGAAACCTGTTTCTACTACCTAGAAAATTAGGTCATTGTAATGTTGCATGAGAGAAAATGTACAAAATTTGCATTATGAACTCTTAACAATACTTTTTAGTTCATCTTCAAATTGCTAGAGAGGAAAGCGATTGCAGTAAGAAAAAAAACATTCTATTTCCTCAGCTAGCTTAATCAGTGTAAATACAATGAATTCAGGTAAGCTTTATGGAGTGGTGAGACACTGGAACAGGTTGCCCAGAGAGTTTGGGGATGTCCCCACGCTGGATGTGTTTAAGGTTAGGCCGGGTGAGGCACTGAGCAACCTGTTCTAGTGGGAAGCATCCATGGTCCATGGCAGGGGGGGTGGAACNAGAATTCAGGTAAGCTTTATGGAGAGAGTGGTGAGACACTGGAACAGGTTGCCCAGAGAGTTTGGGGATGTCCCCACGCTGGATGTGTTTAAGGTTAGGCCGGGTGAGGCACTGAGCAACCTGTTCTAGTGGGAAGCATCCCTGTCCATGGCAGGGGGGGTGGAACTACATGATCTTTAAGGTCTCTTCCAACCCAAATTCTTTGACAAGCTGGTTCAGACTTGGGTCTAGCTCGATGGAACTTCAAGGTACAATTTGCAAAAATAGCTCAGTAATTACTGAGTTATACTGAGTGCTATAAAAATTGTAAGATAAAATGCAAAATCATTTAAACCTTTTGGTAAGCAGTAGTTATAGCAAGGTGAAATACACCACAAAGTTTAAAAGAATATGCTGAAGTGGCCATTGTACAGTTCCAGTAATGTCAAAAATACCTCTGGTTACTTGCAACTCGCTTGATTCCTAACACTACAGAGAGTGGCTTCTCTCACTTTTTTCTCCTACAGGCACTTTTTTCAGAGACTCATAGAATGGTTTGGGTTGGAAAGGACCTCAAAGATCATCTGGTTCCAATCCCCCTGTCATGGGCAGGGATGCTTCCCACTAGACAAGGTTGCTGTTTTGTCTTTATCTGAGTCACCATTACTCGGTATGAGTTAAAACTGGACTGAGTTCCTGGGAGCTAAAACTCTCCATGAAAAAAAAGGAAGCCAAAGTAATTTTAGCCAATTTTTAGCATATTTTTTTGCCAAGCTGATAGTTGGGCAATGCTTTGGTTGTTGATGAATGTATGCTTGCTCCCCTCCACTTTTCCCTTAGAAAAATTAGACACTGTCATTTAGCATTGTTGAGTGCATACCAACTAGATGAACTTATCAACAGATGCAGACAGTTCTGTCATTGGGAATCTCTGAACCAAGAAAGCATGTTTATCTAAATGATTTGCCCTAAATCAAGTGTAAATTGGTAAGTTACATGTGAAAAGCACAGGAGTGTAGTCTGGGTGTAGAGGAGGTGTTGTTCAACAAAAACCATCGCAATGATTTCAGATGCCTTTAAATCTTTGAGTCTTGAAATATACTGAAGTTGTTCAGAATACCATTGAAAGAGCATGAAGCTCACACGCAGGCTTGCTTCTGTGCAGCTCAACTGAGCTATGCTGAACTACTATGAAAGTTCACCACTGTAAGAGATCTGGGTTTCCTGGAGTCTTGAATTCAATCCAAAACCTGTAAGAAAAGAAAGCGCTCTCCACCTGTTTGCAAGAATGATTCAGAGAGAACAAATGAGCATACAAAGGAGTTCCAAAACTGCAGGATCCACACCATAAAAGCAAACTTACTTTTCCTGTTTCTCTCCTTGTTGGACAGAAACAGAAAATGGAGATGGACAGCATTTTGGACTACACTTGTTCCAGATAGCTTCCAGAGCTCACTGTCTACCATGAAAAATAGGTCATTTTTTTCTCTTTCTAAGGATTGTAGTAAACTAATTTATTTGTTCCTTCTTGTAAAGACAGAAAAAATGGTCTCCTCATTTCATGACATTTTCTATATCAAAAATGTTATTGCATTGATAAAGGCTAATAACGTAAGACAACCCTTTGTGTCAATATTAATCTGAGATAAACTTCAATAAGAAATTCTACCTCACTTCGATCTTTAAAAAAGTCAATCTTTTACAGACATATGTTTTGTAGCCATTTCCATGACCATGCAATTAATGGTACATTTCAATGGATAATGGGTAATAAAACAGATAAGATTTCTCCAGATCTATTCAGGATCCATCACACTAAGACTTTCAGTTCAGATCTGCATTTCATGCATTAATTGTTGCAGATCTTATTTGCTATAATGCAGCATTCTCTATCTGTAATGTCCAAAACACTTTCCAGAAACAGCAATTAAATTCCTATTTTATTACAATGGGAATGGATAACAGCCTTCAGCTTTGTTTAATTCAACAGCAAAAAGTTTGCTCTCCACAAAAGTATTTATCATAGAATCATAGAATNCTTGCTCTCCACAAAAGTATTTGAACTTACTTTTGATCATGGCTTAGTGCTTTTATCAATAAGCAGGTTCAAACGTGGTTTTACTCACTGAGTTGAAAAAGAGACAGATGATATATTGCAGCAAATATGTGAAATACATTCTAGTGTAAATTACTCTAGTTCTGTCAAATCCTCAAAAGCAGGACACAAGTACTGAAGACACATGACGAACAAACAGAGCAATGTTTCCCTAAAATAAGTTGTGGGGTAATTTAAACAAAAGATAAATGTACTCTGTGGTATTGTAGTAAAAGGATCATAGCTCTTATACTGTGTACTTGTATAATGGCTCCAGCCCACAAGCATGTACCAGAACTAACCACACGCAAAATAAGACTTAAGATAATGTAGGAGAAAAATATCAGGAAGATATATTTTGACAAAAAATAATGCACATATTCCACCTTACCTCAGTGACCACAGTATTAAAAATTAGATCAGGAACAAAAGGAGATCAAGTTGAAAACCTAACAAACCAAATGAAAAGGCAGTACTTGAATACCACTTTTATCACAAATACTAGGTGAATTTGACACTGTCCAGAGAATATTTTGATTTCTAGAGGGACTATAAAGAGTTTATAATTTAGTCTTACTTTCTTAATCAGCAGCTCAACAAAATCTGCTTTAGATCTGAAGTCAATGTGGGATTCTCTCTGTTCACTTTATTACTAATAATGTAGGCTCTACCTTCTTTTAGTCAGAAATACTGTTAACACCTCAAGGAACTCCAGAATTAGAAGATGTATTCTGCCAAAATCAATCACTGGCTATAACAATCACTATCAGCTTACAACCTTATAGTCCTACTGAAGTAGGACCACCATTGATTAAGACTGGATGATGATCACAACAGAATGGAGCAGAATTTATAGAATCACAGAATCATAGAATAGTTCATGTTGGAAGGGACCTTAAAGATCATCCAGTTCCAACCGCTCCTGCCATAGGCAGGGACACCTCCTACTACATCAGGTTGCCCAGTGCCTTGTCCAGCCTGGCCTTAAACACCTCCAGAGAGGGGGCATCCACAACCTCTCTGGGCAACCTGTTCCAGTGCTTCACCACCCCCACAGGAAAGAATTTCTTTCTTATATCTAGCCTGAATCTATCCCCTTCCAATTTACATCCATAATTTCTAGTCCTCCCATCACATATCTTATTAAAAAGTCCTACCCCTCTGGAACTTGGTCAGTCATTTCAGGACAACAGGAAAAATTACAGTCATTACATTTATTATGTATGTGCAATACCAGTTTTCAGTCACTTGCAGCAATGGATGAAAGCAGATAATGATTTTCATAGCTTTCACATCAATAAAGCAAAAAATGACTATAAAAGAAGTCAACAGAAAATTCATCCACTGACGTATTGAATGTTCAACACAGTGCAAGTCTAGCTGCTCAAGTCTGACAGCATTCTCATTGTATATCATGCTCTGACATTCCAAAACGATAAGCAGGCTGACAGCTCAGCTTCACAAACCATGCAGACCAGTTACTCACCTCTATGATGCATATTTAGAGAATATATCTACAAACCACAGCCTATGATAACTTACCACACAGAGCCTAGAGAAATGAGAATTTCTCATGGGAAGTTTTCCTCTTCCCTCTCAGACTGAATGAGGAAGGTTTACTTACATGAGTAAACAAGTGCAAGCTATCTGAAGTCGCAATGTGCCATCTTTGTGCACATGCAGTACTACACAGTCTCGAAGTATATGACTGGATCCTGCTGTTCTCCACTGGATTCCTTTTTCACTGAGTGCATAGCAAGCACCTACAAATGTGAACCTGGATTCAAGGTTGAATGAAAGCAAGTTGTGAACATGGTGGTTGTCTTATTGCTGGAGAATTTGGCTTTTATAGAGTGAATGTGACACACAGGTGTCATCATTTTGAAAAGAATTCAGTTTCTTTCTAAATTTCAACAGCTCTTTTTCAGTGCTGCACATACCTGTTTGAACTGCAATTTTCATAGTCATTGAGTTGTCTTCTTCTAGATCCTTTATGAACACTTCAGCATGTAAGCTGCAGAACTGTGGGACCCTCACAGTTCCACCTGAAGTGGAAAAATCAAATAAAAAATCAATCAAAAATCAATCAAAGCAAAAATAAATCTTAGATGTGTTAGACTGTTCACTCAAAATTACTGGATACATGTAACTTTTCTATTCCTCATCTAGCAATATATAAAAACAAAAGACACAAAGTATTTCAAAACGTATTTTGAAAAACAACACATTACTATCTTAGGTAATCCACTGATGAGCATCACAGAAAAGTAAATGAGGAAACTGATGAGTTTGACTTTTGCAAACTTAATAATACAGAAATAAATACAAGTTTTCTATAAAATTTACTAAACTAAAAATAACAATGCATGAGGACAATGTTAATATATAGCATCATACCAATAACCACATGACTGAACATAGGGATTTTCTTCAATGTACTTATGGTCCTGATCCCTGATTCTATGCTTATATTTTCCATGCCCGTTTTGGATAAAGAATTCTGCCAGAGATTAACAATATAGGTATATTTGAAAGGGTCTGGTGGACCAAGAACCATACAACTTCCACAAATGATAGGACTTACAACAAAACTCACTAATTGTAATAGTGCATATATATTTCCACTTCTTACACAGTCTGTTATTTCTATTTTTAGAATGTTTCAGAGTGTCATTCAGCAGAATTATGTTTACCAGAGTATTCTAATCAGGTGTAGGTGTTAAATCAGATATATTGTTCATCTCAGCTATCCATTTCACCCACTTTTTTACTAATTGTACCTGAGCTCCTGAACATTTACCAATTGCTTCTAAAGACTGGTTTTTTATTTCAGGGCATGATGGCACTTCATAACAGATTGCAGCTTTCAGCTGCTTTAGGCAGTGCTGCTATAGCCATATAGCACAGTATAGTCCTAGGTACAGATCTCACCTCAGATCTCACAAACTATATTGCTGTCCCAGTGCCTCAAAGAAATGCACATTATCTTCACGGTAGCTCCATATCAATGTAGTGACATTAGTTCCTATTATAAATATACCTTGGCTGCTCCTAACAGATCATCTCTGCAACACGCACCACTGCACAGTATAAACACATCCTCAAACATGTGTGTGTGTGCACATCAGGTTTTTAGTCTGTAACACCAACTGCAAATATTAGTATGCACAGCTGCGGTGTCTGTGTTTACAAACTATAAAGAGGCTTAAGTGTTTATCCCCTTTATAAACAGAGATATCCTGGAGGCGTTCAGACAATATGGAAAGTTTACACTGCCTCCCGTGTTCTCTTAGTTAAAATATTGCAGGGATCATTATGGTTAAATTGTCTTTAAGATTTCATCCTTTCTTTGTTTATTTATTTGTCTGTTGCAAAACTTAAACATGGAGTGACTGAAAAGAGCAAGGACATTATTATCAAAGTTTATTTGCATTGCCACTTTAAAAAAAATTATGAAATTATAACTTTAGGTTTTAATAGTGCATTCTTGATTTTCCTGGCACTGAAACATTGAGATTAAATATGCAGAAGTGCTGAGCCTTCAGTTAGTGATTAAATCAATGGGAGCCATACTCTGAACATATAGCATGGCATGTAGCACCAAATGCTCAAAAACACAGATCCCAAGTTGTCTTCAACTAGGTATGTCAAGAAAAGATAAAGGATGCTGGAGGGAAGAAGAGGAAGAGAGGAATGCAGAGCAGCATGGATTGATTCCAGGTAGATCTGGGGCAGAGAAACAGAAGCAGACAGTCATGAGAAGGGTTATTCTGTATGTAAATATCTTGGGAATGAGACCTGAAATTTGGCACTGAATTTGCAGGAAAAACAATGCTGTTTAATGTTTTATTAAAGGTAAAACACCTCGTACAAGTGCAGGGTTACTCTGTGAACTTGTGTCAATCTCACATATGGTAACTATTGTGCTAACACTATTGTCCACTTGACCCAGTCCATGCCAGTCATGAATTTCACATCCGTCCCAGGAAGAGGAACTCGGTTAATATAAGAGTGTGAGCATATTTGACTAGCTTTGAATTGGTGGAATGTCTCAATGCAGTTCTATGACTGCAATTCTTCCCAAAGAAGAGTTACCTATTCATATTGATGTAAATTAGTCTTTTATGTGGCAGCTTGACATCTTCCAATACATGATTTAACCTGTTATGCTTTGCTTGGGTTCTTCTAAATAACATGACAACCTTTGAAATAACAGACAATAGAAATAAAACCAGGAAGATGTCCTAATCATATTCTCCATTACTTGTTTTACAGTAAAGCACAGAGGCTGCAAGGGAAATCATAATATTATGTAGGATAACTACTCATATTACTGAAATAGGGTTTCAAGTCTCAGGTATTTATGCAGTTTCCTTTACAACCAATGAAGGATATAGCTCACTGGCGCCATGTTTGACTAAGATCCAGTAAAGGGCATAAAAGCAATTATATCCTCATTGTACTCCTTAACTACAGATGTACTTTAGCTATGATATATCATATTACAAAATAAAATTCCTACTGTAACTGTTTGCAATGTGGCCCATCTTCACATAATTAAGAGAACACCTACAATGTTCAGGAAGAACTTTTCAGTAGGAAATCATTGGTTGCCTTGCTTTTCTATATAAACTTACATATAAAAATTGTGGGTTTGAATTTGCATAGATTAAAAGTTAGAGATGATAATAGTGTTACTTCAGCTGAATGCAGAACCAGCTCCTCCTCAGAAGTGGGCAAATGACCAAGCAGAGACAACCTCAGCAGACAGATCCTTGTTAACTTGCATTTGAGTACTGGCACAGAGGAAGTGACAGTTTCTATCAAGTACAACTATTTTCATTCTTCCCTCTAAATAAAACTAATCACATATAGCACTATGTGTACTAGACACCTTCTGTATGTCTATATAAGTCCATCATTCTGTGTCTCAGAAATATAAATGTTATTAGTATAGACTGTTA
The DNA here is from genome assembly GCA_013400935.1 of Turnix velox. NCBI lineage: Eukaryota > Metazoa > Chordata > Aves > Charadriiformes > Turnicidae > Turnix > Turnix velox. Next base: position 27,860 of record VZTY01018606.1, read on the forward strand.
CTGCACTTGCTTTGACATTTTATTTGCATCTTGCATGGAGAATGTGTGCAAATAACATATGAAAGTCTATTTTTTTCTTACAAAGAACCAGATTCAGAATAACATAATCACTATAATGAATCTGAAAATTCCAACAACTCTTTTACTTAAATTCAATTTGACACATTCTGTAATAATTTCTGAAAAGAATCAACACAAGATAATGAAGGTTAACACTGCAAGATTAGTGCAAGGATAATTTGATCCATGACATAGCATAGACTTCCAGCCAAAAACGCAGGTATAATCAACCACTTCTGATAGTGCCTTAAAGCTCAAATTGGTTACTTTTAACTGTAAATCAGGTTCATCCATACAAAACGAATCACGAGTAGTGACCAAACATGGTCCTTTGAGAGGTCACAGCACTTCCCTGACCATCCAGGAAATGTTAACCCATGTATATAAAACCACAGCGTAGCAACTGTTGATACGAATTGCTGTTTCAGTTGCAAGCAATGTAATGATTCATAAAGCATATTTTCCTTCCCACCTACAGAGTCATTGAATAAGCTTATATGCGTTACCCCGATGAGTATACCATACTATTTTATAATTACTTTAACTATGCATCACTTATGTCTGTTTAAATTTTTCTTTTCTAGATCTTCTTTCTGGATCTTTGCTAATAACTGTTAGCAGCAATAACATTTCCCTTACATTTTCACTTCATGTATTTCTGTACATACAAGTATCTTGAAGTCATCTCTTCTCCTCATTTAAATAATACCAAGGTAAATGGTACAGACTCACATGTCAATGAGGTTGCCAGAGGTATAATTCATTACTTAAATCACTCAAATATTTTCCTCAAAACTTCCTAATTTATTTAGTTGTATTACTTTTATTTTAATACTAATGAGGAATCATACTTTTAAAATGCCCAGGAAAGGCAGCATCTTTGCTTGCTATTGTTAACTACTTAGGTAAAAATATTTCTCTCTAAATGGTGAAGTTACTTCCTCAAATATAACTGCTCCAAGAGAGAAAATATGCATTATTTTTCAGAAAAATATTACACAAAATTGTGTTTAAAGGAATTTCTAATGTCCACTTAGTCTCTCATCCTGTCCCGGGGCACTAATAGCACTTACAGAATTTTCAGGCATTTTTCTAACTTGTTCTTTAAAACCATCAGTGATGGCGATTCAAGTTGTCTTGGTCAACTTATGCAAGTACTTCGACATCCTTCCAAAATGAGGTTTTCTTCCCTGTACCACAAAGAGGAAACTTCATTCCTGGTTTTAAACCTTATTACATCTTGTCCTTTCGTCAGAGAACATGGAAACTATCTCAGTACCTTCTTTGCAGTAATTGATCCCATATGGGATTATGGGATCCATGTCTACTGGGAAACTGTTTCTCTACACCTTAGGGTAAAATACCTTAAAAGGCTAATTCACCAAAGTAATATAGTTACAAATAAACATAGTAACATTCATAACGTATCATTTACTCTCTCACTGTTGTTAAGATGAGAGAGATTCCGAAGAAGATTCTTGCAAATCAGAATTTTTATGTATATTTTATATATATGTATATATGTATATTTTTCTTGTAGGTAAAATCAATCTAATTTGTTATGGTGAAATCATTATAACTCAGAAGTAAAACAGCTGAAGTGGCACTAAAACTGCCCATGTGAGAAGAAAAATCCCTCAAGAAAATGTCCATATTACTGACCCTCCAACACTGTAGGACTTTCTCTGAGTAGTTCTGTGTTGTGCCTCACCTGTAGATAAATGCTGACATTAGAAGGCATTTGATTTCTCCATTTTCACTGGCAGAGCAGCAAATTAGGTAGCTGCAAACACCTTAAAAAAAATCTGTGTCAGATCAACCTTTTTTGGGTTTTCTCAGAAGTTGTGATTTACCGCAGGGAGGAAAATAAAAAAAAGTAATGAAGTCATTAATTCCAAGCTCCTGAGGACAAGTCATTCATAAATCTCTTAAATCGTATTTATCACATAGGATATAACAATTTGGGCATACTAAGTCTGAGCAAAAATTCTTCCTGCTCATTTCTTGACATTTCATCAAAAAGATCTGTAGAAAGAAGACTCCTCCTAGACTGCAAATATCTGAGGAAAAGTCAGAGCATCCTCTATTTACCTGTGCACCTGCAAAGAAAAACTAAAATGTCTGAAGCCCCACCTTTCAAGAACCTTGTGAAACAATCTGGGAACTGAGCCAAAACCTGCTCTCTCACTATATAAGACTCGGGAGCAAACAGGTATTTCCTCAGAGGCAGGTTGTTCGGTAGTTTCTACCGGACTCCCAGAAGATGGGCACAGGTGGTGGGACACGAATACCATTATGGATACCAATATTAGTACTTGCCTTCATAGAGATCAAAGGTAAGAAGATTCACTTGCTTTGAAGAATTTATAACTTGCTTTAGAGTGGGTTTGTGAAGCTTAATGAACCTGTCACTTATAAAAGAATTGCTTTTCTACTACAAATACCTCCATTTCTGAAAAGAGGAAATTAATTCTCTCAAATCTTGTACTGTAGTCCATGCTCTCATCCTATTTTCTCCAGCTGAAATTTGGAATTGCTTCAATGAATTCAGTGGATCTATCTTGGAAACCACAAATTGCCTCAAGATTTGCATTTAGCTTTTGATATCCACTTAATGGTCACACAGCATTTCTAAATGTACAAAATAAAGATGTAAAAGTGGCTATAGGAAGGAGCAAATTGGTGGAATCTAAATGCATTATTGAATACTTTTTTGTTTTGTTTTATCAGCTGATGATACAGTATTGAAAAATTGAGAGATTTTGCTTAGATTTTAAAACATCTATTCTTGAATATGTGATCGCATGAAAGTTTGGAGCACAGGGTTGGTTTTTGACGGGGCAAAAGTAAATGGAATTGCCTTAAGTATTCTAAGAAGGCACTTAATATATTCTCACAGATGGGTGGAAATCTTCTTTTACATATACTTCATCGAATCATAGCATGGTTTGGGTTGGAAGGGACCTTAAAGATCATATGGTTCCAACCCCCATCTGTTAATTTCCCTTACAGTTTAAGGCAACATCAATGTTAGCTTTTACTGCATTTTGATCTCAGGCAGATCCTATTGTATTATTTTATTTTTTTCCTACTGCCAGCTAATTCAACACAGACTTGCAGTACAAACTATAAATGTCAAGGAACAGTCCATCAAAAGACATGCTCTACCACACCATGCAATGGAAATAGGAATCTGTGATGCATATACTATGAGGCAGAGCCACACAGTGCATGAGAGAGAAGGAAAAAAGCTCTCTGGAGCCAGACAGTGAAGAGGAGCCCAAAAGTACCAAATGATTTATAGCTTAAAAATGGGCACAATATGCCCTTCCAACATCAGCTGCAGCCCCCCAAATGGAACAGAGAAAGGTATTTAGGGAGCTCCCAGCAGCTCTGATTTCAGCATTGGCTCCTCTAGTGGTTCTAACCACAGACTGCCCATGTTGTGGGATGTAGTGAGAGGAGTGAGGCTCCCTTTTCAGTTTTCTCCAACCAACATGGCCTCCCCTGCAACCTGTCCTCTGATGAACTCTCACTAAGCAAGGCATTAAAAGTCCATTTGGCCCCTGAAGATTTAGTGTGTATTCCTGTTGCCTTGCTGCAATAGAATGAAGTGAAAAATAGATTCTTCACTGGAAACAAAAGGCTTTGCTTTGAGGCAAAATAAATCTTCACAGAAGTATCTATTGGAGAGACCCTTTTTTTTCTTTTTCTGTGTGGGTTATGTGTTTATTTTCCTTCTGCTTCTTATTATAGAGAGTGCTTGAAACCGTAAAATCCTGAGTAACTTTAGCTTTCAGTAAGAGGACAGAGACCAGTTCTCTGGCTCTAAAATGAATTACTATTGCAAAAAAAGGAATCTATTTATGAAGCACTCCAGGCAGACAGAGGATTTCACTGGCACTTAATGCACACAGTAGTCATAGTAACTAAGAAAATTAAGTATTGTTATTGAAAAGCTCATACAGTTATTAAGAGATACTGTGACAATAACAGAATAAAGACTTGGTCAAATCATCACAGGCATATTATTGATGGCTTCCCTGCAGGAGCTTATTAGGAAGGAAAAAAAAATGACTTGATGAACGATTCATAGCCATCATGGATGTGTGCAGCATATAGTACAGGTGCTGATGCAAATCTGACTTTGTACATGAATATGGCTTTGCTGATTTTTTAATATATTCACTGTTACATATTTAAACAGATATAATTGATAAATGGTGAAGGAATTCAGGAAAATTAGACATAAACTTTTTCCTCCTCCTCTCTTGATGCAGTTCAAGCCCAGGATGATGACCAACAAGGAAAATCAAACAATCTTTCTCCATCTATCCTGCAGCGACAAAAAAGTAAGTCCTTTTATGCCGATCTAAGATTCTGCCCAAAATTAAATTGGTAAATAATATTACTAGAATCTTCTTAATCCTAGGTAGAGAGAAATCCTTCATACGCTATATCCAGTTCACAGCCTGTGTCTGACTGCTGTGAACTGGAGAACTTCCTCTGAGATCTGGCCCAGTGGATATGGATAACTGATGTGATATTGTAATCTAATCTTTAAGTTCATGAAAGGTACATACCTTCTATTCAGAAGGGGTGTGTGTATACATACATAAGACAAAGGCATTTGATAGTAGGTAACAAAAGATGCATTTTTTATGCTGTGTCAAGATGACTGTGGCACCCATGAGAGAACAGAACTGCAACTACCTTAATCATTAGAATAATTAGGCACAGCAAGATCATGCATGACTCAACGGTGCAGAGCAAACGCTATAACCGTACAGAGCAAAATGAGGGTGGGAGGATAAAATGCTTATGGCTATATTGGTGATGAAAGTCTGAAATGATCGATCATTAAGCCTACCGTGCAACCCATAATTTGGAAGATTTGGCAATTAAAATAGTGAAAAAAACAAACTTGAACTGTATCACAATTTATTTAGTAGTTAGAGCATTTAATTATTGGAACATATTGTCAAGAAAGGTAGTATGTGGGCTTTCCTTTAAAACCCTTAAATCAAGACTAAATGAGATTGTCTTTCTAAAACATGTATTTGTCTTACTGATATTTTCTGGTCTAAATCCAGAAGTCAATGACTGACACTGCAAGATTTACAATATGGAAGTCATCAGATTATATGATTTTGATAGTTTTGAGGTAGAAATTGCACCAATTCCCCAGATTCTCACATTATTGCAGGTTCTCTAGGTATTCCATCCCCCTCATTGCTGAATCCAAACAGAAAGCAATGGATTTGGACATGGAAAATGTAGGCCTGGCTCCTACCAATAGAACTCTTTGCACTTGATTAAAGTTTCACATAATTCAAACTGCTTTAAATAAAAAATCTGCTTAGAGTTGGTTGTGCAAAAGTCTCAGAACAAAGACATGAGCTTCAGAAAAAAAATAACATCTGTGTCCCATCCTCAGCTTCTAATCTACTGCAGCAACTTTCTGCTGAGAAGCAAAGGCATGGATAATAGCACTGCTCTATTTGCATCACAACTACAGCATTGTGCTCTAAGGATCAAATTGCTGCTTTTGAATTCAGAACATCAGAACTAACATTAGGTGGGAATCTACAGCCAAGGAGCATGGTCTCTGGGATTTGACTGCTAGTGAAATATATGGAAAGACAAAACACAAAGCAATTTGTGAAAAAAAACCCCAAAACAATAAAAAACCACAGAAATATAACCACAAGGTTCCGAAACCTTGAAGAAACTTCGCCCTGGAGCGTAACTAGTACTAGGAAATGCTAATCACAGAGAGACTAGGAAATGTCTTTTGGCCTTCTAGTAAGATTAAACTTGATTAATTTTTTCCTCCTTAGACTTTCCACCAACTTTGAAATCCCATGAGGTGACAGTCATTCCACCTCTTCCAAACACACTGAAAGTAAAGGGTAAGTTAAAAACGTCGACCAGAAGTTTGTTTTCTTCTCGACCACAGAGGTAAAACATAGAGTGACTGAAGAGATTAATAAATAGAGTAAGATTCTTCAGCACCATCAAATAAAAAACTAAAAAGAGAAGTAGTCAGTTCATCAGGTAACATGGGTAATCTAAATGTAACCTCAGCACTCAGTCTGTAGATGTTAAAAAACAAGAAACCAACCCAACAACTTCATTTTATATATATAAAAAGAATGGGATAAAGTATGTACAAGGCAGGAAAATATTAATGTAATCAAAGCATCAATGAGACTCTTTCTCTAGGTGTTGGGTAAAATTCTGACAAGCCATATGAGTGTAAATCTGGAAGGGACATAGCAACTGTGAGGGTAATCAGGGAAATAGAGGAGGCTACTTGTGAAGAAATATAGACTGGGGAAAGATTATAAGGCTCTGCAATGTGTGGAGGGATGTGGAGTCTCTTCAAGGTGAAGTGTAACCCTGGCACAACAACATCCAGGCCTGCATGAGATAGGAATAAGGTTTTGAAGATGCTGGCTAAAGTCTTCCAGCCTGCTGTGAGTGGCCTAGGAGTACCAGCTGGTTTTCAACTAACTTTGTATTTGTTTTATGGTGAAACTTCAGGACTTCATACATTTAAGAAAGGCTTTACAGAATATGGCTGTCAGAAGAACCAGAGCATTGGACATAGGGACCTGGGAGAACTCTTCCAGTCTTATGCCCCGTATCCCCATACAAAACAGATTAAACACAAAACTAAACTAAACATATAACAGGAAGGAAAACTGAGGATGATCTTTTTAGACAGAAGCTAGTGAAAGAAGTTAAAGGGGAAGATCAGCTAAAGCGGGGTGAGAGAATCTACAGAAAATTACAGAAAATTCTCACTGTTTATTTTGAATTCACAGCTGGCAACCCCTCTCACAATGGCCGTGTGTGCAGCACATGGGGTAACTTCCACTTCAAGACCTTTGATGGGGACATTTTTTACTTCCCTGGGTCCTGCAACTACATCTTTGCATCCAACTGCAAATCTCCCTATGAGGATTTCAACATCCAGATTAGGCGTAAAATGGTGGAAAATGCTACCAGGATCACTCATGTCATCATGAAGCTGGAAGGAGCAGTGATTGAACTGACCAACAGATCTGTCCTGCTTGATGGCAAATCGTATGTTTGTAACTTGAAACTGCCACTTCTACTCTTCCCTTCAATGGACTTTTTGAGCAAGCATCACTTTCCCTCACTGGATGTTACATTGTTCCCAAGTAGCTGAGGGGGTCAGGTCCTTCCTGAAGTATCAAAATATTTAGAGGGCCTCACAGTGCCACCTCTACAGATTGTCTCATTTTGTTCACATGCCCCTTCCCTGGAAGTGTTTAAGGCCATGCTGGATCAGGCTTTGAGCAAGTCTACTGGGAGGTGTTTCTGCCTATGGCAGAGGAGTTGGAACTAGATGATCTTCAAGGTCCCTTCCAACCCAAACCATTCTACGATTCTATGATTCTATGAACTAAATCCAGGTGCTGCCTCACTGCTGCAATTGCTCTTTATATCCAATTCAGTCTATAAGCTGGGTTCAATCAAAGTGTTAGTTTTTTACAGCATTTAAGGTTCTGCTTTCCTTTCATTTTACCAGAAGAGGATCCTCGTGAGGAAGTTGTGATGGCTTTATCCTCACTAAACAGTGTGAAGTTAAGCACAGACTATAGCTTCTGTCTGTGCTCATTTAAAATTAGATGGTCTGGAAACTTGCCATCTAAGTAGCAATGGTAACACTGACTTTAGCATATAGTGTAAATCCTGTCCAAAAGGCTGTATATATATTTGGTCAACTGTACCACAGTGAGTTGAGTACTACAGCAGCTACATGTAGCAAGCTAGTCTAAAGGTTATCTTGGGTACACCTTTGCAAATAGCACTCATGTCACAGAAAGCTTAAACAGTATATATCCCTTTTTTCATCTAGAGCTTTAAGGAGTAAATAGCAATACCCCAAAGCATACTGCCTGCAAAACAGAACCTCACAGCACTTCTTTGAACAATGCAACCAAAGACACATGCAAACATTTTACCTAGCAAAACACCTTTAAGGAGATACTCAAAAGGGAAAGCAAGGCTGATCCATTTCACAATGAGAAGCAATTGCATATGAAACAGTCAAAATGTTACAAACTTAACACTGTTTGTATTTAGTTACTGCTCTGACTAAATTTCATCACCCATACATGTTGAAGCTTTTCAATGAGAATGAGAAAGGGTATCAGTGTGGATACTCAGTGGCTATTCTTTTCCTATCCCTGCTGAACTACAGTTGTCTTTTCCCAGGGTCCAGATGCCCTACAGCCATATGGGAGTCTTCATAGAGAAAAGTAACAGCTATTTGAAAGTTTCTGCCAAGATAGGACTGACTTTCCTTTGGAATGAAGAGGATGCCCTCCTGGTAAGTAAACATCCAAAACATGGCAGAAAGCCTGTGCCTTAAAAATAGACTTTTTACACCTTTGCAATCTTAATCAGCCAGGCAAACATTAATTCCTTTTAGATTGGTGTCCAGTTTTAGTGCATGATTGTGTATTCCAGTCATCACCTAATTTAATTTTTTTCCCAACAAGCTCAGTTCAGGATCAACAGACCCGTAATTATAACTTCCCCTGAAGCAGTACTCAGATTCCAGGCCTGGCAGTGTGCTGGTGTTAAGAGCTTCAGGGCTGGAATAAAGCCAGGTTTTTCTTCATGGTCAGTCTTCTTCCCAGTGCTGTCTACCTTGTTATCACACAACAGTTTGCACAGCTTATAGATGTCAAATTTTGGGTACATAAGCAATATTAATGTAGGCTGTGTTCCTAAGCATCAAGGCTGACATTACTCTTTTTCCTCCTTTGTTTCAGGTGGAACTAGATAAAAAATATGCCAATCAAACTTGTGGACTTTGTGGGGACTTCAATGGAGTTCCAATAAGTGATGAATTTATGTCAGGGAGTAAGTAATATAAAGCATTATTAAACATTGGTTCTTTGTTTTTCTATTTTTTAATGTTATACTGTAACACACCTTGTGAATTGTATGAACTTCAAAACTAGTGATAGTTCTTCATGTCTGTGATGTGAGTGATGTATACAAGTCAGGGCATTGAGATGCATTAGGCTGCTTTCATTACTGATAGATCTTTTAAGACCTTCTACATGCAATTTTCTTCATGCTTTCAGTACTTTGGATTCAGTTCCCCAAGCAGCTTCATCATCTCCTTTTGTTGGTCATATTATAGTGATACCATCTGGTAATCACTGTTCATGCCCTGGTGGGTATGAACACAGAAGAAAATATCTCCATGAAGAAGCCAGTAATACAGTAAATATTACTCTAACATCTGGACTTTTTTTTACAGAGACAAAAATGAGTCCTATACAGTTTGGGAATAGGCAGAAGATGGATGGACCCACAGAGCAGTGTGCTGATCCTATTCTTCCTTCTCCTCTTGTGAACTGCTCAGCTGAATTTGTAAGAACTTTTCCCTCAAAATATGTTTTCTCAGTAAAAAATACATTCTTTCTCTCTTTGAAGAAAATTAGTTGGAATTAGAAAAAATATAGCATGAATATGACTCAACCATAGGTTTGGAAAGAAAAATTTTCTAAATATAATTTTTTATTCTTTGCTTAACTGAATGCTAAAAAGCTGCATTCCCCTTCCAAGAGGAGCCTGCATACTTTAATGAAAGAGAAATTCACTGGAGATCGCTTAAGAGAAATAAACTCTAATGCTTGGGAAGTCACCTGAGCTGAAACTAATTCAAGCTATAGAAAGATATGGGAGTTACCCAAAGAAATTCCACATGTATTTGCTCATTTGTTATACTTTTCCATAAATATCTGCTTATGATTAATGTTGGACAGGCCTCTGGATCAGATGGTTTGTTCTCCTACATAACTTAAATAATTATTTTCTTATTTTTTTTTATCACTTGGCTTATCTTCTCTATTTTACCTCCTAGGCTTCTATCTGTGAAACAGTATTAACAAGTAAAGCATTTACAAGCTGTAATGCACTTGTGAATGTTCAGGAGTACATTGAGACATGCATACAAGACCTTTGCCACTGTGATAGCTCTATGGCTGACTTCTGCATGTGCAACACCTTTGCTGAATACTCCCGGCAGTGCGCTCATGCAGGTGGACAGCCTCTGAACTGGAGAACCTCAGAACTGTGTCGTAAGTGTCTTCAAAAGTGTCTTTCAGCTGTGATGACTTCCTGTATCCAGTAAACTTCAATTTTTTCTTTTTTCCTGAAGAAGCTGTCTGTTTAAAGGTGCATATAATTTTCATTAAATTGATCTTAACCTGAGCATACTCAAGACATTAGAAATTTGTACACTTAAAAGACTTTAAATGCAGTATGTATCCAAAAGTCTAAAACATTGCAGCCTCCACTTGGGTTGCGTTTCACCATTATATCTTGATAGGAAACATCCTAAGTGGCAAATACTGCTTTCTCAACGTTTCAAAGGAAAAGTCAACCTTGTAATGTTTTTTTCCTACTTTCAGCCAAATACTGTCCTTTCAACATGGAATACCATGAGTGTGGCTCCCCCTGTTCTGACACATGCAGCAATCCAGAACGATCTGCGCTTTGTGAAGACCATTGTACAGATGGCTGTGTCTGTCCTCCAGGCAAGCTTATTTTCTGCCCTTTTCCCATAGCCAAAACTGCTAGAACATTTAACTGTGCACATTTAACAACTTCTCTATTCTGTAGCATTCTCATCACATTATTGCTATTGTTACTATCATCAAAGTAACAATTGCATTTGTTCCTTGATGCACATGCTCCACTTCAAATCAGATTACTAATGTTGCCCTTTTAAACAACAAACATGCCTGGTACACACACATAATGACTAAACTAATAAGGTACTTCACTCATAACAAGGGGAAATCTTCTATTCTCAGCATCCATATTGAGTTGACATAAAATATATAACCTTTAATCACATTTTGCCTACAGTAATAACTCCTGATGTTAGCAAGCTGCATTTGGTTTCCCAGATTACCAAACCCTTCCTGTCCAGTGCAGCACATCTAAACAAGGAGCTAAGAGAGCAGTAGGCAGTATGGAAAATCTGGTGCTTTAGAGAATTATGCATGTGAGGTGAAGATCAGCACAAGACAAACATTACAGATGTGTTCTCTCTCTCTGGGCACTTACTTCTGGGGCTGAGAATTATTGCTGTTGTGAAGGGCTGCATGGTAGGATCCTCTCCTCTTGCTGCTCTTCTTCCTATTGTCCATGATGTCTCATAAAATTCACCATCATTTTTTGTGCAGTATCATTAACGTCTCTAGCTGAGTGTATAAAAACATGTACCTGGTTAGTCTTACAAGTGGTTCATTTATTCCACCTCATTATCTATTGATTTTAGCACTAATTCTGATCTAATGAAGTCTATAACATAAAGATATGGAGTCTAGATCTATACCTAACCATTTAAATAAGGTTCAATGGAATGTAGCCCTTAAATCCCTACATAGCTCTCATCTTACTATTTTGAAGTACTTTCTGTTCATTTTCTGTGAAATACAGAAGAAATGGAACATTTTTTCTGGTATCTGCCAAATATGTGTACAAAAGCAGGGCACAGAATGAGTAACAGTCTGTTTCTTTCCTTAGGAATGGTATTTGATGACATTAATGGTGCTGGCTGTATTCCCCGTAAAGAATGCCATTGTACCTATGAAGGTGAAACTTATGCTCCTGGTGCCTCCTTCTCATCTAAATGCAGATCATGGTAATGAACTTCCCTTCTCATAGTTTTTTTTCAGGCACTTTGCCTAAATATTTTGAAGACCAGGAAAAATTACTAATTTCCTTAGAAAATAAATGAGAAACTATGTAATGACTGAATTTCCATGATCACCCTTTTTTAGAGGGTGCTTACTTCTCTGTTTTCTCCTCACACTTAGAAGCAAAAATTAAAGTTTAGATATAGGTACTTCAATTTCAAGACCAATCAATTAAAGGAGACAATCAAATCCAAATACGAGAGTTGATGAAAAATATGAATTAGTGTGTCACTTGCAGCTCTACAGTGCAATCCTAGGATACTCATGTAGACACTGCAGTGAATTGGGCATTTAGGGATATTTCCATTAGACATTTGAGAGACATGTTTAACATGTACAACACACATATAAAAAAAATCTCTGGAATTACTGAAGCATCAATAATCGTATGTAAATGGAGCAATCTATCTTGGAATATAAGAACCACAAACATGTATGAAATTTTCAAAGAAATACTCATATCACATGAAGCTTGAGCTATGCTAATGGGGATGAGGGTCAAGTATTCATATGTAGTAGAATAGGATTGATAGAATAGGATTGAATTACATCAAAGGCTAGAAACGAACAGCAATATCTAAAAAAATTATCATTAATATAAATGTGCCAGCCCCATATTTACTCTGAGATTTCAAAGTAATGTTGGTTACCTTGACAATATGATCAACGCTTCAAGAGGATAATTAAAGCATCAGTTACTCTTACTATCTCTTATTTCATTTACATTTGCATCACCCTTGGTTACTGAATGCCTTTTTTATTTCAGCACCTGTGTTGGAGGTGAATGGTCTTGTGTCACCCAGGCTTGCCTTGGGACTTGCAGTATTGAAGGAGGCTCCCACATTTCAACATTTGATGAGAAACATTATTCCTTCTTTGGAGACTGTAGCTATGTACTAACAAAGGTAAAAATCAGTTACAATCCCTGCCAAGGCAATATGCTAAAGGAAAATGTTGCTTTTATATATAATGCTCTTTATTTTAAAATAGTGGCAATCACATCTGCTTTCTGAAACTTAAAGAGTGAACAGGGAGCCTTAAATGGATTTTATGAGGCTTTCTGTTATGGTTATACTGGATAAACATATTGTAATAGTTTTGTGTTCTTTGATTATTATTTAAGAACTGAATTTAGGTTCCATGAAATAGTATTTTTTGGGGTTTTAAAAATTAAATACTGCTTGTCTGTGTTTTATAATACTTTCTTTCTCAGCCCTCACTGGTAGCATCCTTTTTGTCACAGTTAATACAGTTCAATGGCTTGTTCCATTAACAGTATTTGTAATGCAATTATTATTATACAGAATTGACATGAAAGGAATTATTTCATTAAGAAGATCTACCTTTTGAACAGTCTTTGCCAGCGAATACAGACTCTACATTTTAAAGACAAAAAGCTAAAACATCATACATGTATTGTAAAACCTTAATTAGAAATTCATGACATACAAAAATACCTAATATTTTCATGACTTTTTAGATTAGTATGGACTGAATTCTGAGTAGATACATCTAAAATAATAACTACAAATTTTCAGGTTTTAGAACCCTTGCTATATTGGTGTTTGTTTATACTGGACAAGTGACAGAAACATCTTCCATAAAGACTTCATATTAAATATAACCTGTTCTCAAAAAACATCATGCTGAATGTTGTGAAGGAAAGAATCATGAACACTGAGAAATGAGCCAGAGTGAAGTAATGCAGAAATAGATTAGGCTAAATCAATGAATCATTTTAATGAGATTCCCCAGCTTAATTCACAACAGAATAGATCCAGCTTGCAAGTTAAACTCTCTTCTTGGCACCAACATATAAAATTAGATTCTCACAGGCCCCGGAGGTACATAAAACACCTAAACATGAATGCAAAAGGTCAAAAAGCCCACCGTTTAAACATTAAATTCACAGATGGCTGTATTCTGCATCTCAACTGTCCTCAATTTAATCTTCATTATGCCAAGGAAGTGATATGATGTTCAAAATCACAGCCTTGTGTGTGTTTCCCTGTAATATCTCGGCCATTAGCACTTCAAAGATAACTCAGAGAGCACAGTCCAGTGAAAATCAGACACAAAAGAAAACCCAATTTTTTACTTTTTTCTGTAGCTTAGTGGATATTTTGCTTAGTTAGTTAATGAAATTTAGTGAAATTTTAGCTTAATTTTCTCCTATAAGAAGATGAGCCTGTTTCATATCTGTTAAAAGTATGTCCAAATAACGTATACTCAGCATAGAAGAGACTGGAAATAATTTCTCCTCCCTAACAGGTAAACATAATCAAGGGACAAGAACTTCCTTCTTCTTCAGCATATTAAACTATTATTACCTAAACACTAATAATTTTTAAAGTTGTTGAACTTGCCCTTTAATGCTGAAAGTAATGGATAGCTTTCACAGCATGAATGGCAGCCTAATTGATGACTATGTACATATATGTAAAAACATATGAGCAGGAAAAAAAGGAATAAACAACATTTTAAAACGTTCATTGTACTAAAAATGCCATTTGAGTGGGAAGCATAACTTTTAAACATAACCATTTTAACATAACAAATAATTTTAACACTATCTCTTGTTTTCTTCTTCTAGCTCTGTGACAGCAATGAATTCACTGTTCTGGGAGATATCCACAAGTGTGGTCTGACTGACACTGAGACATGCCTCAAGGGTATAGCCATCAGCCTAAGTGGAGGACAAACTGTAAGTAGCAAATGTTATGCAAGGATGTTTTCAAAGCTTAATAGACAAGTAGTTTGCAAATGATACAACAGCACAGATAGGAAATATGCATTGATTTCTTTTTTTAATTTAGTTTGAGCACTATTCAAAGGAAGATTAAGAAGTTAATTGATAACTGAGATCCTAGCAGTTTTCTTTCATTCAGTTTTCTCTCTTTTAGTTTTCTTCATTTTTTTGCCTGTTTGTTCTGACAGTGAACAGACTGGAGTAATAGATTAAAGAAACAGTATAAGAATGAGAACATGATCACAGTTTGCCCTCACTTTTTTAAAACTTTATCCAGAACAATACTAGATAGAAAACATTTGGGAAGGGTTTTGCCTTTCCTAAACATGCTTGATAATCATTGCCTTTACTTTGCCACAGAACATTGTGATCCAGCCTTCTGGCAGTGTCTTTGTGAATATGATCTACACACAGCTGCCATTCTCTGCTGGTAAGTTCCTTTGAAAGTCATCTGTGACATTTCCCATTTTTTTACTTTAAAATGTTATTACATTAGATAATTGAAAGCCAAATTCTACCTCTGGTTATACTGAAGCAAACCCAAGTTACCCTAGTAGAGCATGTTTTCTCATTTTTAAATTAATAAGGGTTTGCATATTCAATATCCAAGTCTCAATATTTTAGCAAAAATTAAGTAGATTTTTATCAATATCTAAGTGGACACTCAATTCAAGCAAATAGTATCATTGCACTGTTTCAGATCCAGATAGTGCCATAAGAGAGGAAGGAAGCATTCCTGCATGCAGCAGGACTCAAATTACTCAAAATGTTTAGTTCCCTGTGCTCCCTCTGTCCCTTTGCTCATTGCACACTCACCACTGGGGAGTTTCTCTCAAACCAGTTCTTCTCCAGTACTACTGCACCTGAACAGAAAAGACAGAATAGGTCCAGGTTAGCATCTACCACTAAATCATGCTGTATTGTTTTCATCTAGCAAATGTGTGCTTCTAAAAAGTGACAGATGTATGTGTTGTGCTTATTATTTTAAAACACTTGAAGGGAAGTGGAAGTTTTTCATATGATGTTTAAGGTAAAGATAGCCTATTTTGGTGAATCCTATATGGATTTTTTCCACGGGTTCATCATATCAAACACAATTTAGAATTCCTCTGTATAATGAACAGTCATTTCACCTGCTCATCTCATATGAAATCGTAACTGTTATATTCTTTTGTCTCTAGCGAATGTCACCATCTTCAGACCATCATCTTTCTTCATCATTCTGGAAACAAAATTTGGTCTTCAGCTACAGGTCCAACTTGTGCCTCTCATGCAAGTTTTTATAGACTTAGACCCATCACATAAAGGACAGACCTGTGGTAAGTGATCTTACCATGGCAACTGTCTTCATCAATATGCTTCATTCTCTAGGAGACTTTCACAGTAAACCTGCTTCCTTTTAGGTCTCTGTGGAAATTTCAATGACGTGCAGACAGATGATTTCAAAACTACCAGTGGAGTAATAGAGGGTACTTCAGCTGCCTTTGGCAATACCTGGAAGACTCGAGCTGATTGCCCTGATGCCAAAAATACCTTTGAGAACCCCTGCACACTCAGCATACAAAATGGTAAGCTCAGAATGCAGTAACACCTTCTATTCTCTTTAAACAAGTCATGTAATTTTTGAGCATTCACAAGCTGGTCTTCCGCTTTCCAAGATGAACTAGTGTATTTTTAATTCACATTGTTTTTCAATATTCAGCTATGGATGTCTTAGTTTATTTCATGATAACTACCATGAATTAAGAGCATTCAATTAATGCAGAGCTCATATTTCTGTAAAGAGGAAGTGAAAGCCTGTATTTCAGTAAATGCAAAGCTGGATACTGTTGTAAAATTAAGATTCTGCACTATCCCTGCAGTTACATTGAGATGAGAGTTTAGACAATGAAGTAAATAGAAACTCTTGCTGTGCTTTCAATTCACAGACCAGTATGCTCAGCACTGGTGCGGACTGCTCTCTGATACCACGGGACCTTTTGCTGAATGTCATTCAACAGTTAATCCAGAAGTTTATCATAAGGTATTTGGCTCTTAACTTTTCCCCATTCTAAAGAAAAAGACCTAATTTTCTGGAACTAACACCAAAGAGAACAGCTTGTCAGTTCTTTTCAAGCCAAGGGTTCATTTTTATCTACACATCATACTGATTTACTCCTTTGTAAAGGGATCTTTTCTTCTGTTCCCAGCAGAATATATTTATAGGTATATTCCTGCTCCCCATATTTTTAGGTATTAGCCTGGATGTCTAAGCTCAGAACATGGACTGCCTGAACTATTTGTCAGAGTGAAGGACAAAAGCTGTCCATTCTGAGGGATATAAGGTTATAAGATGTAAGATAAGAGATAAAAGGAAAGCTTTAGTCAATATTATCTAGCACTTTGCTTAGTAGCTCTGAACCTGTCACAGAGGCTTTTGCTTATATCCAAGGACAAGGTAAGAAATTAAGAGATTTAGATAAGATGCAAACAAATGTCTTCTAAGAATTCAAGGTGATGAAGCTCTGGGACAGATGGTCTGGTGATTTTAAAAAGTCTCCCTGTTATTGGAAATTTGCAATATTATATTCAACAAACACAGCATAGCAATGCATTAAATGACTTCTTGTTTTCTTCGCTCTAATGTAGAGACCATAAGGTCCTGAGCCAAAGTCCTAAAATCTGTGTGTCATCAGATACCTTCTCCTTGTTTTAAGAAACCTACCAAACAAAACAAGAAAAAAAAGAATTTAAAATCATGGCCCCCTAATGACTCACTGTCCTTGTAAAGAATCTTTATAGATAGTGAAAAACAGGCATACATTATGCATATGGATTAGACTCACTTTTAGGTCTAATGACCACAGCACTCTGAACAGCATAGAGCATCATGGCTGTGACGATCATATGTCATTCTCTTTCCTTAGAAATGCATGTTTGACACATGTAACTGTGAGAAGAGTGAGGACTGCATGTGTGCTGCCCTTTCCAGCTACGTCAGGGCATGTGCTGCTAAAGGAGTTCTCCTCAGTGGATGGAGGAGCAACGCTTGCAGTAAGTTCTGTTTCCCTTTGCCTCTTGAAAACAACCATTGAGAAGGCCCCACACAGCAGATTTAGTAAAAAGAGGAGGAAAGGAATATCACAAAAGACAAGCAGTAAGCAGAGAGATTTTGGTAGATTAGTAGCTCAGAACCAGCAGAAGTAACATGGACTTCAATATCCTTGCAATAGGAATAAACTAAGTCGAGTATTTAATTATTTGACACAAAAGATTAAAATATCAATGAAGAAAAAAGATGCTGTACTTGAACATTATTATTTTCTTTTTCTAATCTGAATGAAATTATAATAGTGATATGTTTATAATTGGAAATTCTCCTCTAGCAGTACTAAATAATTATAATTTTGAGCATATGAATAAAGCACAGGTACATATATTGCCATGTTAATCATATATACTACATCTTATATATTTCATTTATATTTACATTGATTTTTATACGAACTGCAAATGTAACTCAACTTTTTACTCTCAAGCAAAATACACCACCTTGTGCCCAAAATCCCTGAAGTACACTTACAGTGTGGACTCCTGTCAATCCACCTGCCGGTCTCTGAGTGAGCCTGATGTCACATGCAACATCAAGTTTGTCCCAGTTGATGGCTGCACCTGCATAAATGGAACCTACATGGATGAAAGTGGCAAATGTGTCCCTGCTTCTAGTTGTCCTTGCTATTACAAAGGAATGCCTCTGTCTTCTGGAGAAGTTATTCATGATAATGGTGTTGTTTGGTAAGAGATTTGTAAAAGAATGAGACTGGATATATACAATAATGAAATTGTGTACACATTATACAATCTATTAAAATCAAATGCATTTCTCTCTTTAATGATTTGAATTTTTAGAACTCCAGATCCTTAAAATCTGTTAGGGTTATCCATATTTTTAAGATTGTCCTTAGGTTACTAGAGGAATTCAAAATACCTTAATGTGGTAGGTTAGCCTTGGCTAACAGCCAAACTTCCTCTCTCCCTCCCCACCACACATATTTTTCTTGCACATGACTGTAAAAGACTTGTTCTATGGTGAAAGATTCTTGATAATCCCATTAGGGATTATTCCCATTGTGAATGGAATCTGAACTATTCTGAAGGGCAGTTTTTAATCAAACAAGTTAAGAGAGCCAACCTGATTTTATATAGGATATGTTTTATTATAGTCTGCTCTAAAAAAATATTTTTTAATAGTACAAAGTACTCTAATAAAGGACACATTTTCACAGGTTTATCACACAGTATTCAATTTCAAATTCATTAGGAAATAAGGAAAAGCAAAAACATATCCGTTCTCTTTTTATATAGCACTTGCACCTCTGGAAAGCTGAACTGCATTGGAGAGAAACCTGAACCAGGTAACATATTACTTAAATTTTTTTTAATCTCCCTTTCCCTTCTCATCCTTTTCTCTGTCATAATTAGGCAAATTTGATAAGTCTGAAATCAAACATTCAAATTAACTGATTACTTGTATAATACAGAGGATTCTAAAATACAAAGAAACGGGTCTTACCTTTCAAATTACTCTTTGCATTACCCAAGAAACAAGAAAACTTGATCACCTCCCTGTATACGAGGAGAAACCTTCCCAGTTTTTAAATAAAAGTTCTAAAAACCTAAAAAATACAAAGTAAATATCAAATATTTTCTCGCTTTGTGTTCAAATGCATTACATTAAGGTATGCATAACTCAGAAAAGAGTATTTTATTTTTCTTTAGTTTACATTAAGGAAACACAAAGATATCAGCACGCGGTTAATCTTACCTTTCTCATGTTTTTTTTCTCTTTCAGTTTGTGTACCTCCCATGGTCTATATTGATTGTGGCAATGCCACTGCAGATATAGTTGGAGCAGGATGTCAGAAGAGCTGTCAGACTCTAGATATGGAATGTGTAAGTATGGACTCTTTAAAAGCAGTTGTAAACATTTAAAGCTCAATCTTTTCTACAATTATCAGCTGCAGTTGGACTCTTCCATCAGGGTTTCAAGTAATTTTCTCTTTGGTCCTTAAAGTACAGAACCCAATGTGTCTCTGGCTGTGTATGTCCTCATAACCAAGTGTCAGATGGCAAAGGTGGCTGTATAGCTCCAGAAGACTGTCCATGTGTTCACAATGGAAATTCCTACAGTCCAGGAGAATCAATCAGAGTTGGCTGTAACAACTGGTAAGGGCATATTGAAAAATATTTTCAAGCATCTGAAAGCAAATAGGTTAAGACTGAAGTGATCTACAGCATTTCACTCAACCAGTATCAAGAATGAATCCTACATAAGAGGATCCACTTACTTAGAACACAAAAAGCAAGCTCTACCTGGTACACAGAACAGAAATCCTAAGTGGCCAGAAAAACCATATGGTTTGGATGTCATCATATTCATTCAAGTCAAGGAATTTTTTTTCCTTAGAGGCAATCTCTACATTTCAATACATCCATCAACACTTGAAAATGTGGAAGATTTAAAGTATTTTCTAACCCTAATTATTCATGACATCATGAAGTAATATAGTCTTTGGGTATATCCCAAATGTTTTTGTATTACTCTGTATTTCTGAGAATAAGCAAACTTAATTTTTCCATTATAAGCTTAAAACATTTAAAAAGATATTTATATACATGCAGAATATGCATGTATTTTGTGTATGTTGGATTTTACAGTAGGAGTGCTTTTTATCTTACCTAGCACGTGTAGAAACAGAAAATGGCACTGCTCTGAGAAACCTTGCTTGGAAACCTGTTCTG
The DNA here is from genome assembly GCA_013400935.1 of Turnix velox. Lineage (NCBI taxonomy): Eukaryota > Metazoa > Chordata > Aves > Charadriiformes > Turnicidae > Turnix > Turnix velox. The sequence goes on from VZTY01018606.1 coordinate 48,212, forward strand.
TTTATGGAGATGGGCATTACACCACCTTTGATGGCAAACGCTTTGATTTTGAAGGAGACTGTGAATATGTTCTGGTCCAGGTAAAGAGTCTTTCAAATTTTTGCACTCTCAAATTATCTTGAATTTTACGCATGACCATCTAGCATAGTTAACACTAAATATCATTCCCTTTTTCAGAACTACTGTGGTCAACAAAGTATGAATCAGGGAACCTTCAGAGTCATCACTGAGAACATTCCATGTGGCACTACAGGAACCACATGCTCTAAATCTATTAAAGTTTTCCTGGGGGTAAGTGTTTTCTTTAAGAAGTTGTATCCCAACAATACACCAGAAAGACTGCATCATAAAAGTATCCTCCAAGACAGTGAAAAATGTTCTCACTGTGATAGAGGGAATTGTGAAGAGAGATTGCTTAACATGATGCCATTGAATGGAATAATTTTTATAACAGAATCATTATTTCAGTGATAATTACTGGCAATATATAAAACTGTACTGTAATTTGCCTCTAACTTTCTCTCTTCCTGTTCTAGAACTATGAGCTGGTACTCAGTGATGGCCACTCTGAAGTCATCCAGAGGACACCCGGAGGAAAAATGCCATTCCAAATGCGTTCCATGGGCATCTACCAGGTGGTTGACACTACTGTTGGCCTGATACTCATGTGGGACAAGAAAACCAGTCTATTCATCAAACTTAGCCCCAGCTTTCAGGTACATTTTAAAATCCTAAAGTCAGCTAAAATTACTTCTGAAAGATTTTCATATTATCTGTGAAATTAAAAAAACAAAACTTGGGCTGTAACTTGAAGACTAAAAGAATTATGATGGCATATTATTATCCTTGTAGTGTTGACTTAGATTTTCTACTACATATTGTCCTTAAATTAAGTCATTCGGTAATGACATGACAGCAACTACATCAGTAGCTTTCTTCATACAAAGCCCTCACTGGAGAGGTATGCTCAAAATTAGTGAAAACTATTAGCTTAATACTAAGAATAAAAATCAGAAGTATAATCTGGTTCCTATCCTCATCCTTTCTAACAAGTAAGAGGTGTCTTTTCATGAAAGACATCTAATGAATTTTTTAATGACTGTTACTGAGGAATTCAAGGTAATCTTAAATAAAATTCATCCTGAGAACTGTTACACACAGGTACTGAGAAAGTGTAATTTACTGATCTTTGTCATTTTGCATTTATCTCCATGCAGGGACAAGTCTGTGGACTTTGTGGAAACTATGATGGCAATGGAAACAATGACTTCACTACTCGCAGTCAGTCTGTGGTAGGAAATGTGCTGGAGTTTGCCAATAGCTGGAAAGTGTCTTCTAGTTGCCCAAATGCCAATCGTACCAAAGATCCATGCACTGCCAACCCATACAGGAAAGCCTGGGCACAGAAGCAATGCAGTATCATTACCAGTGAAGTGTTTGCAAAGTGTCACTCCCAGGTATGAAAAAACTTCACTCCTTAAATTTTCTTGAGCCAGAGATAACATTAATTTTTATGTGAGATAGCTGAAAAATCAGACCAAGTTCCAGGGTGCTTGCATAGAGAGTATTTTCACTTTCATTTTCTCAGCTTGTGTTTTGAGCTAATCTACTAAAGATACTGATGTTTGGGGTTTTGGTATTTTTTAATAGAAAGAATGCTCACAGAAAAATCTCAGAACATACTTATTTTCTAATGGCATAATTTTCAACTAATATAAATACTAATTACTGTGCTAGCTTGTAGTAATGTAACAGTATTCCTTCCGTAAACATATCTTCACCACCCAACAGTTCTTAATATGACTTACTAGTAATAGTCTCAGTGTACATTTTCCTCTTCCTTTTTCAAAATGTTCTCCAGTTTCTTTGTTTCCTATCTTTCTCACACATACAGAGTTGTCAGTTTCAAATATTTTATTCAGCTTTTTTTAGGACAGTGAATGACTTTTCAAAGAGGACATGTTCATGAAAAATCAAATACTTTTCCCAATAGGTTGAACCAAATGAATATTATCAAGCATGTGTGGATGATGCTTGTGCCTGTGACACTGGAGGAGACTGTGAATGTTTCTGTACAGCAGTAGCTGCCTACGCTCAAGCGTGCAATGAGATGGACATCTGCATTTCATGGAGAACCCCATCCATTTGTCGTGAGTCTCACCCTACTACTTTCTAAGGGATCCAGAGGGAAAGAAAACAGAAGAAATAAAGATAAACAAGTAGAATGATAACATAAAGAAGGATGTGACTGCATTTGTATGAGGCACTGCTATATCCTAAAAACAGAAAAAATGACACCAAGGGAGCTGGGTGAAACACTGGATGCCAATTTACTTTCTTACAATGAAACTACTGATAGTAACTTTGCTAGCGGAGTCATTAGTGTCTGATTTACTTGTCCGTCCTGACCCATGACTGGTGAACCATAATTTATATTACACTCCCACCTGTCTGCATCATGCTCAGTGTAAATAAACGTTAGTGCATAATAGTTAAAAATGGTAATTCAGTTAATTGTTTTTTCATGCTTAATGTGTAGCTATAATTTAGCATTTTATTGGTGTCAAAATGTGGAAAAAGTGTAGCTATTGTATTAAAAGAAAAGTGCAACAATATACTAGTTACCTCCTGTATCATTATGCTGATCACAAGGGATTTTTGCCGAGCAAAACTGAAAGATTGTAGAGCAAAACAGTCAAATGTCTGTCCTTTCTCCTTCCTCTAGCTCTGTTCTGTGATTACTACAATCCAAAAGGGGAATGTGAGTGGCATTACAAGCCATGTGGAGCTCCTTGTATGAAGACCTGCAACAATCCAAGTGGGACCTGTCTTCATGAATTGAGAGGTTTAGAAGGTAAACATAATTATGTGTATCTCATTCTATTTGTAAAAAGATAAAATTCAATATGATTAACCACATATACATTGCTCGGCATATGACATATTTGTATTAGAAATTATAATAAGAGATCCTAATAATAATATCCTATTCCCTAATGGATCGTCAACTTGTTCAGGGTGAAAATGAAGACAAAATGCTCCAAAGCTTGAAGTGCAAAGAAATAGAACTAAAAGATTCTGAATTTCCACTTAAGAAATTACATAATTTGGGGAAAGCAGACAGAAGCAGAGAATAGAATTATGTCTACCTATGAAAAATCTACTGTCAATATAACTCAATTTTTTATTGCAGGCTGCTACCCACACTGTCCACAGAATAAGTCCTATTTTGATGAAGAAACCATGACTTGTGTTTCTAATTGTGGATGTTATGAAAATGGAAAAAATTACAAACCAGGAATGCAGATGCCTTCAAATCAGAACTGTCAATCATGGTAGGATTAGTAAGAATTTTTAAATGCTGAATTTAAAGATGAGAAATATAATTCATTAAGCATCAAAGGGTTTTGTCTGCTAACAGCAACTAGGCCAGTCACAGGCTTCCAAATTATGTCCGCCTGAGCTAAGTCAACTTTCATGGCACATTTTGCAGTTCATAGACAGCTTTGCCTGCACCAGCTATGTCATTAACAGCACTAAATCTAGCCAGCTAAACACCTATACTTACTTAAGATTATTCACTCTACCGATGCTTTAAGCCTCCTTAAATAAATGTATCAAGATTTAGTTCTTATTAGATTGATTCCTTTTAAAAAAAGAAAGCATTCTTGCATCTGGTGGACGTTCTCTGTGTAGGCAGTGTCAGTAACAGTGATATAGCGATCCTTTCTCAAATTATATATTTACTGCACTTTCCCTCCTATAAAATAAGATAACATTTCAAATCATTCTTCCCCGCAACTTCTTTCAACTCCCCAGAACACCAAGAAGGATACCTCATACTTAGTATTGCTAGCATAGAAAAGTTGCCTTTCTTTGCAGAAAACTTGACTCAGAGAAGGGATGGTCATCCCGTATTTTAAGAAACAATGAAAAGCAAAGGATCAACAGAAAAAAAAAGGAGACAATAAGATTATGTCATGAACCTATGTATTAAGATTCATCTTCTTTTTTATCTTTTCAGTGAATGCACAAAGTATGGGAAAAGATGCAGATATAATGAACATGGTATGTTGACAGAGTCATTATTCTCTGAATAAGATGCACTTGAGGTACACAGCTTAATGCTAGAGGAATAACACTCTTTCTTGATTTGCAGAATGTTTCTGCATTTATGAAGGACAGAAATACAACTATAAAGATGTGGTCTACAATACTACAGATGGCACAGGAGGCTGTATTGTCGCAACCTGTGGTGCAAATGGAACACTTCAAAGGGATGTCTATGATTGTCCATTCTCAACATCACCAATAACAACAACGTTTCATTTCAGCACTACTCCACCTACCACTACTTCCACAGGTACATCCTTTCTAGCCCATAAGAGCATGTTCTATTCATTAGTGAGTTAAATATAGCTACAAAACTATGCTTAAATTCACAACATAAATGAGGTAATAAAACATCAAAATATAGGACAAGAAGTCTGATTTGCTATCAAAATTTAGTTTCAGACATTCTTTGGTAACCCAAGTAATACAAGGAAATAAAAAGAGAAAAATAGATCACTCCTGAAAGTCCAAAATGAAAATAATTTTGCTTATTTTCACAATGAACAATAAAAAGCAGTAACAGATTTATTATCTGTAATTGTAACTACTGATATAAGAGATATAATCTTTACTTAATAAATCATTCATTCTGATGTATATTGAATTACAGAATGATTAAATTCTGTAAAATTCCTGGTAGGAATCATGGTATTTATAATAACAATACTAAGTGGACATTAAGATATTGAAATTTTTTCTAGAATTCCTGTTCAGCATTCTTCATGTTGATAATCACTATTTACTACAGGCATTCAGAACTTACACGTTCTTAAAATTTTAGAACTAGGAGGTTTGAAATCACAGAAACCACCAGAAAATGACCAATGGACCTAATTAGTCATTTTCCAATCATTTCACAAAGAGAATTCACCTACAAAAGCTTGTGTACTACTTTCCAACCAATAAATAGTTTCTTTAGTCAAGAGTACCATGTATAGCAAACAAAGATAACAAACATAATTAACTAGTTTAGACCTTCCAGATCATCAAGTCAAATGATCAACCCAACTCTGACAAGGTTCATACTTTTGGCCCTGAGATTGGTAGACTGATGCTCACCCAATTGAGCTGCACAGCCTGATAGGGGTGATAATAACGCTGCATTACAAGATGTCTTTTCATTCAAACAGAGCAGCAAAGACAAAGCAGCATTAATTAAATTAATATGGAAGAAAAATGTTCCTAAGAATCTTGATGCAGAGATTGAATGCATCCTTTCCATTTGATTTGAATCTAGCCTTTGACATTCAGGAAGATTAAAAAATATTCCAGAAAAATGCAAACCAAGCAATAATGTTTAATCAAGTTTTTAGAAAATGTGTAAAATGTGCCAAAATGTGAAAAAATCCTGCCTAAGACTTGTAAAAAGAAACTGACATTCTCCTGGGTAACAACAGTTAGAAGCACAATTGCTCCAAGTTGGATTTTCTGTTCTACGTAATATTAAATAATAAGTGCGCTAAAATGATGCACAAGAGGCTCACAAAGCAAGCTAATGACCTTAGGGAAATTTTCAGCCCATTCAGTATACGAAAAAAGAAAATTTATACGGGAATATAATTTAAGTTTCTCAGTCTCGTCTGTTTCCCTTCCGCAGTGTCACCAACTATATCAGAATGTGTTCATGAAGTCTGTAAATGGTCGGAATGGTATGATGGCAGTTTGCCAACTCCTGGCTATGATGGTGGGGACTTTGAAACCTTTAATGATTTGAGAGCTAAAGGATATGCAGTCTGTAAAGCTCCTCGGGCGGTTGAATGCAGAGCAGAGAAGTTTCCTGATATACCGCTGAAAGACCTGGGCGAAAAAGTTGAATGCAGTAACACAGCTGGCCTCATATGTTACAACAAAGATCAAATTTCAACCATGTGCAACAATTATGAAATCAGAATCTTGTGCTGTGTTTTTGTACCGTGCTCTACGACAACACATTTGAGCACATCGACACCAATCACAACTAGCACTAAGAGAACAGAAAAACCAACCTCCACTGAAGAAATAACATTTTCAACAACTACACCTGTACTTACTACAACATACGGAACTACAATATTCACACCTACATCCACTGAACAAACTATCATACCTGTCACTACTTCCACAGTTCCTCTTTGCATCGAAGAAGAATGTCATTGGTCAAGATGGTATGATGTCAGTTATCCAGGCTCTGGATATGATGATGGAGATTTTGATACCATTCAAAACATTGAAAGTAGTGGATATAAAGTCTGTGATAACAGAAAGGACGTAGAATGCAGAGCAGTAAGATTCCCTGACACACCATATCCTCTACTGAAGCAAAATATCATATGTAATACAGAAGATGGGTTAATCTGCTACAACAAAGACCAATTACCACCTATATGCTACAACTACAAATTACGGTTTAAATGCTGTAGAAATATAACTGTATCATGCATGAAAACTTCAACACCTCATACAAGTACAGAACTAACAACAAAGACCTTCACATATTCAACAACTCTAAGTACACCATTCACAATAGAATCAACACCATATTTTCAAACAAAACACATGACAACAACCGAACCAACAACTCCACCACACACAGATTATATACATACAAGAACCACATCACACCCAACGACACATACAAAATATAAAACCGAAACCACATACAGCTCAAGACTAACTTTGACACCTTTTAACCTAACCACAACCACTACCACAAGACCCGCGACACCTACCACACCCTTCCC
>VZTY01018607.1:3329-61266 GCA_013400935.1 Turnix velox
TTTCACAGGGAACCAGAATGTGGCACCTGGAGATGCTTGTTCTTTACTTGAGATGCTAGAGATGCTACAACACAGTAGCAGTTGTTGTTCACCTGTTTATTTTGGGGATTTGTTTTGTTGTTTTGTTTTTTTTTTTTTCAGTTACGAGCTAGAGGGAAAGTACAGCAACTCCTCGTGGTGAATTGGGTGCTGTCATCACCCTAGTAAGTCACACCAGATCCATGACCTGTGGTGTGCAGCTGACACCCAGCCCATACATATTTCCCAGCAACTGAACATAGCCTGCAACGTGCTAGCAGTGACAGGAGGTGGCATTTCAGTCATGCTGGGTAGATGTGTTCATACCATCTCCTGTTCCTCTGATGGTGATTTGTGTGGAGCCCACCTGGCACGATGCCTCAGCCCAGGGATTAGACTGCAGTTTCTCAGCACAGGCTTTAAGCTGTGCTCCATCCCTGTAAGAATGAATATCCACTCTTCCCTGGTTCCCAGAGGGGAATTTACCTTGAGATTGTGCCAGACCTTGGGAAATTCCCTCACCTCACTGCTTACATCAGCTGTCCTCACACCGACACAGGGAGCCACAGACAACCCTGTCCTAAATTTCATCAGTCACTGATTGTCTTGCTTTAGCATCTTTTGTCCTAAAAAAAAATATCTCGTATTATCAGGTAAAATTCTTTTTTATCTTCTGCTTAACCAGTCAGGAGCATTTTTTGCAGCCAGTGAGTATTTCCCCCTGTTGTATCAGTGCCACATTCAGAGGTTCTTATGGAGATGGTGTCAGTCGAGTTGGAAAGCTCTTTGGGGGCTGTGGGTACCTTGTTATGCAAACGCCCGGATCTCCTGCCTCTTCCCTGAGTTCCAACAATATCTGTCTGGAGACATTTCCTTACCCTTCCCTCCAGACATACCTCTGGCTCTGCCGGAGAGCCCGGGGAAGCCGAGAGCCTGATGAAGGGGCTGGAGGAGTGAATGGGGAGAGGATTAAGGCAGGGAGCCGCTGTAGCGTGGCACCTCTGCCTGACACTGAGCTAAAGCAGAGGAGAAGTCCTGTGGCTCACACGTCCTGCACTTCACTGGCTGAGGTGACACATGCCACAAAATGTGGCAGCCCCGCTCCCCGTCTCCTCCGCCTTATTAGCCCGGGGAAGGAAACGCAGACAAAGAAGGAGCACACAACTTTTGACAGGTTCTGCCTAATCCTCCCGCATAATGACATTTCTTATGCTAAGTGGCAGAGCGGGGTAGGGAGGCCACTGCCCGTACCAGCTGCTGGCAAGTCAGAGTTAGTTTCATGGTTGTGCTGAGGAGATAGCCTTGACATTACATTTAGGCTTTGTCTGCCGTGGCGCAGCCCCGGCTGAATGACATCAAAAGCCTTCCTCATTCACGGGCACACACCCCCTCCCGGGTCACACCATTGTAGGGTTGGCACAGAGCCCCGCTGCCCCGGGGAGACCGTGAGTCACCACGACACCCATGACTATCCTCTTATTCCACGGAAGGAAGTAATGTGCTTGGAGCGTAAAACAACCAGGAGTAAGATTACATCCTTCCTCGTGTCAGCTTAGCCCCACTGCCTGTCGGATTGCTTGGTGCAGGCAGCGCAGAGCCCGACACAACCTCTTCTTTCCCAGGGCATCCTCTCCTTTCCCAGCACAACCTCTCCTTTCCCAGGACATCCTCTCCTTTCCCATCCTTGCTGCTCTTCCTCCCAACCTCCACCGCAGCCAAGCCCTTCCTCCCCATGCTAGGACGTGCCATGTGGGCAAAACCACACGAGAGGGACTTCTGGCGAGTGGGAAGAAGATGCTGTGGCTAAAGTCACCTCACATAGTGAGGCATCCATCTCTTCTCCAATGGGATGGGCATATCTGATCATGAGGACGCTGTGTGTTCTCCATCCCTTGGCATTTGTCCTGGCAATTAGTCCTTCTGTTTCTGATTTATTTATTTTCAGGCAGCCCTCTGCATCCTCGCTCACTCACTTGGGCACATGGGGCAAGCCACAGACTTGCCCTTAAACTGCAGAGAGAAATAAAATCAGAAACAGACTAACCACAAGAATCAATAGCAAGGGGCAGAAGGCACAAGAGTGGATGCTGCAGTTCCCTTCTGATGTCCATCAGCCCGGAAATGTGGTGTGAGCAGGCTCGTGGAGCACATCCACCAAGGGGGTAACATATCCCCTTGCACAAGCCAACTCAGAGGGTAGAACTCTGCTGGCTCAGAGAAGCCAAGGCGTGTGTAAAAAATAATTTCCAGAGAAGAAGTCCAGTTTGTGTTTGCAGAGCTAATGAAATCGCCTTCAACTCTGACGTGTCACTGTTATTGTTGCTTCCCAGAATTTAGACTTGAATTTGGCAGAAGTCAAGAAGCAAAGGCATACACTGAGGCACTTAGAGAGTCAGTGTGCCTGTCTGCAGTTCTTTCCTGAATAAGTAGCAGTCCCTGGGCTGTTGGGTGAAGTAGGAACAGAAGATGGCAGTCAGACACACAAAGGCTCATACCTGTGAGGCAGGCTATTCAAGGATGCAATTTATCTTTTTTTTTTCCCCTACAAATAAACACAACTGGGTAATTAACCACATCTCCCACCAGCATCAAAAAATATGTATTATATTTCATAACCATTGCTCATTTGTCTCCCAAATGTAGCATTGTGGCTTGGGAGGATGTATCAAGACATTGAATCAAAAAATAGATGAGCAGTACAAGAAATGGAGGACAAGCAGCAGACAAGTATAAATAGCTCCCTGCATCTCCAGAATACAGGAGCTGCCTGAAAACATCATGATTAGGGTTGATCCACTGGGTCCAGCCACACAGGCAGTGTGCACAGCTGTCACTCCTCCACAGAACATCTTATTTGCCAGCACCCTGCTTCTGCAGCCCTTCATCAGGTGAAGGAAGTGAAGCTGTTGTTCGTGTGATAGATCAGACAACAGAAAACCCCTCCAGAGAGAAAAAAAAAATATATTAATTTCTGGCTAGGAAAAGTAAATCTTTCTTTCTTTTGGAATCCACAGAAATACAGATGTCAAAGCAGGACGTGGATAAATGAGAGGAGATAAGGGATTGCTCCCAAAAGCAGAACATCCTGTTTTCAAGATGGGTGAGTACTTCCAAACTTTCCAAATGTTTCACTGCCCTCTGGATAGATCAGAGATCTGCACACACACACACCCCCTCTACTTCCCAGATAGTTTTCAGCATTTTGAGCCATAATAGAAGTGAGTATAAAATCTTGAAAAAAAGAGGTGAGACAAATAAAGGAAAAGGAAAAAAAACCAAGGATGTCCTAACCCATAGTCAATCTCCCAGACACTGCCACAGAATTCTGCCTGTCTCAACAAGGATTTGACTGGTTGTGGTTGATCATTAGCAGGGCTTGGTGCAGCTGTACAAATAGCACATTTCTACACCTACAGGACTTCATTCATTTCCTCCAGTGAGGGTTTTCCATTTGACTGGCTGCTGGCCTGTCTGGGCAGCTGATAAGGGAAGGGAAAAAAATCACCCTTCAGTCTTTACATCTCCACTGGTTCTCAGGACAGAAGCCTACAAAGAACTGAAGAGCTCTCAATACATCTGTAGCCAAATATTTACCCCAAAGTGGGGTGGATTATATTTGCTTAGTGTATCCATTGCCGTGGTGGCACGTGTTCAAGACTGTCTAGCTCCTTGGACTACTACTGAATGCTTTGGGAAAAAAAACCAAAAAACCTTTGTTTATAATAAACTATTAGCCAATGAGTGCACATTCGATGTTGTCCAGGCTGTTCCAGCCCTTGAGCTCCCATGCCCTAGCGTTTGGGATGGTGCTTTGTCACAAACACACCACCAGGGACACCACCACTCTGGGACGTGGCCAATTTACCTTAGCCTTTTGCAGGGTTATTAAAAGTATTATGAAATTCTCTCAAGCATTTCAGTGAGAGAAAGTGGAATTCAATAATGTTCAGAGGAAGCATGTTCTTCCAGGAAATACAGCTTAATCAGCTTGCTTTTTTGCCAGCATGCTTATTTTGACAACGTTTTTCATGGAAACAAACTGAAATTGTATTTACTTTATATTAATGTTTACTTTCAATAACATTTAAAGCATTGTTTTCCTTAAAGTGCAAACATCTCAGTGTTCTTTGTTTCATTTAATGTCGGCTTGAACTTTACAGCATTCAGATGTTTAATGTTTCTCCTGCTAAGTTTAATATTTTTATGTCATTATAAATTTTAGGCTTTCTGGTGTGAGGGTGATTTGACATTTATGGAACACTTCCATCATGCCAAATCTATTTTCTCTCAATTTGCAATTCCATGAAAACTTTTAGCACCTTCACTTTTTTTTTTTTCTCTGAGTGTTGGAATTTCCCATAAAATGGAAATTCTGTTTCCTGACCATTTCAGCTAAAATTTCTTGCCCTATCAAAAAAGAAAGAGGGGTGCGGGGGGAGGGTGTGACAAATACACAAGTGTATACTTGTCAGGATACATTTCTCATTGTTGGCTCATATGTTGCCCTCTTTTGGTAGCTTTTGTGCTGTACTGCACAGAAAAAAAACTTAACCGATTGCTGTAGCAGCTCAGCATCCAAAGGGGATTGAGTGCTGAATGTTGGAGCTGAGTTAGTGCATGAGGAGAGCAGTAGGCTGTGGGCTGGGCACTTGAACCAGCTTATAGAGACTTCCTATAGCACTGCCTAGGAAAGGAAAAGCACCAAGCAATGAATGAAGCAGCATAATATGAAGCTGGGCAACAAAAAAGGATCTGCAGGTACTCATTTGTGTGAATATTTTAACTCCACGCCCCAATTTCCACCCTGTGATGACAAACAGGACCTTCAGGTGTCTGTTTGATGAAGAATCATAAAGGGAAGCCCCACACTCCAGTTATTCCCTTAGTCTTTCCCTCTTGCCTTTTTTTTTTTTTCCCTTGATAATCTGTGCAGGGATTTTGTATTTTGTAAAATTCTTATGGGGATTGACTAGTCAAACCCAGAGGACTGCCTGCTGACTTCCCAAGGCTAAATCACTTACAGAGTCAACACTCTTATTTTCACTATTAAATTTCAGAAGGATAAAATTAATTATTAAGTGTTCATTTACACAGGGATTTGCTAATACTACTTATAAAATCATGTTAGACTAATGGCACCATAAGTCTAGAATCATTATTTAAGTGAAACACTGAAGTGTTAATTTTTTCCAGAGGAGGATTGCTCTCTAATGTTTCTGAACATCATTATGAAGAAAAAAAAAAAAAATAGTCTGTGGCAATATTTAGGAGTCTGAGGATCTGGGTATTCACCTTCTCCTGACTTCCAAAGAGTCAAGTACTAACTCCCCCCAGAATGCCATTCTTAGCCAACAAACTGCTCTCTACTTCAGATACTTCTCATTTATAAACACAATAAATGGTTACACAGAAGAGAGATTCCCACCATTATCTGTGATCCCAGTTCAGCACTTTACAGCCTTGTTCTCTAAAGATCAATTTTCCTTGGCTTGAAAATCAGCTTCTGGAATTCAGCCTCACATCTCTGCCACCTTTATGAAGAGTGGCAGGGACGATGACTTCTCTGGCTCAGAAGGGAACCCTCCATCCCACCTTAAATAGCAGAGGTTTGTGACAAGTCCATAGGATCAGGAATTCTTGGGGTGGGGAAGAACTCCCAGCCTTCCAATATAAAGACATAAAGCTGTGCTTTATATGCATCCTCCACTGCTTTACTCAAATTTACCCTAGACCCCCAGCAATCTGGACTCCCTTTGTAACACCATCCAACCTTCCAATTTAACACCATCCAGCCTTCCAATTTTCACCTTTGTAAATGACACTCAAAAGGCAGGAGTTTGCTGCTTTCCTCCCTTTCTGCTCAAAAATACTGACTGGCTTAAGCTTCTGCAGACCTTTGTTCCACGCCTAAGGATGCAGCAGCCCAGCCTTATGGAAATAGGTGCCTGCCTGCTCATTTCCATGCAGCCAATCTGCACCCTTCAGTGCACCTCTCTCATGTCTCCTGCAGGTTTAACCAAGCCCTTTCTGCTGCAGCCTAACAAAGTGCTTCAACATGTGCCCTGTTAGAGTTGCTGTGTAGTTTCTTTGTTAAACCACCCTAGCAGGGTCAGAAAGGGAGTTGTAAATCAGCAGCACAGCTCCTGCGCTTGAAGTTTGTGCTTAATGAGATACTGGGTTTCAGCCTCACTCTTTTCCCCAAAAGTGATTTTTTCCAGCCTTTGGGTTGATGTGGGATTCCTTCCAGCTCCTTCCAGTCAGTCAGTAGCTGGCAATATTGAACTGAGCTGAGTGTGGTAACACAGGGCTTTACACGTGAACTGTCACCTCCCTGCTTCGTGACACACCTCTGTGTGTGTGTGTGTGTGTGTGCGTGCACAGCTTTTATTGCTCTGCAAATTCACATCTCATCCTGTCTCATCTGCTGTTCACCATTACAAGTGTTTCCAACAGTTTTCATGTCCAGAACATGTCCATTTAAGTATATATTCCTTTTTTTTTTCTTCATTGTTAAAAGAAAGCAATCATTTGTTTGTGGGATTGGGTAGAAGCTTTCCAATATCCGCCAATCCTTTGATACCATTTATCTGATGTGTCCTGTTTGCATTCCTTCCTGCTTTAGTGTCATCAGCACATTTCACTATTGGGCTGTTTACCTCTGCTTGGAGACTGCCACAGAGGTATTAAATAAAAAAACGCCATGTCTGTTAAAAGTCCCTGCCATGACCCACGAGCCATTTCCACGAGGTCTGATAACGCTGCCATTGATCGTTGGCCTCTGTTTACATTCCTTCTCCCATTTCAGTCTACACAGCAGTGCTCCCGCCAAAACACTCAAGTTCCTTCTCTCTCTCCCCACACAAATACCTCAAACAGTAGCAAATTCCATACTCACTGCTCCCTACACACACTCTGCTGCACTCTCACCCATCTCTTTATCTCTGGGTTCACTCCCTGTGCATCCTCCCTTGCTTACCCAGTGCCAGCTGAGAGCCTGCAGACCCATGGCCTTGGCCCCCAGATATACAGAATAACACACAGAATGTAGAATGTTGCCTACTAACACTAAAGATAGACTTAATAAGATTTTATAAGCTTTAATAAGCTTATCCAAGTCCATACCACTTGCTGCCCGTGATACCATTTGCCTCAGTGTTTCCTTGGCATTAGAAGGTGATTTCAGCTATATGAAGTAAGAACTCAGCCTCAAATGCTTAATAAATTTACCTCGATGTTTGCATTTTGAGGCCATTAACTCATTCCTGTTACAGGCTACATTGTCATGGTCCACTGTATGGTCTGATTTGCTGCAATCTTGGAGTGCCAAAAGTGATAGAAAATAGAAAGGGCAAAGTAGAAGAGAGAGGAAAGGAGAATAAGAGCTCCCACCAAGGGTCCAAGGTGTGCCAAGGTCTCAGGTCCAAGCAGCATCCTGCCAGTCCTTCCAGTCATTGTGATTCTTGGTGGGAGAAGCTTCTGAAGAAAAGGTTACTGAGATGTCATTTTTTATGCCAAATAACTTCTGTTTGACTGATGTATATTTTGCAGAAAGGGATTCAGTTTTGATATGAACCCAGTTTCTTTCTTGGCCTCTTTGTTTCAGCAGCTCATCACAAACCCAAGACTAGTTGCTTGCTTAAATTTGCTTGACTTACATTTCCACCCACTGGTTGTTGTAACACATTCATCTGATGCAAGACACTTCTTCTTCTTCTTTTGAAGGTAATTATCCTGTAATTCAGTCATCTAGTTTTGATCAGGAAAATAAAGCATATTTTCTCATCCACAAGTGTTCCTAGGGCTTTTCTGTCACTCTTTTTTGTATTTCTAGCACCCACAGCACTGTAAGACACCTTAAAAACATAAAAATCAAGGCATTTAAAACCAAAACACCACTGCCACACAATCAGTGTTACAAGCAACTCATACGTCCCTGCTAACTTGTTTGAAGATGACTTTAATCCTCTCCTGCATCACCAGGTCAAGTTCTGTCTCCAGTTGCTTCCCCATAATGATACCAAAATCCTCCTCAAGGACCAGCCTTGAGATAAAATTTCTAGTGCATCACACTCCCTGTTAGTGCATGATGACTTCCCAGATCTCTCATCTGCAGAGGTCCTGCTCTGCTCTCACCAAATCTGGGCTGCTCCATCTTCATGATTTATTTATTTCTAATTCATAGATCATTCCACCAACCTGAATCTCCTCCCTAATTTGCTCAGTGCTGTTTTACAAGGGATTTACTTGTCTCTCTAGTCATTAAGGACAATTTTGCAGCCTGGCAGACCAACTCCAGAGCTTTCACTTGGAGCTGGCAGCTACTTTTTGACACCTATCAGTTAGTCAGTTCTTAATCCAATCAGCAGTCACTCAATAGCTGTTGTACAGTTCTCTCTCTTTTTTTTTTTTTTTTCCTCTTTCCTAAGCCCTTAAAGAGAGAAGGCAAACAAATGTATTTGAATATTGGAAAAAACAGACTTAAGAGCCCAAATCCTGCCGTGTTAAGGAGCCTAATCCCACTGGTGCCTGAACACTCAGAAAGAAGCAGAATTATGCTTTTAGGTCTGCAGTTATGAAACCTCATGCTTTGTGTATTTTTCTGTTGATACTAGGGTCTCTTATCTATGACAGACAAAAACTTAAGAGATCAGAGCAGTTTTGGCTGGACCACATGTTTCCATTTCTGGTCACACAGACAAACACTGCTCTCCTTTTTTTTCTTTTCAGCTCCACAGGTAATACTATTTTTCAAAAATAATTGGCAGGGGCCATGTAAATCTGTTTAACAATGCTCGAGGTATAATTGGGTGCGGATTATGCAGCTTTGGTGACTTTCATCCATATATTCAAACAGCCTAAGTATTCCCTCATCTGTTTCTATCAATAGGATTTATTTATTTGTGTCACAGTGTTTCTCTCTTGTTAATTGCTTCAAGTTATTTTATGTAATTAAAGACAGATGGCAGAGCAAAGTTCAGTATCTCATCCATTTGTTAATCAGTGGCTTATGCAGCTCTATAAATGTAACAGGGATGTTATGATTTTTTTGGTGTGTTTTTTTGTGTGCTGTGCTTTAAATTAAACACTGGGACCAATTCCTAGTTACGCTGAAGCCAATGACAAAAACTGCCATTGACCAGGATGTCTCAGTGGGAGACCATGGATGAGGAAAGCTGTGAGCCAGCTCAGTGTGGTGTTTATGCTTCACAGAGGCACACAGCTCAGCTCTGAGACCCAGGTCTTACCATGGACCTTGGCACCAACAGCTCTCACTGTGCCTCCGTGGGAAATGAAGAGCCAGGTGAGGGCACTCACAATGAGCTTTGCCCTCCTGGCTGGGTGGGAACCCACCCCTGAATGTCTCAGTGTTCCACTTTGGGTTTATTCTATTTTGGGGGAATTAATATCTTTTTTTTTTTTCCCATATGCAAGGAAGCAAAACATCTGTTTTCATTAAGGACATCTTGTTCTTCAGATTAGAGAAAATCACCAAGAAAGGCAGAACAAATAAGTCTCCAGAGGAGAAGGAGGCCCACCACGTGCTCCTCCTGGGCAGCCATCTTTAACTGATTCACAGCCTTGCCTGCAGCCTGCAAGGAGCCCTTCTCCACTCCTGCTTGTGCCCCACTCATTTCATACCCAGCCTCTTCATGGGCTCATTTTGCCCCAGCTAATCCATCCATAGAATCAGAGTTGGAAGGGACTTCAAAGGTCATCTAGTCCAACTCGCTGCAGTGAGCAGGGACATCCTGCACTACATGACATCGCTCAGAGCCTCATGAAGCCTTGATGGCTCCAGGGATTTGGCCTCCATGACCTCTCTGGGCAACCTGTTCTAGTCTACCACCACACTTAGGGAGAACTTCAGACATGGGACACAGACATGAAGAGGAGGGGATACAGTAAAAGACCACCAGAGACCATTGATGACCACCTCACATCTAACTATGCAGGCTTGAATGGGTGGACACTTATGATAGGCTGCCCAGAGAGGTTGTGGATGCCCCCTCAATCCCTGCAGGTGTTTAAGGTCAGGCTGGATGAGGCATTGAGCAACTTGCTCTAGTGGGAGGTGTTCCTGCCCATGGCAGGGGGTGGGAACTAGATGATCTTTAAGGTCCCTTCCAACCCAAACCAATCTGTGATTCTGTGATTCTAATGTCTAATCTAAACTGCCCTGCCATTGACCCTCATCCTATCACTCCATACTGACAGAGATGCTGTGAGGTCTCCCTGCTGCTGAACAGCCTCAACTCTCTCAGCCTGTCCTTTCAAGAGAGGTGCTCCTGCCCCAGATCATCCTTGTGGCCTCTTCTGGACCCTCTCCAACAGGTCCATGTCTTTATTGTGCTGGGGGCTCCAGAGCTGGACACAGTAACCCAGGTGGGGTCTCACGAGAGCAAAGAGTCAGAATCACCCCTCTCAGTCTTCTTGCCACAGCTCTGTTGATGCAGGATATATTGTTTTGCTGCCCTTATCTTTTTTCTTTCACAAAGAGAAGATTAATGGCATTCCTCCTGGTTTGCCTGTTTGCCTGCTTTGCCCACACACCACCAAGAGCAGGGAGTGTACCCTTCAGCAACAGCCATGGGTTTCTGACCCACTTGCTTCTCATCTGCTTTCTCCCATCTTTCAGTCCAAGAAGCAATCTGGCTTTATCTGTTTTGACTCAGCCCTCGCCTGCTTCTATTGTTTCTCACATTCTTGCCTTTCCACCAGAGTATGTGACTGACAGCAATGCAATTCCTCAATTAGACTACAAGGGGTGTGCTGGGAATCACAAATCAGCCTAAGGATTTATGTGCCCCACCAGATTATGGTAACTGACACAATACTTCCAGCAAGGCAGTTTGGAAATATCAGAATCTCCCTCTGTCACCTCTCCCTCCCCTTCACCCCCTGCTTTCCTTGGGAAGGCACAATTAGAGAGAAGAGGGGTTTCTCATCCCTGCTGTGACTCATCCTCACACTCAGCCCGTGGCTGGTGAGTTCAGCGACAAGGGTTACTGGGTTTGGACTAGAGAAGAAATGGATTCTACTAAATGAGAGCACAGTTAGAGCAACATGAAAGGAGAAGAGGAATGCTGAAGCCACCAAGGAGGCCCCTAAACCACAGGCTCCTGCTTCTGGGAAGAATGAGCAGAGACAGGTGGCGTGGGGAGCTTTGCACTTTCCTTCACCTAACCTTTTGGCCCTTAAGCTTTTCTTTTTCCCCCCTCATGGATGTTCAGAAAACCAACAAATTCACCTATTATGCTCAGCCTAGGGTGGGATTTTGCAAAGCACCATCACCACTGCTCCAAAATGAATGGATAACTCCTGCCAAGTAGGTGTCACACATAATCCCTGTTTGAAATGCAGACGCTGGACTGGGAGCACATGCTCAGGTCCTGATAAAGACAATGCAATTTAAGCAAACTCTAATTCCTCACCATCTCACTTGAGTGCTCAAATCGGGTCACAGCCAGTGAGGACTTAACACTACAGCACTGGGACTTGGATTGCTGAGGCTACTACAGCAGGTGCTTTTCTTTCCTTTTTTTTTTTCCTTTCTTTTTTTTCCTTTCTTTTTTTTTCCTTTTTTTTTTTTTTCCTTTTTTTTTTTTCCTTTTTTTTTTTTTATGTTCCAGTAAAACAAGCTCCATCCTTCAGGAAACCAGCTGCATTTGGCACCTGACAGCTAAAAATTCCAAACTACTTTAACCGCAGAGAAAAAAAAAATCTTTTAATGCTGATGTTGAAACACAGCTTTCAATTTTAAAGTTGACTGTCCTTTTTTATTTTATTTTTTTAACTTTCTTTTAATTGTGAAAGCATTGAGCAGATGCACTTTACAGACTGTAGCATCAGGCTCTTTTTCAGTAGGTTGGCTCCTGGTAACAGCGGGTTCAGAACTGCTAGATCTAATTAAAAACTTTATTTTGAAGATGCATTTCACATTTTTTTCATCACACCCTGAGAAATTTAAATTGCTGGACTCAGCAAACTGTTTATTTTATATAGATCCTCAAGTAATGGCTTTAGTTAATTGCTTCAGCAATTCATGATTGATCTACTATGCCTGTTAAAATCAATTTCTTCTTTCAGACCACTCACCTAGAGCGGGCTCCCTGAGTTGTGTCAATTTATTTTACCAAGGGTTTGCACTTTATTTTCCTTTGGAATTTTGTATCAGCTTAAAAATGGGCAAAGATTATTCTCCCCTCAAGTGTTTCAGTGACAAATCCTTTTAGTGATCCCAGTTGTAACAGACAGACAATTGCCACCAAAAACTCTGTATAAGCAGCGTTGTGAAATCTGTGATTGATAAGCATTTGCCATAGCAAAAAATATTTTGATAACCCACATTTGTCTCTGCTGTGGCCAGCTCTCTGTCCTGGAAAGAAAACACAAGTGAAACAGTTTTCTGTCTTTTAGATTTAGTGGGAAATTAGCGCCTTCAGCAGCAATGTCTCTTCTGAACACCAGCTCTGGAAATGCCACACTAAAGATGGCTTTATTTTACTTTGAGCTATTTCTCTGCCACCTAAGACACACACTAAGTGGAGTTTCACTCACTAAAGATGGCTATATTTTACTTCTCTGCCCCCTAAGGCACACACTAAATGGAGTTTCAGAGGAGGAAAATGTAGCCTAACCTTTTAACACAAACATGTTTATAATTATTAGTCAAATGCAGAGCATGTATCCTACTACTATAACTAGCACTTACTCTATTCTTTACAAGCTTTTTGGATTAAAAAAATAGATTGAGTGTTTTATAAGGTCATGAAATAAGAGCCTGATCGAGTGCAGGATGTTCCTACCTGCTGCAGGGGGATTGTATTAGATAACCTTTGAAGATCCCTTCTTCCAATTCTATGATTTAATAATTTTAATAACTTAATAATCATCTTGGTTGGAAGGGACCTTCTGGAGCAGGGAGTCCAACCATCAGCCCAATTCTGGCAAGCCTTTTCTCTATCTTCATTTTATTATTTGGTTGTACAAGGTTAAGGGAGTAGCTACTTCCACCAGTCCTTCTCTGGATGAAGATTATTAGGTAGTGTGAGGAGTGTTACCAGCAGCAAGTCTTCTGGGTGACACAAATAGTGACTGTATTGCTTCAAAAAACATCATTACAACTCATTAGAGCCCTGTCTGCACTCTCAATATGATATAAATACACCTCAACCACTTAGTGAAGTCAGATGTTTGCATTTACCAATGGGTTTTAGGGCACCACACAGCTTAGAGATTCCTCAAGAGTGTCAGGCTGCAGGCAGCATCTCACAGAATTTGTCCCTCACCCCAGCTCTCTGAGCACAAACACAGCCCATCTCCTCCTTTTGCTGACTGAACAACAGCCCCGAGGCAAGTACAACTGTTAACATTTAAAAGTACTAGCTGGGAAATGTTTGGTACATTTTTAGCTACTTGTAACACTATGAAGCTGTTGGAGAAAAACAAAACAAAACACACAAAAAAGATTATGCTATCTGACCAGCCAGCTCCTCTCCAGTGGGCACCCCCCAGGTCTTTGGTGGTCTGCAGGTTTGAGATCCAATGCAATATACAAATGACCTAATCCTTAGAGGAGCTGGAGGTTCTTCACACCTGTTTTGTTTTGTTTTTTTTAATTTTGTTTTTGTTTTTTACAGTAAGAGGTCTGGCTTCAGTTGCCCCATAAAGAAAGCCATATAATTTTGACTAAGGGACATTTAACTAAATCACCAATATATTCTCCTAATTCAAAGCAGGAATCAGGGGAACATCTCCAAATCCAAAGAATGTATTATTACATCAAGTCCTTGTTTTTAAGTGGTTCCAAATCATGAAGAAGATTGTGTAAGAGCAGCCGGTTCCCAATATAGATATCCTTTTCTTGGGCACTAAGTCATGCCAAGACCCTGGCTGAAATTTTACAAGGAGTGTCTCAGAGTGTACTTTAAATAATAGTTATTAGTCATGAGGGTTGGCTACCTTTCTTTTCTCTGAAAAGAAGCTATAAATGTAACATCTTTTATTCGTTTCTGAAACCATCACACTGTCCTCCAAAAACTTGGGTTACATTTACAAAATTTTGGAGCATCTGTTGTGGGGAGGGTGCATTTATTAGGATGTCCCTCGTCCTAAACTCAGTTTTGAGATTGTGTGTCCTATTAGGTTTTAATTCCATGAAAAGAGTTTTCAGCCAGAAGCACATACTTGAGCCTTTTCTGAAAACTCATGAAGGTAGGATTTCCTCATAATTTATTTTTTTAAAATCTCTATTTTGAGTAAAGATTATCTTGTAATTACTTTTAGCCTTGCATTGGCACAGCAGTTCCAAGGTCATTAGCTAGGACTCCAAGTTAATAAGTGCTGTGTGGACAGAGAGGAAGAAAACTTTCCCTACCCCAAAGGGTTTGTAATGTAAACTCCTAATTTAAAATTCATTAATTTTCCACATCACCTTACATAACAATCACCATGCCATAAAAGAGTGAACACATGCTTATAATTAAAGCCATGGCAGTCTCATCCCATTGTATGAAAAATAGCTCTATCATAATGGTCCTGTGTTCATGCCAGAATAGCAGCTAATCATGGGAGAAAGATGATCTAACACTTACAGAACATGGAAATAGAAATTAAATGTTCTGGTTCCAGCTTATTTTCCCTGGGCTAGCTGGGTGATCCTGTGCGTGCTGCTCAAGCTTTGCTCCCTCAATTTGCCCATCTGTTGAACAGCAATAACACTATTTATCTGACTATGAAAAGTTTTGGGAGAATAAGTCCATAAATCACCAAGTCTCTTGCGTAGTCTGAGCGAGCTTTCTATGCAGCAGCTGTCACTTTTGGGAAGCACACATGGACTACTGATTTTAGCCCCATAAAGCCTCCCAAAATTAGAGCTCAGTGACTATGTGGCAAGAGCAAAAAGATCAACTGAGGTCAAACCATTTCTAACTCCCTGCTTTTTGTGTTCTACCTCTACCAGGCAACAAGGAAAAAAAATATAATTAAGCGAATTTTGTAATTTTTTTGCTTTAGAACAGTTTAGCAAATACATTTTCAGACCAAGATTGTCTGTGTAGGATTTGTGGAGCAACTCTTCTGATTCTTAATCTGCACTCTGTAAAGACATCATTGAATTCTTTGTGAATAAAAAGGGTCACAATAATATGTCACAAGGAGAGAAAAATCCGGTGAATGGCACTGTGGATTATTTTTAACCTGAAAAAAAAAAATTTAGGAATGATGCTGAGGAGTGACACCATGGCTGTGTGCTTGCACCTAGCCATGGAAATGCTGATATGGGATCATCAAGGTCATCAGCAGCCCCGTTCATTGACAAAAACCATTCATGACATGAGGATGAATGAAGTGTCTTGCAAGTTAGCAGTCTCTGGTCCCCTGAGCAAATTTCACAGTTGAGGGCAGAGCAGGTCTATCAGTGGCATTCTTGCACCATGCAATCATCTGGAAAGTCACGTCCTAACGGATATAATGAGGTCCCATTCATTATTTGCCAAAGCAGTGCAGCAGTTTAAGCCCTTACCCTCCTCCTCTGGCAAATTAAGCATCTGAAATTTTGGACCTGCTCCTACCTTCCCTGAAGCCAATGATAAGGCACCACCTGATTTTAGGGGAGCAGCCCCGGGCTTTTTGGGAACACAGAGGTCACGTTAAATTCACTTATCCCTCCCTCGCAGAGGGGAAAGCAGGTCACGGGTCTGATGTTTGCAGCAATAATGAGGAGGCTTTAGAAACTAAATGGGATGATGATGCTGATGATTTTAGCACAAATTGAGCTGGAGGACTAATGACTTACCCTGCATTATTCTTATCTGTTGCACAACGGGCACCTGATGGTGTCCAGAAACAGTGTAACATCACACGTCAGGGTAAGGTGCTTCATTCACTCACACCAACATAAATCAGGAGACAAATTCACTGAGGTAATTCAATTACATAAGACTAAAATTAGTGAGGGAGAGAAAGAGGCCTGAAAGGACATCCCCAAGCAGTAAAAGGGAAGAAGGTGTCACCTGTCCCTGGACATTTGAGATGAGCTTGGCTTAGGATTTAAAAAATCAGGGAAGGGTTAGGATCAAAAAGAAACCAAGGAGCTGGGGCCACCACAAAGGAAGCCACAGGGAAGATCAGGTCCTTCAATTTTTACTGGGCTGTCAACTCATCTTGGTCAGTCCCAGGCCAAGGTAGAGGGATGCTCTGCCCCACTTTGCCTCAGCAGGGGCACAGCACACAGGTTGTGGTGAATACCTTGGGGATTTTGTCTCCTTTTGACACTTGTCCTTTCTTCCTGACAAACACAGAGTGGCACTGGCTGCTTCTGGCAGCGGGTCCTAATTTCCTACATTGGGTACAGGGTATTGAGACAAGTTTATCTTCACACATTACTCACTTCACTTTTGGTAAAAATGCAGCCTTCCAAGTCCAGTATCAGCTTCACTCTGTCTATTATTGGTTCCATTCAGCAGGTGAGTCTTTTTTCCCATCTGTGGCCCTTGGTAAACATGGGCATTGCCCTGCCATGTCCCCCAGCTCCTGCTACAAGATGCCCTGCTGGATATCACCTAACACTAAGGCAGGGATGCTCCCTCTAACACTAGAAACTGAAAAGGGACTGAAAAGTGTTTTTTAAGCTGGACTTTGGGGCCATCAGAGCCATTGCTGGGGAGGGAAGCAGTGATAGGACTGGGGCAATGATTTTGAAGTAGAGCAGGGCAGGGTTAGATTAGACATTAGAAAGAAATTCTTTACCATGAGACACTAGAACAGGTTGCCCAGAGAGGTGGTGGTGGCCCTGTTGCTGGAGACATTCAAGGCCAGGCTTGATGAGACTCTGAGTGACCTGATGTAGCGCAGAATGTCCCAGCTCACTGCAGGGGGTTGGACTAGATGGCCTTTGAATGTCCCTTCCCACTCTATGATTCTATGTCCATCCCTGCTAAATGAATGCTTCTACCTTCTGAGCTCAGAATAATCAATTACACTGAAGATTTAAATAAAATCAGTGCTCAACAGAATTGCAGGCTTATTTTTGAATGCTGAACCACACTGCAGGAGGAAAGCAAAGAGAAGACAATCTTTCAGCTAGAACACGTGCATATGGTATAAAACCAGAACAATATTCATGGGTAAAGTTGCAGATGAAACACAACACCGTGAATAGCAAAAAATCTCATATAATACTTTAGATGAGGAACAATAAACCTTGTTTTTTGGTTTTTTTTTTTTTTTTTTAATAACACCTCACACCCGAGCAGCTTTAAATACACCCCAATAATTAAGTGTGGTAACATCGCTGTGATATTCATCTCCATTTCCAGATGGGTAAGCCAAGATTGGAAGTGGCTCTTTGTGCCAGTTGGTGCCTTCCCCAATCAATCAGAGAACAAAACAGCACAGAACTTATGGTGTCCTGGCTTCCACTTCACTGGTCAAACTCCTACCAGATCACGTCTCATGCCAAGAGGACCACATGCTAACAACCTCATTGTATTTGGGAGCGGGACCCGCAGCTTTCAATTCCATTATTGCACTAACACTTCATCGCTTGTGTCTCTGCCCATTATGGCAGCATATACAATTCTTTTTACAGTCAAATAAAATAAGTTCAGGAATTCACGTCTCTTAATTATGAATCATATTGTTTTCTGAGTATCTCAATTAAAATGCCATCAAACCTCCTTCTCTAATTTGTCGAAATTCCCAGAAAGTTTATATCCCTTTGATGTGGGGCTGGCTTATTTTACTCTACATTTTCTACAGGGAACAAGCCCTGACTAGTAACTAGATGGCAGACATGACATAGACAAATGCAGGAAACTCACTCATCTGACTTCATGGGTCTGTTTAGGGCTTGATTTTTTTTCCTCATCCTGCTTAAGTTAGCTCCATCTTTCTCTGCCTGCATCTGCCAGCCTGACTCAGCTACTCAGAGGTAGGATTAGAAAAATTAGGCACCCACAGATGCTGGGCTACCAAAACTGAATACCAGAGCTCTAAAGGCATTTCAAGGGTTTTCCTTTTGCAGTTTTGCCAAAGCGTAGGGCCTTTTGCCCACACTCTGACACCAGTGCAGAGACCCTCCTCTTTTCTCAGAGTTTCTGAGCCATTTCAGCTGGGAGGTGGCAGGATACCAGCAGAAGGCAGGTGTGGGGATGCTCCTGTTTGATAACTTATCTGCATGAAAAGAAAAGGCAGGATTTATGGGAGCCAGCAGCAGCCTGGCTAATGAGGACGGAGCAGCCTGATCCATGGAAGTGTTGAGCAGCCACAATGCCCTTTTTACTTTATCACTTTCATAGATCAGACCCTGGGGGTTATTTGCTTTTGGGAATAAGCCAGTTGTGGTCTGCATCAGCCCCTCCTCTTGGCAGCAATGGCTCAAGCCATTTCTTGCTCTGATCAGATGAGATCACAGACCATGTCACACAGCGATTTTAAGCATTTCAGATACGGAGATGAAGGGTCCAGCTTCTGTGAAGTGGTTGGAATGTTTCTTGCTCAAAGGATTTCCCTCTCCAGGCTCAGTAGGCTATAGATTTTTGACAAGCTGTGACTCCCCATCTTGCCACCAGGCAGGCTGCGTTTGGGAGAAATGAATTGGTTGAATTATAAAAGTTTCAAAGATGATTTGTTTATTTTATCACTTCGTTTATCTTTTTAGTGTTATTGTTCTGTCAGTCAATGGAGACATGAAGAAGGGCTGCCTCACAATCAAACTTCACTTTGACTCAGGCTAATGAAGAAAGATGGGCCACTGGTGGCAGTCATGTGCAGAATCCATTCCCACTGCTGTCCCTTGGAAGGAACCTTTCCTCTTTTTTCCCCATTTCTGGCTACTCAGCAAGAAGGCCCAAAGAAGTGGGGATGTCTTTGAGGTGATCTTCTGCATAATTTTCTCTTTTGCATCAGTAGAAAGAAAAGTAACTAAGCAACACAATATAGGGATTATTTTCCTTTAACTTAGGAAATTCCAGTGTGGGGCTTTCCCCCCAGATTTTCCTACACTCCACATCATTGCCATTGATGAATCTTTTTCACTGTGTGAAAAGCTCATCCTCTACCAGCCACATTCTCTGAGATATCAGGTACCCCACCATTCATGCGCTCTCTCAATGAGTTTGCTTGCAGGGCTTTTATAAGGTGAAGAGATAATCTGGCAGAGACAGCTGTAACTGATTCATCCCCCCTCCTGAAAGAAATAGAGTTGTCTAAAAAAAATTAATGATAATCCTTCTGAGTGTCTGCAAAGACAAGAGTCAAAAGAGGTTAATGCATGCCACAGCTCTGCTATACCCTTCCCCTGCCTCTAGTAAACCTGATGGGTTTTTTCACCAAAACAGCAAGGGATTTTCCTATCAGAAGGTAAATTATATCAGTAGGTCTCCCAGCTTATCTACATGTTGCATCTCTTCCAGTTTAAATGCTACATCGGTGATTATTAAGCAAAGAAATAAAACTAAGGATAAATAAATAAATAAATGAACCTAATAAACTTAGGAAAAAACACTCTGGAGGGTACTCTGGATTCTATTGAAGGATTTCATTTCTCTCTTTGTTACATTTTTTCCATATGGTTGAAACCTGGAGCTGCACAATGCTCTGGATATGCTCATATACCCTCCATGGGATAATCCCGGCTGGTGAGAGATGACCCCATCCCAACTGCCATGTAGAGATCTTTATGACACCAAGGCTCAGCCAATGCTCTTGGGATATTCCCTCCAAAAAAATTACTGACTGGCAGATAACATAATGTTTCACTTCTGTCTACACTTTGTGGCTAGAAAGCTGCAGAGCTACTCATCTGTTAAGTGCTCAGCCTTGTTACAGGATACAGATGACAGGAAATATTCCCTGAGCCAGTGCTGAAGGATCTCCTTTGGTCCACGTGAGTCAACTGTGATGCAGAGAGTGTGTCACTCTCTGTGTGCAAGGATATGCTCTGGCAGGCTAGAATGGAGCTGATAACGTCTTACCCCTGCTTGGGCCCTTCAGCTGCCTCTTGGGGGAGTAAGAAAGGCTGCCAAGCAATCCTGCAGTTTGGCTTTCCTGGGAAGGACTGCCCCTCCCTCAAAACTCACCCACGCAGCTCTTCACCCTAAGAAGAGGTCATCACACAAAGAGGAGATAGCAAGGACAGAGGCTGCACACTTCACTGCAACTGCAAAAGAGACAAGTCCGGGGTCCTTTTGAGATGTTGTGTGAAAGGAAAGCAATCTGGTCTGTCTCCACTCCCACAGAAGGATCTCTGCTTTTGTGGGCTCCATGGCCAGCCAGATGGAGAGGGCTGCAGGTAACACTGAGCTCTCATTGCTGTTGAAAACCAAGGATAAGTATAACCCCAAGCACTACAGGTGTAGGAGGGAATACTTGCTGGGGTGATGATTCATGTCAGCATCTGAATAAATAAGGTCAGACAGCCAGAAGGGGAGTTGATTTGTTTTGGGGGGGGACAGAAAGGAGGAGCTGTTTGTTTGTTTCATGTCATTATATTGAAACCCTGCCCTGCTCTGAGTTGTTTGAGGGTTTTTTTCTTTTTTTTTTCTTTTTAAGAAGAGTTAGTTCTCATTTATTTTAATTAAGATCTCAGTTCTTCAAAACATAGAAGTGGGTGTAGCCTACCTGAACTGGAAGAGCCAATTCCAAAGCAGAAATCCCAAGGCTAGCATCTAATGTGCATTCACTATGATGTAGCACTGACTAACACATCCACAGTAGTTTTAAGGAAGATAGAGAGGGATCTACCCAACTAAATCCAATTGCACTGCAACTTGGCTACCCACCTGCTTACAAATCCTTCAGCAGTATGAATATGGACATAAGCATGAGGCCACCACACAACTCCTTTATGGCTGTTGTGCAGACTGTCCTGATGATCCANAATTGCACTGCAACTTGGCTACCCACCTGCTTACAAATCCTTCAGCAGTATGAATATGGACATAAGCATGAGGCCACCACACAACTCCTTTATGGCTGTTGTGCAGACCTTCTTTGCCACCTTGCAGCTCTTTTACCCTTTTTTCTGCCCATCTGTACTCTTTCTCCCCTGGCATCTCCTCCCCTGGTCCAGCTCTTTTAAGGAAGACATCCCCACTACAGACAATCAAAAATAAAACCCTACTTGTCTGTGAGGTGTGAGAAAGGATTAATTAGTGAGTGCTCGTGCAGCAGTGTGGAGATACAAATTGTGGGGCTGTGTTATCAGGGAGCAGGAGATGCCAAGAGGAAGCAGCATTGTTGAAGGCACGAGGACCAAACAATGGCTTTGTCCTCACATTTGTAAACGATTCTTCTGCCCTGAAAGGTGTTGGCCTTCCAGCCCAGGAAACCCAAATCCTCTTTCTTCACCCAAAAGAGCCTTCATGAGCTGGACTTTCTCACAAGTCCCTCTCCAGGGTTAGCTTATGGATGCTAGACAGCGTGCCCATTCTCCACAGCCCTTTTATTGCTTGGCCTCTGCTTCAGCTGCCAAGAGGGCTGCCATTTAGACTTGATTGTTACGGTGGCTTTTATGATCTAGACACGGTGTCTAGGATGAGAGACTTCCTAGCAGTCCTGCATATGCTGCTGCCCTGCCATCAGAGGAGAAGGGCTCCAGCTTGCCAACAGAATTCAAAGCAGTGACCTACAGATGAAAAGCTCCCCCCAAGATCTCCAAAATGGGCCAGTTAAGCCATCCAATGCCAGCTCCTCCATGAATGAAACTGGATTGTGCTGTGGTGCTTGGAATGAGAGGAGGGACAAAAAAGAAAGAAATAAAAAAGCTGAGTTTTAAAATATCTCTGGACAAGGGCCGCCTGGAGCTGGGGCTGCAGACATTCAGACCTTGCTTACATAAGACTTGTATCATGCACCGTCCTCCCATCCAACTCCCCACCCCATGCCAAGGTGCTGGATGATGTCTTGTTCTTATTTGTGCAGCATGAATACCGGAGCAGAGAGGGTGGCAGAAACTTTGCAGAGAAAGGTATGGTGCCTTTGGCACACTGGGGGAAATGCCAGAGTAAGAGTAGCTTGTAAGTTAGGGGGGGAGAGAAGGATTAAAGAAACTGGAATATCTGTGTCCAAGCATTTCCTCAAAAAGCAGGATGACTGCAGACCTTTAAACCCAAAAACTCCCAGCAAAATATGCCACAGCATCTTTTCTCCCCGTGTTTGTTGTATTGCTCACTTTGACAAGCAAAATCCTTTTTTCACCCCGTTGTCCTCAGCTCCTGCTACATGGCCAAGCCCTGCCCTCCCACGACAGGCCAGCTGAGGAAGGTGGTTTTTGTCACCTGGAGTTAATTTCTCTGCTGGTGTCCATGCTGTGCTGTGCTGCTGTGCAGGGTGGGACTTTTTCAGATGTGGGGATGATAGGAGAAAGAACAATGAGGCAGCAGAGTATGTGTGGCGGGTGGCCGAGTCATCCTATCACCATGTATTTGTGTAGTTTCTTTTAGTGCCATCCAGTCTTTCCTTCTGTCCCGAAATGGCCTGTGTTGAAAATGTCCCTGCTTACAGTTGCTCAACTGGAATGAGGACAAATTGTTTGCAGTGGCCCCCTTCCAAATGCTTGTGCTGTAACTTTTGTCTTGACTAGTCTCTGGAGATATCTCTAGAGTGAGTTTCCTACGACTTGCCTGCACTACCCCAAAGTCATCCCGCTTTTTCTTTTAACTTGGGACCAGGAATCTTCTCTAAAACACCCTCCCTCCCAGTAAAAACCAGAGCAGGCAGTGCCTTAATGCTGTTATGTCACAAGTTCCTCAGTGAATTCAAAGTGAGGGGGCTGGGTCTGAAGGGTGCCTGAGGTCACAAAGCAGGCAAGGAGTCCCACCAGCAGAAAAAGCATGGCCACACCAACCAGCTTGGGGTTTTTAGTGCCAGTGGTGTTGGGACTGCATTGCCTTCTACTCTAATACATCATCTGCTTTCACAGGTAGAAATGCCTGACCTCGTAGACCTCCAGAGTGCTTGGATTCAGCACTGAAGGGGTGGGGAAAGTGCTCTTTCCCCTCACACTCACATGTGAATCAACCCAGGATGAGACAGCAGTAAAGAAAAAAAAAAAAGAGTTAGCAGAGCTTGAAGAATTAAGCCAAGAAAGGAAGGGTTTATAGTTCCAAAAACCATTGGATGAAGTTTTGCACGTAGACTCATTAATAGACATTGCAGAAGAGAAGGTTCATTCCTCCTTGGCTTCCATGCAGGACCCAATAGACATACACATATCAATAATATTTGCCAAGGATAACTAAATTTGAAGAGTGTTGTTTACTTGGTTTTAGTGGATGTTAAATACTAGTTATTCATCAAAAGTACAACCTACTTTTAGAAAAGCAGTACAGAGTTAATGCTGTGAAATGGCCTCTTTCAGCTCCACAAGAGCAGAAAAGTAGGACTGCAAAAAGCATCTTCCCTTTCTCTTCCCATCCTTCAGAGAAGCTGATCAGAGCACCCTCAGAGGGAGGGAGAGTGAGACTGTAGATGACTGTGGTTCCTTATGAAGCCACTGGGTATACAAGGACCATGAAGGAGAGCAAAGTGGGGTCCCACTGGTCCTTCATGGAAGCAACCAGTCAGTTCACCCACCACAGGGAACTTTTCACAGCTCAGCCTTCCCAGAATCCCCAGGTCACAGGGAGCCCTCCCATGCTACCCTCTTCAAAGCCTCCTAACACTTTTCACTTTATGTGCAGGGCAATGGGAGTGGGCAGAAAAAAAAAGAGTGATTGTCCTTAGTGAAGACATCTCACAATCATGGTCATGGGGTTATTTAGGTTTCACATGGGGCCACTCATCTCATTGCAAGGGCACCTCCTGCTCTGTGCCTGTTTTGTAGTCTTTTGACTAAGAAAATCAATCTCCACAGTAGACAGACCCCTGAGATAATGATACTGGCTGGAAATGGACAGAAGCATGGCCAGACATGGCATTCCAGACACCAGAGGGTGGTCAGTCTTTTTAGTCTTAGCAAACATAAGGATTTTGTAGAACTTCACCATTATTCTGCTGATTTAAAATCTTTGCCACTGGCTCTCTTTTTCTTTTTTTGATTTGTTTTTACCCCAAGCCATGTTGTGCTCTGCCTCTGACTTACAGTTAGTCAGCAAATGCTTGCTTGCATTGCAGTCAGGATCTCACAAAACACTAAGGCTACTTTGTTTTTCATTAGCACTAGAGGGGAAAAACAAACAGGCTGGGCTCATGGTTTATAACTGCGTATATAATTACCATTTTGAGACCACTATTAGCAAGACAAATTAGCTCAATGCCCTTTCTAGCATCTCTGCACTCCTCTCAGAGTTCATGTAAACCATCTTCTTTTTGTCCATCAGGCAACTGGAACCTGCTGATATTTAAGGTCTCTTCCAACCTGAACTATTCTATGATTATCTTCTATGATTCTAATCTTGGATGTGCTGCAGACAGCACGATGGACCTCTGAAAATCATCTGCTCCACTTGCAGTGACCAACACTTGGAACCATCCCTTCACTTTCACCATGAAATTGGAATCAGAATCCATACCAACCAACTTCTGAGCCAAACTCAGCTGGTAACCATCGTGTGCCAGAGCAAATTTTTGTAGAGTTACCCTGGTTTGCTCTGTTTCCAGCATCTCAAAGAATCCAGAGGTCTGCTGGCACCATGAAGGGCAGAGTCTGCAGTTGGCATGATCAGTTTGTTCCATATAAGTAACAAGAGAGATGGGGAGCACATTGTCAATAAAACACAGAGGTTACTTACAATTCCACTTCTAAAAGATGCCATAAAAGAGTGAATAGCAACGAAGACATCCAAAGCCATTCTGCTCTCTTTTTGGTTACTACTTTATACTCCCAGAGCTCATATTTTCAAAGAGACAAAGCAGAGACACCCAGAGGAGAGGAAGTCTCATTCTAAGAAGTTGTAAAAAGAAATGTGCGGTGGCAGATCAGGCAATAATTTTATGTTTCACATGTTTTCTGACCCTATCAAGAGTAGCTTTAAACTGCTTTTAGTGGAGGCTGAAGAAGACTTCGAAGCAAGGGGTGGGCACAAATCCTGAAAAAGTAGATGCATGACAAAATGTTGATGCTTGAGGCCAGAAGGACCCCTTGCCTACCCCTCTGCCCGTGGCAGGATTGATTTAATTATTCTATAACTGTTCCTGTAGATGGGTGTCTGGCCTTGGATGGGTGTCTGGCCTTGGATGGGTGTCTGGCCTTGAATAACTCCAACAACAGTGATTGTCCAACGGCTCTTGGCAGCTTGTCCAACTGTCAAACAGTTCTTCTACAGTTTTGCCTCATATTTAACCTAAAACTTCCCTCCTGCTTCAGCCAATTATTATTTGTCCCATCCTCGTTGACTAATGAGAATAATTGATCCTTGTCCTCTTTGTAACATTCCTTTATGTCTCCCGTTATTACATTCCCCACACTCTTCTTTTGCCTTTAGGTGCCAAGTTATCTTAACCTTTCCTCTTAGATGTGGGTGCCACGCTTCTCCTCATCTTTCTTCCCCTCCTCTAAATTCTTCAATTTGCCCATGTTTTTTCATAGGGAGTTGAATGCAGTTACTCCAGTTCTGCTTTAACCAGTGCCAAGCAGAGCGCAATAATTACTGCAGTAACCTTACTGACCCCATCTAATAACAAAGGCAAAATGCAGCGTGTAATTAAAATCTAAAAAAAATAACTATTTTTAAAAGCTAATTGCCTTAACAATCAGAATATTCTACAGCTCAGGGAACACACACTGAAGAATTTAAAGGTTATTGTTCGTTCAAACCATCTTTTTCAGTAATATTCCCTATATTGTATTCTGGGCTGTGTGCAGTTTTACTCCTATTAGGAACTGTCTGTGCTGCATCTCTCACACTCCCTCCTCCCCCCACACTTCTGATTTACTGCAGATTTAACTAATAACAGCTCCATGGGGCCCTGTCTACACTGGAGACATTCACCAAGGACCTCCCACTGGTGAAAGCCCTTCTCCACTTCGGCCAGTGTGGCACAGCACTCCACTCCCATTCATGCTTCTAATCCTTTAGGCTGTGCCTGCATCTTCCAGCCTCACTAATCTCATAGAATCACAGAGTTGGAAGGGACATTCCAAGACCATCAAGTTCAACCCCCCTGCAGTGAGAAGGGACATCCTGCACTAGATGAGGTTGCTCAGAGCCTCAGCAAGCCTGGCCTTGGATGTGTGCAGGGTGGAACCTGGATATGAAATATCTGTGTGTGTGAAAACATCTCAGAACCTTCCAAAATCCTCTCTTTGGATGTAGCTACAGAAAGAAGCACATGATGAGTAGCGTTCAGGGTACTGTATAGGGTCCAGGATGGCAGGACTAGGAGTAATGGATGCAAGTTGGAAGAGGAGGGGTTTAGGCTGGAGAGAAGAAAGAAGTTCTTTTCTGTGAGGGGGGTGAGACACTGGGAGAAGTTGTGGATGCCTCTTCAATCCCTGGAGGTATTAAAGGCCAGGCTGGATGAGACATAGAACAACCTGGTCTAGTAGGAGATGTCCCTGCCCATGGCAGGGGGGTTGGAGCTAGATGATCTTGAAGGTCCCTTCCAACCTGAACCATTTTATGATTCTACGGTGACTCCATCACCTCTCTGGGCAGCCTATTCCAGAGTCTCACCACCCTCATGGTGAAGAACTTCTTCCTAACGTCTCATCTAACCCTGCCCTACTCTAGTCCAGAACCATTACCCTTCATCCTATCACTCCATGTAGGGCAGAGCCAACAGTGAGTCACTTTTAGAAAGTTCCCTTCACAGGGACAATGTTTTCATCTCCCTTGCCAAGTCCATGGTGCCCTACCTTGAACAACCCCTTTCTTTCTGTTGGCTGGCTAATCTCTTCTAAGCTCCCCTGTACTTTGCACATTCATCATGCTTTTCAATCACTGTCTTTTCAGGAATGGAAATCCTTCTCACCACTCAGCAGAAATGATTTGACTTTACTAATCATTCAGCTGACAACAGACATTTTTGGAAAAAGGTTACACGGATTTCTGGAATCCCTCAAAATAAAGTACTTTGGCTCCATTAACAGAAAGAGCAAAGTGAGAGACTGCAAACCTTGACTAAGCAGAGGCATTTAATGCAATTGTTTTTCTATTACATGGATAAGTAGAAACACGACTGTTGTCAGTAGATGTAACAGTTTCTATTCTTGTTGCCCCACAGCAGCTTAATTAAATTACAATTGCTCTGCTGGAAAACATGCCTGTGAGCACCTCCAGGTAGAAAATACAAGTAAATATCACTAGCAAAATAAAAATCAGATTAGTAGTGCAGAATTGCATGGTGGATAGGACAAAAAGGAGATGGATTAAAATGGCAAGAAGGAAGATTTGGGTTTGATATAAGGAAAAGGTAACTGTGAAGCACTGGACTGCATCATCTGGGGAAGGAGTGGCATTTCCCATGCTGGATTATCTTCTAGTACAATTTAAATGAATGGCTGACAGGAATGAAACATACATAATTGGTTCTACCCTGATCCACACCGATGATCTGTTAGTTGAGGTCTCTTTCACCCCTGATTTTTTTTTTCTTAATTGTACTTTACATTTCTAAAGAGTGAAGTAAACTCCTACTCTCATTTACATTCATCTGAGTCCCTTAGATTCTATAAAGGTTGCATATTTACAAATGAGATCAGAGTTTGGCTTTCTACTATAACACACTGCAACGTGCCAGCAACTGCTCCGTAACAAGGAGAGTGCAAAGTACCTTGTTATATAGGTCTTGTCCCTTAACCAATACATACAAGGCAAAATAATCAAGGGGTTTTTACAGTGAGACCTCATCCAAGTGTGTGTGCAAAACCTTCTCCTATGGCTAAATAAAGTAACAGCACCACACATCCTCCACCTAGAGAAAAGGCAGATCCAAGGGAGATCAAACAGAAACACCACGTGCAGATTTACAGTGTGTGACCAGGCACTGGCTGGAGTCCAGGCAAACATGAAATTACAAGGCTTACTGTGCTTGCATTATTCTTTGGCACTGAGGTCTTTAATACAAAGTTCCAGATAGAGAATAAATTTAATACCTTAGTATTTTTTTCCACTTACCTTTAAATAAGATTTGCACACATTTTTGTAATAGATTAAAAAGCTGCCTTTCAAAAATTCCCAGTGCTTGTAGGAGAGCTGTTTGTGCCTCTTAAATACAAGCACTTCCCTGGGGACACATTAGAGGACATTGAACACACACCAGTATGGTTTTACCCTCTTTGACCAGAAGCAGAAAGGCACTTCTGCTTAAAATAAAGTCCCCACTGTATTCCACCTGCAAATTCTGCAATAAGACTCGGTTTAAAGCCCATTTAGGTCAGTTAAAAGCTTGTCATTGACTCAGGATGAGTTCTGGGGACAGCCCTTACAATGTAGCTCTTAAGGACAGGAAAGCCTCTGTATATAGGGTGGTTCTTAGGGAAATCAGTGGGGTCAGCAGAGGCTGATTGACTTCAGCAGATCACTGAGGTCAGCAGATGCTCAGCAGGACAAGAATTTTGTGCTGATCCAAAGCTACCAGAGAAAAAAAGTAAGAAGGTGGGAAGATGGAAGTGAGTGTGTCTTCTCCATGGGTCATTCCCTGGCAAAGCCAAGCAGACATCCATCCATCCCTAGCCACAATGTGCTTTGTAAATAACTAGAGAGGTCTGCACTCCCACATAATGTATAAATGGTTGCATGATACATTTTTAAAAGAAATTTTAAGAATCCATCCCTTAATTCACACAAAAGCTAACAAAATATGATAGTTTTTTAGTAATAATTGATATTAAATGGAAAAAATAATGATTTCCCTTGGATAAAAAATCTACGGTATCTCACTCTTGTGACATGCAAATTTTCTGTTTACACAGCACAGATTCCCACATTACCATAATGTGTTAGTAGCATGAAAGATTTTTAGCTGTCATGTCTTAAACAAAGCTTGAGTTGCCCTCTAGCTATGTGTCAGTCTTCACGAGGCTGAAAGAAAACACACAGAGCAGCAAGCAGTAACCACATTAAGGTTCAATGCCTATAAACACAGAAGGTTTAACACTTGGCAAGCCAGAATTCCCCAGTGACCTGAAGACATGCAGATCGTGACCTGAGAATTAAGCACCGTGTTAAGCAGCCAAGCTGTCTCCCTAAAGAAAAGACAAAAATAGCAAAAAGACTAGCTGAGCCACGGGCTTGGCATATGTCAGGTATGTCCAAGCCCAGTTCAGAGTTGATCTGTAGCCTGACCTAGGCCAGCCTTTCCAGGCAGGGTTTCCTAAGAAGAAGGATTTTCAGAGTCACTCAACTCCTGCTGTCCCCACTGACCTCTCAGGGAGCAGGAACGTTTCAGCTACCCATGTAACCAAAAAACAGCACGACAGAAAATCTCATTTTGTCTTCATCCAGGAAGAACAAAGCTTCTGGTATCAGCTGGAGGGAGAGAGACCGAGTTAAATCACTTTCCTCTGTGTATTCCTAGCCACAAAGGAGCCCTCTTGCTTGCCTTCCTCTGAGGGCTCTTACCAAAAGTACCAATTCTGAGAAGTCTAGTGATAGAGGGGAAATTCAAAAAAGAACAGGTTTTTGAGCTAAATGTTTGAAGATAGATAGGTAGGTCTTTGTTTAAAGAAAGGTCTGCAATGCAGCCAAGTTGGTTTGGGAAAGATGCAGGTCATGAGAGGAAGAGCTCCAAATATCAATACCTGAAGGGGGCTACAGAAAGGCTGGGGTAGGACTTTCGGAAACAATATGTGATGGAAGGACTGGAAATAATGGATGTAAATTGGAAGAGGGGAGATTCAGGCTAGATAGAAGAAAGAAATTCTTTACAGTGAGGGTAGTGAAACACTGGAAGAGGTTGCCCAGAGAGGCTGTGGATGCCCTCTCAATCCCTGAAGGTGTTTAAGGCCAGGATGGACAAGGCACTGAGCAGCCTGATCTAATGGGAGGTGTCCCTGCCCATGGCAAGAGGGTTGGAACTTGATAATCTTTAAGATCCCTTCCAACCCAAACTATTCCGTGATTCTATTAGCAGAGCTGAAGAGGAGGGATTCATGCAGGGAGAAAAAGGGAGTGTGAGACAGCTGCCTGGGGGAGATGAAAAGGGATGCTCAGCATGCTCAAAACACTCTAATTTTGCCATGGCAGATCTGCTGGTGCCAAATGCCCAAAGAGAAGAATCTCAAGGATGTGAAGCCAATGTGGGTAATGGTGGTTTACTTCTCCGGCTTTCCTCTCTGCAGGCTGTGTTTAGCTTGGAAATGCCTAAGTTTTTATTCTCAACTATTCATTGCATTCCTTGCAAGGTATTTTTAACAGTTGATCAGTATGAAGCTTCTCCAGGAAGTTACTATACGATTCCTGCTGGATTAAAATTGGACACTTATCCATTTATTGATAAATTGCCAGATCTTGTCACAAGGAACACTTAGTTGCAATGAACTCGTATGTAGTGTCTCCAGGTGCTCATTACAAGGACTTGTGTGTGTATATATATATATATATATATATGTTAAATTAGGCAACATAAAACCTGCTCAAAAAGCAGAATTTTCAGTCTGGAGGGAATACTTTAATTTCAGTTTTCATTTCCACCCTGAAACAGGCCAAGAGGATGGGAGGACTAGAAACAATGGATGTAAATTGGAAGGGGGTAGGTTTAGACTTGACATAAGAAAGAAATTCTTTACAGTGAGGGTGGTGAAGCACTGGAACAGGTTGCCCAGAGAGGTTGTGGATGCCCCCTCAATCCCTGAAGGTGTTCAAGGCCAGGCTGGACAAGGCACTGAGCAGCCTGATCTAGTGGGAGGGGTCCCTGCCTATGGCAGGGGGGTTGGAACGCGATGATCTTTAAGGTCCCTTCCAACCCAAACTATTCTATGATTCTAAGAAATCCCAATATCAGTAAACTATTCTATGATTCTAAGAAATCCCAATATCAGTAAAATAAATTGGTAAAACTCAATGATTAGAAAGTTTGGAAATGCCCACAGACAAAAGCCTGATGCTCGCAACTGAAAATACAATGGTCCCAAGGCTGCGAAGTTCTGCAATATGATCCTGCCCACCTCACCTGGATGGAAATCAAGAATAATCCTGCTAGAAATCCATGAAGTTACTCTGGTGGAAGCCTCGACACGGGTAATAAAAATACACAGTTAGAAGGATTTTATAAAGCCAAGTGCTTTGGAAAGCTTTGCGGTTTCAAGCTTCAGGGCATAAAGCAACCCAGGAATGAGGAGGAAAACTTCATGGTTCTTCCCCAGCGCTGCCATGGTGGAGGCCAGGCACTCACACCACGTCTCCACAGAGAGCAGGACTTAGGCTGAATGCAAGAATATCTATATTCTTTCTTTAGCAGAAGCTGGAATTACAACCCACATTGCACATGGGAATGGCAAAGCCTGGGCTGCCTGTTGGGCTTTCCAGGTGGCTGATAGAGCCAGGAAGGAGGCTCCATGGTGGGAAGGACTGGCTGTCAGAAGCAGCCAGGCAAGCTCTGGCTTCAAGCTGCAGAGGAAAGTGGAGACAAAGTGTCTGCCCAGCACACCCAATGCACAACTCTTGGACCCGTGAGCAAAGAAACTCTCTTTGGACACTTGACTCCAGAGCTCAGGAAAGAAGAATTTAGGTCTATTTGCTGGGAGGGATGCAAGGTGTCACCAAAGAAACAGAAGATTCTACTATTCTACTGTTCCTTTAACTGAAAACAACTCAAACCAGCTCTTCCTGTTTGTTTGGAGGTTTTTTTCTGCTTGTTTTCTTTTTTTTTTTTTCCCCGTCAAGGTACTTTCAAAAGGCCACCACCTTCAGGCCACAAGCTAACTGTTAATCTCCTGCTTCATTTTACTGGGCAGGCTGGTACCAGCCATAGTTGGAAGTGGTCACTTTGTGGGAAAAAATATGGAATCTGGTTCTGCAGAGCACCTGGCAAACAGCTGGAGCTTTATTAAAGATAAACATCTGCCCAAATTACCAGATCGCCACTGACTTGTGATGAAAAGCACAAAATGAGGCCAAGTGCTAATGTCATCTCTTCCAAGGGTGGGGGCAGCTGTGTAAGTACATTTCTGTCTGGTTTCCATCATAGAAGATGATCCCTGCCTCTGGAGCAGCAGAGTTAGAGTGAAAGGAAGGTATATTCTGGTCACCATCATACTTCAAATCTAGAATGCAATAAACAGTCTGCACTCTATAAATTTCAGCGCTGGACATCCAAATTCAATCTGTTCACTTGTCCCAAATATAACCAGTTTAATGTCTGAACGTGACTGTGGCTGGTGTTTGTAGAAGCTGATTTGGAAGAGAGACAAGAGCCTTTGGAGTGTCTCATGTGCAGACACTTTTTTAGGGTCCCACGCTGGGACTAACTCTTAGATCTTGTTTTTCTAAAAAAAGTTGAGATCACCATCTCATCTTGTCTACTACGTTAATGTCCAAAGGATTAGACCACAAACTAAAAGAAAATACTTCAGGAAATTAATATCGCAGCTTTACATTTCAGATTTTTTTAAAACAGCTTTAAAAAAAAAAACCAAACTAACAACAGAAGAAGAAAAATTGGGGTTTTTTTAGAGAAACTAAGACCCCAGTCCAAGAAAGAATGCAGAATACACTGAACCAAAAGCTTGCTAGATAACTTCAGAACTAAGCTGAGATTGATTTCCCCATATGGGGAAATATGCTTAGTTGAGGGCAAATCACTTCAAAGCCTTGTCTAATGACCACCTGAGTGGGAGAATGCAAAGGAAATGTCAGTCAAAAAGCTTTCCTGGGGAGCAGCTTTCACTGTTCATTCCTGACTCATCAGTAAATTTCCTTAACCACCTCCATCCCAGTCTTCTCTGGACTACACAGTGATTTTTGTGGAGTTGAGCACAGTGGAAATGCAATAAAACCATACTTCAAATCATTGAGGTCTCCAATGAAATAGCTAGAGCAGGACATATTTAGACTAGACATTGGAAAGAAATTCTTCACCATGAGAGGGGTGAGATGTTGGACCAGATTGCCCACAGAGGTGGTGGAGCCCCCATCCCTGGAAACAGCCAAGACCAGGCTTGCTGAGGCTCTGAGCAACATGATGTAGTGCAGGATGTCCCTGCTCACTGGAGGGGGTCAGACTAGATGGCCTTAGAAGGTCCCTTCCAGCTCTACGCTGATTCTATGATGAAAATATGACCAGCTTCTTCCACACAATTCTACCAAAAACTTTCCAAGTCTCAGTCTAAGTCCTCAGACACACATCATTTCTCCTGCTCGGAGTAGGAAATAGCATCCAGTTCAGGAATTATTGAGAAAGCTGGAAAACCAGGAATGAATGAAATAACTTTCTGTTAGGATAAAAATCTAAAAAAAAAAAAAAATAAATCCAACTTTGGAAATAAACTGGACAGATCCAAAATTCAATTCAACTCTATTTACTCCAAGAGAAGGAAAACTTGATCTAATCTCACCCCAAAGTCAACCACAGTGTCTGGACTCAACAGGGTCAGGTTGTTTTCCCATAGTATCACCACCACAAGCAGAAACAGGAAAAAGCCACGTCTGTCAGAAGAAGCCACTAATTTTCATTAAGTTTCCAGTGCAACTTTCTGATCAAAGTGAGAGTTACACTTCAGCAAAGTCTTTTGATCTTTTTGATGCTCAGCTGAATGGAATCATCACATCTTCAGAGCCATGCACACTGAGAACACAAATTCTGACTGCTCGTTGCTGGAGAGATGGCTTGCTATTTTTATTCTGGTTATTTTTGACTTTAAAAAGAAAAGAAAAAAGAAAAAAAAGCTGAGCTCTCTACATTAAAACCAGCAGAAGAGCTGTTTAAAGGTATGGCAAGATATGTATTCCTTTAATAGGGTTCATACAATAATCTCTACGACAACTTGATAAGTTCCCTAAGTGGTCTTGATGCAACACAGCAAAGTCCATCATAGAATCAGAGAGTTGGAAGGGACCTTCAAAGGCCATCTGGTCCAACCCCCTGCAGTGAGCAGGGACATCCTGCACTCCATCAGGCTGCACAGAGCCTCAGCAAGCCTGGCCTTGGATGTCTCCAGGGATGGTGACTCCACCACCTCTCTGGGCAACCTGTTCCCACGTCTCATCACCCTCGTGGTGAAGAGCTTCTTTCTAAAGTCTAATTTAACCCTGCCCTGCTCTAGTTCAAAACAATTTCCCTTTGTCTTATCACTACATCCTCAGACAAGCAGCCCCTTCCCAGTTTCCCTGCAGGCATTCTTTGGTTACTAGAGAAAAAGATAAGTTATCCCAAAAGTGCAGAGCTATTTCAGAGGTAATTTTGAGAAACAAAAACATCTGACCAAATACATAAGGGGAGAGAAAATCTGTGATGTGCATGGAGCACGTGGAGCATTCATCAGAGGATGAATGAATCCAACACAAAGCTGCTAATGGCTTAGCAAAGGACACAATTAGTCTTTGCAGGTTTGCAGGCTGAAGTCTCTAAGGCAGCTAGTGATGTACAGCCCACCACTGGCCAGCAAATCTTTGGGGTCTGAGCATTCTCTTCCTTGCCCTAGATGTTGCATCACACTGAAGATGCAGTAAACGGGTACCAGCCAACTGTTGTCGGGGCCATGGAGGCATTTGCAGAACTGCAGATGGGAAATCAATCACATCAAAGGGCTGAGAGTGAAAATTGATTTCACCCATCTATCTGTAAGGAGATACAGAGTAGCCCACATTAAAAAAAAAAAAAAAGAAAGAAAGAAAGAAAGTTTCTTATGTCTGGTGAAAAATGTACAAGAGCAAGCTCGAGCGGTCAACTGGAGAGCAAAGCATGGGTGATATATCAGTCAACACAGCCTTTAAAAAGAGTTCACAAAGGAAAAATGTAATTTTTATTCCTGGCTTAGAGAAATTCCTGGCAAAGGAAGAAACTATGCTGGACCCCCAAATAACCAAACACCCATCCACTGCATATGGAAATTATTCTGCCACCATTTTACTGCTCCAGCAGAGGAGGTGCACAGCCCTTTCGAAGCCTTGGCTCTTTTCAAAGGCTATTATTTTAAACATTTCAGAACTGGGAACTGTGTGGAGCTGGCAATTATGGAATTAAAGTGCAGTGTGGGGAATGTCACTTTGAAATCATTTAGCTCAGTTCATTTCCTTTTCAAACTCAATAGAAAGCAGATGGAGCAGGGAGGGCCGACATGCCACAGAAGATCTCCTCAGGCTTTGGCCAACACTCTTCTCCCCAGGACCTACAGAGGGATCACCAAGTCCTCACAGAGTTTTTATCCTTTAGGAGAACCACATGCTCTTTGGAGCAAGCCACCTCACTCCTAGGTCTGTGTTTCACCTTCAGTGTCAGCCCTAAACTGCTAATAAGGGTAACAGGGACACAAAGCTCACCCCAGAAGAATTCAGGGAGGACAGAGAAAGGCTGGTGGAGAACAGCAGGAAAATTAAGTGCTTTGGGCAAAAAAAGCTTTGATAGAAAGAAACCTCCAAATGATTGTCTAATATGAAGTAGAGGCTGTTTGTTACCAAAGGGAAGTTTTGCCATATGCAGTGAGAGCTGGACGAGAAAGTGCAAGCCTGACTTGCAGCAAAGATGTGCTGAGGTCAGCAGAAAAAAAATATAAATGAAGTGCAAAGGGAGTGAAGCACTGCATCCTACCCTTGCAGCTGATCCTGCATTGCTTGAGGTGTTGAGGAGGAAGGAAGAGTTACAGGAATTTCTCTCCTAGGGAACATCTAGCTAAGTGTGATCTTGCCTCAGAGCAAGGGGATGACTTCCAGGGATGCTCTCAAGCACAACATCTCTTGGATAATTTAATAGAGCCTGTAACAGCTTGTGCTTCATGGGTCTTTCACAGAGAAAGGGAGATTCCCCAAAGGAAAGCAATGTATAATATGAGAAACAGATACAAGTGCTGGAGTTTCAGTAGGGGCTGATACACAGGGACTTAGGAAGTTCAAATTCATTTTCTGTTAACAGAACAGGAGAGTCATTATTCTCCCAGTATCTCCTTTGCCAATTCAGGCACCATATGGCACTATGACAGAAAGGCCTGAAACAAAAAGGTTTGTCCTCAAAAGTAAGGAGCCTCTTCACCAGGGCTGGGAGGATACGTACCCTCTCAAACACCATTTTGAGCAGCTGCTGGGGCTACTCTGTGTTGGGTGCAAGGAGTCTGACTTGGCTTTTCCTTCCTCAGTTTACCTCTGAAGGGGTTCCAGAAGCAAACTTTCCTCTCAGACTTTGTTTTTAAGGTAAATCATTGATTCAAAACTGTCTGAAAGCAATCTGGTGAAAGGACATAGGGTGTAAGCAACTGGCATAGAGTTATCCTCACTCCACATCCTCATACACAAAACTAGGTTAACGTGATCTTCTTGACAAGGAGGAGTGGTTAGAAGGGTTAAATAGAGGCAAGAAGGTATTAAAATGCTGAAAGAAATATTCAAAATCTTTTTGCAAACATATGAATATGTATTAAGTGGCATTGACACTAATTACATGGTTATTACACTGAGTTTCTTAAACACGAACAGAGTGCTTGGCAAATTAACATATAGAACAATGCTGTTCTGGTAGCTCAAATGATAATGGGACCTAATAGGATTTCCCCTATCCCTAATTCCCCTGAATCCAAGTAAGGCTGATTTAAAAGTTGTAAATCTGCAGGAGGTGGCTTCCAAGACAACAAAAAGCATTTCTGTGCTCTGCAAAAACAAGGCTGGTGGATGACAACACATGAAAAATTCCTTTCGCTGTGCCTCTTCTCAGCACGCTTTGGATGAGCAGGGGCTGCCCCGGTGGCTGTTTCTTGTGCCCCCACCTAAACCAGGAATATAAATTTGTCCTATTCTCCTTCATTTCCATATTCATCTTGCTCTTTTGGCAGCTCCCTCTCCTCTGGTCCTGCATCCCATTACGTCTGCACACAGAGAGGCAGTTGTGGGGCTGATGCACTCATGGATAAGAGGCAAAGTTGTGAGGATACAGAGGGAGAAGCATCCCTGCCCAGGGCAGCTTGTGGGCTTCATCTCAGCAGGATGCAGCGATGTTAGAGGCAGGCATGCAGGGAGGACAGAGAGAATAGGGCTAGTGAAAGTA
Organism: Turnix velox; assembly: GCA_013400935.1. Taxonomy (NCBI): domain Eukaryota; kingdom Metazoa; phylum Chordata; class Aves; order Charadriiformes; family Turnicidae; genus Turnix; species Turnix velox. The sequence goes on from VZTY01018607.1 coordinate 40,422, forward strand.
AAAAAGAAGTGAGTGAAAAGGCTTGCCCAAAGAGACACAGCTCAGCACAGTTTCCTCAGAAAACTGGGGGGGAGGGGGAGGGAAGCAAGTTTCACAGCCAGTATAAATTTTTTCTTGAGAATTCATATTGCCAGACTTGTTTACACATCATCAGAGATGCTAATACAAGAAGATGTGATTTTTTTTAATCTAAATCTTTATATGAGCTCAGATCAAATGACCAAGGTTTTTAACAAGTTACCACACACCAACTGAACCAAGCAGCCCTTGTACATCACAACAGCAGAGGAGCACAAGTGCTCGTGGGGCCTTGAGTGTGTGTGTGTGTATGTGCCTATGAGATGGGTGTACCTATGAGATGGGTTTGGACACCCCAGTGCAAAGAGCAAAAACCTCCCTGTTAATGCCACAGCAAAGACAAAGCAGGTGATGAAATACAGAATCATAGAAATATGTGGGTTTGCATGTGGGAAATGGTGTAGGAATGAATCTGCTCAGGGCAGCCCTGCACATTTACAGTAGGTAGGAGAGAAATAAACTCCAGTTTAGAAATACAACAGGCAAAGAATTACATGGTTTTTAGTGAAATTGACACTCAAGTAAAATCATAAAATCACAAAGTTAGAAGGGACATTCAAAGGGCATCTAGTCCAACCCTCCTGTGACGTGTCTTCTGATGGTTTCTCTTCTCCAGGCTGAAAATGCCAACAGCCTGACCTAAACATGTAGTTGGAAGTGACTGAATTCCTAACAGCTCTTGCAAAATGCCCTCACCTGCAAGTCTTGCTGGTGGACAAGTAAAATTATCTTGCTGTGGTTGCTATTTGTGGTAGCACCCATGATAGACTAGCTGTTTTCCAAAGAGCCTGCTACAACTCTCTTCTCTCTTTCTTTCTTTCCTTCTTTCTCCAAAGAGCCTGCTGCAACTCTTAGATGAGTGTGGATGGAAAAATTTATTTTCTTTTGTAGTACACGTTACTCACTGTAGGCTTCAGAGTTCAAAAAAGCCCCACGGTGAGTGAAACTGGAGTTAAACATCCCGAGGGCTAAAAGCTGCACAAAGGACATAAAAGCAGTCCCCTCACTGTGAGCCTCAATTATCCTTTGAACAAAAAAGGTTTTTAAAAGCTAAGATTTATTTTTTTAAATTAAGATTTTTTAAAAGCACATTCAGTTTGAAATTCATACTTGACTTCATTAGAAAACACTGAGGTGTTTCTAATGTGTTTACACCAAGAATTTTATTTTCTTCTATTCCTATCACAGTTTTTTTGTGGACAATAAGATCATCAAATGCTTCTGAGAATAGAAAGTAATAAGTGAAAGCTTAGAGATTTAGGGAATAATATTTCAGGAATTTTGCCTCAAATAACCAAATCTTTTTTTGTTGGTGCACCTAGAGTATGCACAAAAAAAAAAAAAATTAACAGTGGTGTTTCTGTCAAATAAATAGAAACATCTTCCTCGTTAGGACTGTGTTTATCACACTTGCAAACCTTCTACAAATCAATGCCCCTGGTTGTCACAGTGATTCAATATAATAAAAGCTGTCAAAACTGCTCACTTTGCCTGCTAGAGACAAATTTGTTCAAGTTTTGCAGCATGAGCCAAACAGCAGAGCAGCAGATTCTCCAGCTTTCATTTCACCCCACTCCAGGAACTATTCCCTCTGGTTTCCCTGCAACTTTTTGCCTGAGTAAGGGCTGAAAGTTTCAGTTTTTGAACATAAGGCTTTTTTAGAAATAAATTGTCACAGAAACCTCCATCCACAAAGCACGTTGGGATGACTGGAGTGGTGCTGCTGCTTACCAATTTCGTCTTTCAAAAGCCAAGATGATTTTCTACAGATTGGTGCAAAATAGTACTGACTAACAGCATCCTTGATGAAATTCCCTTGAGGACCATAAGGTCACCCCCAGGATTAAACACTGCCTGAGCTGAGAAGCACTCTAGATGCCTTCAGAGATGTTTGTCTGTTCCACTAAAAACAAAGGTTATGGATCTTGTCCCTCATGGGAGGAGCTCTGATGAAGCAACTCTATTATTACCTTGTCCAGAGACTCTCCAGGATCAGGCTGTGTCCTTCTGGCAACAGACAAAATAGATAAAGCTAACACCCAAGGGCAGCCTTGAGTATCTGCTGCATTTGCCATCCTTTAAAAAAAAATAATGTTTTGACCTGTTAAAATAAAAGAAAATCATGTGAAAGGCAGCTGGGACAGTGGTTAGGGCAAAGAATTAGTGTCAGCTGCTCTTTATGGTCTTCTCCATGCTACTAACTGGTCCTGAGATTTGGGGAAATGGTTTATGGTAAAGTCTTTAAAGCAGATTTAACCTTACGTAACTCTTCTGCAACTTCCCTTCTGCATCCCTGGAAGTGTGTAAGAGATGGGTGAACATAAAGATGTAGTTTAGGGCTGGTTCTAGTGAGCTGGGCTGATGGCTGGACTTGAGGATCCCTTCCAACACAGGAGAGTCTATGATATATCTGTGAGGAATGTAGTGATTTAACATGCTTAAATACTCTTAGAGGGTCAGATAAAAGCTGCTAAGTAGTGTCCAGTCAATGTATCTTTACCTCCTTTCTAATATGCACCCAAGGGTCATTTGATGAGGATGAGTTCTGCATCTGTAAATACGCACATGCCCATGGAGATGCTGGGTCCTGGAAAGAGAAGGAAACATTAAAAAACAAGTGAAATTCACTGATGGCTGTAGCTCCTCTGACTGGAGCCTTTATGGCAGCTGTGTGGACAGAATCCCCCCTGAGTTTTTACTCCAGCAGTTATTCCCAGCTTGGCATCCAGGAGTAAGCCCTGGCATGAAAAAAACCCAAAAAACAGGGAGTTAGGCTAACACACACAGACCTCCTTCAGACATTCAAGGCATTGTGATTGTGATAAAGAGTTGGATAAAACAGTGGCAAAAGTCTGCTATCTTCCAAGGCTCAGGCAAAATAAACCCTAAACGAAAAAATTCAACAAAGTCCTCTTTGTTCCCGAACAGAAGCGACGAAATGAAAGGAATCTGGTGGAGGAGAGAAGGCAAGAAAGAGGCTCGAGCACGGACTGAATCGCTCTTTGCCGGCTCCTCTGACAGAGCAAGTGAGTGATTATCACATGAGCTTCACAAAGACTGGAATTAAAGGGGCTGACTCGGCTGTCACATCGCTTAAGCTGGCTGGGGTCAAAGCAGTTCGGACTAACCGAGGTCAGCCACACAGCACAGCAAGCTGGGGACGGTTTTTTTTTTTTCTCTGTGCAACAATTGCTCAGGTCGATAAAAATAGATGCCTGGAGCCCACGATGGGCTTGTAACCCTTCAAACCAGATTCCTGCTCAGGGCAGTGTGGGATGGACAGCATGTTGACAAGCATGAAGGTGGTCAGATGGTCACTAGAAGCAAGTGTAAAGAGCAAAACACACACAAAGAAAAGGTGCCACCTGTGCTACCCTCAAAAAGGCTAAGGGAAAAAGAATAAGTTTGAAAAACTGCCACGCAAGTGTGACAAAATGCAAATGCAAACCAATGCCAGTGGCTATTTGCAGGTCTCCACACCTCTTCTGTGCACTTCTCCCACAAATCAAGCCCCCCAATTTCCTACAGATTTCCAGCAATACCAGGACTACCAAAGAATGTCCCCATACTAAAAATAGTTCCTATTCTCTCCTGTGCCCTTTGTCCCCTTTCATCTTCCACTTCACATGATTCAGCTCCAAGAGGGGGGCACTGACCTCGTCTCACCAGGAATATCAAACATCTTCACAGTTTTGATGAACCTTTTGGTGGGGAAAAAAGAGAAATGTTCACATCAGCAGTGCAGTCAGGTGCCTCGTGTGTTTGGATACATAATGAGATTCTTCTGCTTGAAAGTAAAACTGGAACAGAAAAGCACCTTTTTCTTCTCTCTTTTTTTTTTTTACTGAGGATTCCAATAGTGTTTGGATCATATCCATTGAAAAATTCTATAAATTTTGTTATAGAAATGCATCTACATGATGTCTAAGGTCCCTTCCAACCCAAACAATTCTATGATCATCACTTCTGCATATAACCAAGCTCAGGAACACAAACTGGCTCTGCCCAACAAACTCACATTCACCTTTGTATCCTGATTTTGGGATTTTCCATCTTGACATTATGTGTGGCAACAACACCAAGCTTTTAAAATCATAAAATCATAGTGTCAGAAGAGATCTTCAAAGGCCACAAAGTCCAAAATCCCTGCAGTGACATCCTGCACTAGATCAGGTTGTTCAGAGCCTCATCAAGCCTGGCCTTGAGTGTCTCCAGGGATGGGACCTGCACCATGTCTCTAGGCAACCCGTGCCAGGGTCTCACTGCCCTCAAGGTGAAGAATTTCTAACATCTAATCTAAACCTGCCCTGCTCTAGTTTAAAATCCTTCTTATGGCTGCATGAAAATATCTTCTACAAAGTTAGGTTTGTGTCCCCTTCATTCCTCACGTCATCATACTGAGGCTTCCTGGTAAAGAAACTGGGTCTACTGTGACACAGAGTGAACTGAATCATAGAACTACATTTTCAAGCCTCAGTCACTTTATCACCCCTCTCTGTGGTCAGGGCTCTCTCTAAAGCAAATGCTGAGAGCAAGCCAAAGAGACAAAAATGCAGGACCACCCCCAAGGGATCTTCACAGATGTGTTTGAGCTGATAGAGCAGGATAAACTTGAGAAAACAAGCCCTGAGATAAGCTGAGCTGGCTTTTACAACCTGTTAATGCCTGGGTGTTTACCTGTCCTTGAGGAAAGAGCCTCCACTGGGGCTGCTTATCAAACCCGGAGGGATTCCCACTGTCCTCAGGGAGCTCGGGTCAGAAGTTAAAGTGGAAACTCCACATCCACTCACTGGGTTTCATCATTTGACAGACTGGAACCCACGTTCAGGGCTGTAGTAGCAGAGATGCTGCTTTTTTTTATTCATTTCTGCTCTTTTGAACAAATTCTACTGCATTTTTTTTTTTCTGCTCCTTTGGAAAGCCTCTGATAGTGCAGCTGCTGGTGTCAGTTCCTCAGCTCAGCATGTCTTTCTGGTATCTTACACACACATTGCCATGTCTCTTAGGTCAGAATCACCTTATCTTACAGAAGGACATGCCAGTGGCTCTTGTTAGGGCGTGTGTGTGTTTATGCTGGATGAAGGACAGCTGATGCCACCTTTCAGGATCCTGGAGGAAGCAACACAGAATGAACTGCCAAAGCCAGCACCTTTGAAAGAATGGGTAAAGCCTCAGACTCTGGAATTTTGAGCCATAACAGCAGAGAGGAAAATGAAGAGCAGGCAACTTCAATGACGCACAGCCCGGGGGTTGTGCTCAGGGACCTGGAAGCATTCATTCCTGACCTCCTGGTCTCTCTGGTCCATCAAAGTGTAGAAGTCTCTGTTAAGTATTCAGCAGTGGAAATGTTCTGCTTTCCTCTATAAGGCACTTTATCCCTGTATCTCCAAAGTGATGGGGAGTAATGTGGGTTTCTCTTTCTGTGTGTTGTCACCAGCTCCTCATCTCAGCATGCCTTGCTGGTAACTTCCACAGCCATTGCAATAAAGCAGCCTTAGTCTTTCACACCATGTTAAAGAAAATAATCAACAGAGTACTTAAAGCAGGCTTGGCTTGACTGCAGATTTCAGCTGAGTTCAGTAGTAAAAGGAAACCCTAGTAGTTCTGCTTCCCACAGTTAGCCTTGCCCAGAGCCTAGTGCTAAAATGAATTATGTTCTTCAGTGTGTAGGATGAATTAAGACTTGCTATCACAGCAGGATGACTCTGTCAAACACTACTCCTATTAGGCAACAAACTTCTGTTCCCATAGAAGGAGGGATTTGGGAAATAGATAACCCAGCTCAGCCTGTAGATACGTTACTTGGGGCCATGATTCAAGATCCACGTAGCCTCCCTCAGTGCAAAGTGTAGCACTTTCTTTAACTGCTCTTAACAGGGACTTTGACAGAACTCATTTTTTATTCTGAATTATACATAATCAAATTCCCTTCCACAGATTCGTTTTCAGCCATCTCTCTTCATTGTTCTTTTCATACAAGTATTCCTTGGCATGATTTAAGAACTACTGAAGTATTTAATAGCTATTTAAAAGTAAGAGCTATAACTACTTATTCTAGACATAAATAGAAGACGACTAAATTGATCATTACCATTACAAGAGAAGTGTTTATGGAAAAGGATTTAAGAGAAACAAGATTATAGATCCAACTGCTGCATTATTCTCTGTGTTTTAAAGCAGAGAGAAGGGTGGATTTGTACAGTTAAGTATGGGGATAAGATTATTCTAAGTCTAATAAAAAGATGAAGGTAGTGTTAGAGAGAACTTGCAAGCTGCTCAGCCCCTGGAAAAGTTAAGCTGGTTCTGGGACTGGTTAGGTAGTTCTTGGCTCGAACATCACAAGTATGATCAGCATATTGATTGTAATGCTTGGCCACTGAATTATGCTTGTTGTGCACAAGAAAGAATGTATTTTTCATGCAGATGCAAGAAGGAGGGGGAAAGAGTGTCTCTGTTCCCTTGAGATCTTTCCAAGATCTTAAGAAATCAGTGGAAGTCATTCCCTTTTGTTGTCTGTGCTCTGGATCCATCCTCACAGAGCTTGCTTTGTTGTCAAGTCCATTCCTTCTCCCCCTCTGTTGCTCAATTTGCTTTCTTGCTGTTAGGATCTTTTTTCCCAAATATTAACAAATCTGTATAATCTTTGGCCTCTAGCTGAGCCTTTCTTCTGTGGCACACTGCTGCACTCACTGTATGTGTGACTGCACGGCTGAGGGTTGCTCTGGAACGAACTGCCTGCTAATACCACAATTGTCAAGATGTGTAGGTTGCAGCATCCCCCCTGTGGGCCGTTCTAGCAGATTATAAAATCCCATTTCCAGGAAAGTTTCAAAACTTTTATTTTCTAAGGAACAGTAATTATCAGATTCCAGATGACCTGTCCCGTTTCTCCATCCACTTCCTCTTCTTTATTTTCCCTTCTCATTAGACATGGTAGTTGGAAAGCAACTGGCAACAAGATCACATGTCAGGCTCCTGGTTTCATGCACCGGGTTCACATCAATGTTAGCTGCAGCATTTAAAAAGAGCAGCAGTGCTCAGCCTGATACCCAAACCAATGTTTGGATATGCCCATTTCTCTGTTGTTTAACTTCTGTAACAACAGATAATTTGCAAGTTTGACACTTGTGCAGGGATGTACTTTGGCATTCTCCAGCCTTCCCGAGTTTCATGCCCTTCAGCACTGGTTGTTGACCTCTCCTTCAAACACAGGACTTTGAGGGATCATCACAATGGCCAAATGGCTGTGGACCCACATGGCTGTGAAAACTCTAGTCATGCACCCATCAGGATTGAGAAATTCTGTTGAGACTAAGAAATTTTGCAGGGTTTTATGAAGCTTTTACCTGGGAAAACAGTTCTCATGCCCAACACGAGACCTTAAAGACGTCAAAGAGCAAGAAATAATTCTCACTCCTCCCAGGTAATCATCCTGTGACTGAGGCACTGACCATTGGCACAGGAGCCAAGTTTTCAAATTTCTTTCCTGCAAGGCACTTGAATGTCACAATCCTGCATCAGAAGCAAGTTTTCTGGCCATCAAACTACAAGTTCTTTGGAGAACAGCCTTCCTTGATCTCTCCTGTTGGACCTGTTTCACTTTGTATAAATAATTAAACATTAATTAGAAGAAGGACTGAAACTTAGACTGCCCATTGGACTCTTGCATTGGTCTTTCTCCAGGCCACTGAACGGGTGACTATTTGCACAAACGTGGGAAGTTGCAGACAGACAGAAGCAGCTCAGCAGCTCCTGAAAACTCAAGGGGAAAAGAAGAAAAACCACCAAAAAACAACATCCTCAGTAAAGACATTTAGTAGACTTGAAAAAACTCTTGGTTTTTCAGTCCTGTTCAGGTAGAGCAAGGAGTAACAGTTCTTCTAGGGGAGGCTTTGTCCAATCATCTCCAATGGTCAGACTTTGATTCAATTTTGAAAAGGTAATGAAATTAATTTTTTTCTGAAGTGGAAAAATCCTACAGCTACATGATTCTCTGGCAACCCCTTTGCACTGAGATGAAGGTGTTAAGCATCTTCAGCATCATGAAACCTTAATTCTTCAGGCTCCTGAAACTTGAAGGGCCTCACTAATTGAGTTGTGAGGTGATTTGTTCCTCTGAAACCGCTTCCCAGCTTTGCTGGCATTTTTCAAATGGTGGTTTGAGTCTACTACCTACATATTATCATCACACGAAAAACATGTTATTTAGTCCTATTTAATCATAAAGGAAGATAACTGAAGGCAATCAGAAGAGTTCAGTGATTAGAGTAAGACCATATAAAAGGTAAGAGAAGGAGTGAGAAGGTTGAGTTCTAATCTAAAAACCTACCCACTAGATAACGTTCCGTAATAACTACAATGTTTGTGCTTGGTGGTCTGAAACACTCCTTCCCAAACAGCTCTTTGATAAGGAACTTGGATTTAGCTCTTTGATTAAGAAACAAACCCCATGTTTTAAAACCATTCACCTCTCTGTAAGGATTTTAAACCAAGAAGCTGGCATCCCTGTACACCAGGCAAGGTCCTGGTTTTTCTTTAATGTCATCTAATACTTCATTTTCATAAGCACTGAAGAGTTAACCAAGTAAAATATACACATATGCGGGAGGTTTTATGAAGAATTACTTCAAAAGGAGTTGGTTAAGGAGTCATGACCTTATTTTTTTTGCAATAACTTATGCATCATGAGCTTACGTAATTGGCAGCAGATAACATATCACACTCTCAGTTTTATGTCCTTGGTTTGACAACAGTGTCAATTGAAGTATTTGCTAACAGCAGAGCTGATGGAGCCTCAGAGCTGAAAATGTTTTCATTCCAAAACTGATGTTTGTACCAAAACTTTCCCCCTTTATTATTTTAACATTATCAAGTTCAGCTTTAAAAAAATGGAGGGGGCTACAAAGATAATTCTGGGCATTAAAAAAGTCTTTCTGAATACTCTTTTTCCTAGGAAAATGAAAAGAGCTGAGGAAGAAAAATATGTATCTTTCTAATTCGAATGTGGCCATAAAACACAAAAGCACACACATGGAATGGCCTTGGAACTCTAAATCTTTGTTATCTTTAGAGCAGGAGTTAACCTTAAGATAAATTCTCATGAAATGAGTGACCTAGATTTTATAACACTTTACTAGGGGTAGTCTTGAGTCTATTTCTTCCTTGTCCTAGAGACTACAATAAGCAGCACAGAGGCAAAGCTGGACTGGTCCTCTCCACCAAAACAGCATGTCTAATAAGATCCATTTTCCTGGGCCACTGGGATCTTCGTAACCTACAGCAGAAAAGGCATAAAGTTAAAAAAAAAAAAAAATTTACAAAAGAGAAGGGTTTTAGTGAGTTCAGATCCTTAAAACCTGTTCCCATTCAACGACAAAGGATCTCAAATACATTGGTTTTGAGCAATCTGAGGCTTGGGGATGGGACTTGTTTGGGTTTTGCCTCTGAAATACATGTTTTCTTGGGAGCAGTTCCCTTTCAAGACAACAATTCACAATAATGCGCAACCTAGAGGAAGGGAACGTCTGCAATTTTATTAATTTGAAGTTTTCTGCTTGACCAAAATACAAATGAATGGCAGGAAACAATCATATGCCATCTGCTCAGGAGAACATTTGCCATTATGACTCATCTGAAACCAAATTTAAATTGACCTGAAGAGAATGAACTCTGTGTTTTGAACTTTGCCTCACAGCAGACTATCACCATTCATGCAGATTGCTGGGTAGCTACCACTTTTCATTCCACTCCATTGAAAAATTCCAGTACCTGGGAGACTAAATTGTCATCAGTGAAGCTTCACAATGTAGCTAAAGTAAGGGAAATTACAAGGAAGAGAAAAAAAACTCAGCTCCCAGGGTGCTTTGCTGCCCTTTCTTGGCTGAGGTCTCACTCGGACTTCTCTTGCTGCTGTATAACATTGCATTCGGTTCACTTACATCTGCAGGAGCATTTTGTTTCAGATCTGAAGTGCATTTTTTCTTCGAAAGTGGAGAAGTTTCCACATTATCTCCTCTCAGGATGCTCTCATTCACACAATAAAGTAGAATTGTCTCAGACTCAAGGAGTTTCAGAAAAAAAGTCGAATAACGCATCCAGAATTGTATCTAGTGAACCCCAACCAGTATAGAATCATAGCCCAGAATTATCCAAATATATTAAAATACTCTTAAGTGTGAACGTTAAGTCCTCAACACCAATCATTCTCCTCTGCAGGTCCTGTTGCCCATTCAGCCCTCACTCTTACTAGTTCACACTGGTAAATATGAAATGAGGTGGGGGGGCTGATTTGGAACAACTGGGGAGGGGAGAGGTCTCCAGTGGAGCCCAGGTGGGGGGGATTTGGGGAAAAATGGGCTGGAAAAGGGTTGTTGTAGTGCAGAAGCAGGAGATGGAGGAAAAAAGGGTATGTGGAACCTACCTAGAGGCAAACTGGGGGGAAAAAAATGGAAGGACTTGAGTGTTCACCATGAGGGTGGTGAGACCCTGGAACAGGTTTACCAGAGAGGTGGTGGAGGGACCATTCCTGGAGACATCCCAGGCCAGGCTGGATGAGGTGTTGAGCAACTTCATCTAGTGCAGGATGTCCCTACCCATGGCAGGGGGTTAGGACTAGATGATCTTTAAGGTCCCTTCCAACCCAAACCATTCTATGTAGCTGCTGGCACACATCCTTTGAAGAGCAGCAAAAGCTGTGAGGGGATACAGGGACAGGTTAATTAGGAAGGAAAAAAGCCAGGTACATGAAGAAGGCAAAAGGAGTTTCATTCCCATACTTTCCCCTGGTCCCTGTGACACAAAATATTTACCTCCATGCAGTGATGCAGCCCCTCTCCCCTGGGCTGTGCCACATCCCAGCTTGAGGACACAAAGGTGAACCGTAACAGCTATAGAAACGTACAGAACAGCAGATTTGAACTGATATCTCAGAACATAACCAAGGACAAAAAATAGAAATACAAGGCCATCACCCATCCCTCCCCCTGCCTAACCAACCAGAGGGCCAGCAGGCCCTCTGGCCTTTCTCCTCCCACCGTGTCCCCTTGGAAAATGCAACTCACCAGTGATGTCCTGCAGCAGAGACACCAGCAGGAGCATCCCTCAGGCCCCACGAGGGGCAAATGGTGGCTGCTGCCTTTCCCCAATGCTGTTAAATAGGAGAGAGAGAAGAGGGGGCTGATTTGGAGCATCTGGGGAGAGGAGGAGTCTCCAGTGGAGCCCAGATGTAGGGGATTTGGGGGAAAATGGGCTGGAAAAGGGTTGGTGTGGGGAAGAGGCAGGAGATGTGAAAAAAAAAAGGGTGTGTGGAACCTGCCTAGAGGCAAACTGAAGGGAAAATGGAAGGACTTGAGTGTTCATCATGAGAGGGTGAGACACTGGAACAGGTTGCCCAGAGAGGTGGTAGAAGCCTCATCCCTGCAGACATCCAAGGCCAGGCAGGATGAGGCTCTGAGCAGCCTGATCTAATACCGGATGTCCCTGTTTATGGCAGGGGGGTTGGAACTAGATGATCTTTAAGGTGCCTTCCAACCCAAACCATTCTATGATTCCATAAGATGTAATTAAGATAAGAAAAAAATAAAATACTTAATTTCCATGGACAATGTGCTTATGTGACATCTTTTAAACAATGGAAGAGCCTCCTAGGCTCTGCCAAGTAATGGATCCTATTTGCTTGGTGCTTTTACAGCCAGGTTGGCAAGTGCTAGAACACAGCCTGCAGGACACAATCTTGCTCCGGGAAGGAGATGGGCTGGATGATCATTTCCATGTAAGCCTCCTCTCAGTTCAGGCTTATGTTTTAGAAGTAAGATCTGTTTTGAACTTTTGTATTTGTTGCATGAAACCGTCTAAGGATTTGCAACCAATGCCAATTAGAGCTCTTGAGGTGTGACATAAACCCCCTTAGAGACAACCTGTTTGTCTCCACTGATTTGGAGACCTTCAGAACAAGCCTTTGATGTACATCTGCAAATGTGTGAGAAGTCAGAACCACTCTTCTCCCATAGTTACCCCAATCAGAAAGAAGAAATTCAGCACAAATGGCACAAAAATTGGGCAGCCCCTGTTACCACTTCTCCTGCCTGTGTCACACTGTGATACAGCTTGTGGATCGAGGCTGTCTTGCTCCTTCTTAGGCTGCTGTGTGCTCAGAGGAAGTTTTCAACTGCTTTTGTGGAAATGTTTTTTTTCACTTATCTCCATGTTAATAAGCAAAAAAAAGGATCCCAAAATAACAGCTCCTCCCTTCTGACTGGCTCCACGTGCCTCCTCTCTTTGATGCCTGCCATCAGACTGTCAGTGCAATGAGGCACAAATGACCTTATGGAATGTCTAATACAGAATCAAGCACTTTGACCCTACAAATGAAACAGAGACCCAGAGAACTGCCCTCACACAGTCAGCAGCAGAGACTTTTACTGTTTCCTTGGGGCTTGCTTAGTCCTCTTATAATTTCTGTAATATTGAACCTTACTCTCAAAACTTTGTGTCTTAGAAGCATCAGTTTAGCTACCCATAAGTAAAGACATCTAAGCCTTACTTTCAAAGTCACTTTGAAAAATCACAGCCACGTTCTTGAATGGTGAGGCCACTTTTTAATCCAGCACTATGGATGTAAATTGTAATCCTTCCTTCTCTTTTTCCCCAAAATCAAAGAGCAATGGTCTTTGCAGGGCTATGTCTTGCACCCCTCCAATGCACACTGAGAGCAAGACCACCAATAGTAAATGTAGAATTGTTTAGGGAGGTGTGAAAGATAAGTACACACAACACAGAAAAAAATTGGGGAAAAAATTGGAAAATGAGCTTTAAAATTAAGACTATGGGGCAGAAATAACAGGACAAGCACTTCAACATCTTGCTGCCCCAAGCGAGTGTGAATTTCAATGGAAAATAACTACCAAATGTTTCCAAAGCCAACCACAGAAATCAAATAGGCTTCAACTTAAAGTCAGTTTACTCTGAAGGTTTTGTTTTTATAGAAGCACACATGCATGTAGTATTCATGGTTATTTCTCCAAAAATTAAATTCTTCTGGGCTCAAATTTGTGTAACACCAAAAAGGGATTTAAAAAGAGAAATCCCTCTATTCTGTGAAACGGTTTCTGGGAACTTTCCTGGAAACCCCAGCAAGACCAGCCAAAGAAAATCATCTATGGGGAATTGCGATTGTTGCAGCAAATATGTGCTTATACTCTGATTCATTTAATGAAGTCAATAATGGGACACAAAACAAGGGAAACACTGAAGGAGAGCAATCAATCCCTAATGAGATCTTGACAGTGATTAACTGCATGTTATACAAATGTAAATTCAGATCAGCAGATGAGCCCAACTCCACTTCTATATTATGCTTTTTCAATAGGAGCTTTAAAGCAGCATTTTTCAGTGGTGTTAATTTAAAATTATATGGCTAGTGACAGCAGGGTGTACCACCCAGGATTTTAGACCACTGGGAAAACGTAATTTCTCTTTTGAAGTTATATTTCAAATAAAAAAACACAATAATTTTTGAAGACCATTAATGGGGACCGAGTGAGAGAAGAAAGAGTGAAGTAATTAAAATTATTTTTAAAGAAATAGATGTATAACAGACATATTAAAGACCAGATTACAAAGTCTGCGTGGCTATTCATTTTTATTTCACTTTAAATGAATACTAATGTGTGAAAATCGTGCTAGAAAAAAATAGAAGCTGTTCTTTCCTGAGCAATATTGCTGGTTTCTGACAGCAACTGCACTGTTTGCACATTCATTTTGTGTTTTACTCTATTAGAAGTTGTCCAGATTTGTTGTGAACTCGTGGTTATTGAGTGAAGTTCACTGATAGGCTCAGTGAATTCCTTCTGGACAAACACACACAAGACTCAGCAGCTATGGATCTGTGGCTATTAATGGAATTGCCTCCAAGTAGTTCTGCACTTACATCTGGATGAAGACTGGTCTCCAGTGGTTCACAAGTAGATGTACATCTACCCATGCTTATTGCAGGGGAAATGATATTAAATCATGGGAAGAATGTGTAACAGGAGGAAGTGCAGGACTCGAGGCTGGAAACTGAGATGCTGCTAAAATTAGTAATGACATTGATAACCTTTTAATGAGTCATGGCAACACAGAGAAGAGAAGCTCATCCTTTGCATCAGTTTCTGTCTCACCATTCACAACACCACAACCATTAAGGCATGTCAGCTTGGACCAAGGCTTCCCACAGTCTTTTACAAAGTGTCAGTGAGACCCTGGCCTGACATGTAATTTGGTCATCAAAATGTCATGGGAAACTAGGAGTGGTCTGAGGCACTCAACGTTTGACTGAGATGAATTTTCAAAGTCTTACTGAGATATAATGTACTTTCTAAAAGACTATCAGAAGTCTTGGTCCAAGCTGACATGCCCTTCATTTTTCCCCACACAAAAATTAAAATAAAAAAAAAAATTAAACCCCAGATTTAAAATAGAAGAATTTTATTTTGGGCTCCTGCATATATATCTATAGCACTATATATGTATTATAGCACTATCCAGTCACAAATAAGGTGCATTGTAGGGCAGTTTTACATAACTGCAGGAGAGGAAGTAAAAATTTGTATTCTTTAAATGTCCAGAAAGATAGAAAAATGCTGCATTTGAACAACCTCTCTGTCTTACATAGAGCAGAGTGACTCCCCCCCCAATACACAACATATCAGAACTGGCAGAAATCTGCTAGTAACCCCTCTAATATGGTTTTCCTCATGTACTTCGGGACACAAATGCCCAGGCTGAACTCCAACATGACATGGCTCAGCTCCTGAATGGCAAAAATCCATCTAGAATCTAAGTAACACAGAGCAAGTAATGAATTTTGCTGTCCTTACTTAGCACAACAATTTCCTCACATCACCTTTAGCAGCAAGTGAAGGCTGCAACATAATATAGGGTGTCTAAATTAAACCTTACACAAACATTACTGACATGTGCAGATGTACAGAGCTTCAAGTGCTTACTCATCTTATGTAGCTCAAGCAAACAGCGAGTTACTGGGGGCCAAGGGCAGCCCTTACCAGAGGATTTTTCAGCTATTCAGAGCTGTGAATCAAAGGTGATGTATTGTTAAATTCAATGTCTGTACAAGAGGGAATTTGATAGCAATCAACACTGCACTGAATATAAATGTCACCTTATTTACAATCCCCTCTTATTTCTAGAACATTTGTTGCAAGGAAGTGGACTCAGGCAACCTTAATTCTTTACTAGAAATCTCTCTGTAAGAGGAAGAATAATTATTCCTGAACTTCGTTCAGTTTCTGCAGTTCCCACAGTGGAGAAAAGAATATTCAGCCACAGTTCATAACAGTGCTCATCACACCAGGTCATTTTGGGACACTCCCAGGTAGGTGCTTAAGGAATTATGGGTGGGCTTCCTAATGAAAAAAATAATGTACCAAATGAAAAAAATTATGCACCAAACACCAAATAAAGGAAAAAAATTTTGCAAGTAGAAGGAGAGGAAAAAAATTTACCAAGTCCTTCTCTGACTTACTTAGCTTACAAATGAGGAAAAGGTCCCAAACACTTTTGAAAAGGGTGAATAATTAAGCGCTGGTGGAGAATTTAATGCACAGTGGAGGCATCACTGCCTCCTATGCTCAGATTTGGCCATCTCCTATCAGAGACCAAATGGCCAAAGTGATGGAAGGACTTCTTCTCCATAAGGGTGGTGAGACACTAGCACAGGTTGCCCCAAGAGGTGGTGGAGGCCCCATCCCTGGAGACATTCAAGGCCAGGCTTGCTGAGGTTCTGAGCAACCTCATCTAGTGCAGGATGTCCCTGCTCATTGGACAAAGTTAGATTAGATACCCTTTGAAGGTCCCTTCCAACTCTGATTCGATGATTCTATGGTGGCACCCAGTAGTTTAGCAACATCAGTCCTGATTTCCCAGATGAGACACTGATCATAGAATAGTTTGGGTTGGAAGGGACCTTAAAGATCATCGAGTTCCAACCCCCCTGCCATTGGCAGGGACACCTCCCACTAGATCAGGCTGCTCAGTGCCTTGTCCAGCCTGGTCTTGAACACCTCCAGAGAGGGGGCATCCACAACCTCTCTGGGCAACCTGTTCCAGTGCTTCGCCACCCTCACTGTAAAGAATTTCTTTCTTGTGTCAAGTCTAAATCTACCCCCTTCCAATTTACATCCATTGTTTCTGGTCCTCCCATCCAATATAATATTAAAAAGTCCTTCCCCTGCCTTTCTGTAGGACCCCCTCAGGTACTGATAAGTTACTGAAAGGTCCCCCCTGAGCCTTCTCTTCTCCAGGCTGAACAACCCCAACTCCTTCAGCCTGTCCTCCAGTCCTTTGACCACCTGACTGAATACAGGACTGCTCCCTACAGGATCTGTTCCTATTTTCTCACTGTGGACTCTCTCACAGCTTGGTTTCCCCTAGAATGGGGTCGTACTCATAGAATCATGGAGCCTGCTAGCCCTTAGCTTGGTTGGGTTTTGATGAAAGGTGACAGTTAGCAAAAAATATTGCCATTATATCCCAGGGATCTAGGATATTCCCCTTCCTCCTTCTCAGCTGTTCATGTCAACACTTCAATCACCAGCACTGAACATATGTGAGATGTGGCCCAGTTTGTATCTCTTGGAGTTATCACCTAGACTGCTTTCACACACCCCCATTGCATTTGTTTTCTATTTCTTAGCTGCAAAGCTGGAGAGGTGGGATGGAAATAATGCTGGGGGGGGGACAGCCCCTGTGGCACAGAGAGAAGATGGCAATGTAGTGCCCAATTATTTGAGTTGGGTAACCCAAATGAAGTGCTGTAAGAGCCAGCTCTGAAACCCTGTTGAAAGTGACTGATGTAGTGCCAGGAAGCAAGTGCTTGTTGCAATATCTCTCTGACATCTCACTCCAGAAAGAGAAGCAGGAGTCAGCACAACAATAAGAGTCATCTGCAGATAGGAAACACAGCAAGAGAAAATATTCTTAATCATGGAAACCTAAATCTTTAATATTGCAACACTTATAATATGATAATATTCTCCCAGTGTTAATTAGCCTGGGAGAAACTATTCTACAAGCACAGTAGTATTTTTTAAGCAAAGCCTTTTGGATTTTTTTTTTTAAAGATTTTTGCAGTAGTGAAAGAAATACCATGTTTTAAAGGTACATTTCTAATTGCATTCTGGCAGAACCTTAGCTTGGAAACCCTTGCCAGCACTATTTTGATAGCAAAAGCTAGGACAGTTTACATCAGCTGAGGTTGTCTGCTGATTATCACAGTTAAACTTCTTTGCAAGAATATCACAATTCTTTGATATCAAAATTCTTTGCAAGAATATATGGTCAGACCTGGAAAACACAGGTGCCAACATTGGGAATGAGCTTGTGAGATCTGTGAGTGCACAGAACAGGACTGGGATGTTTCACAGAAAGAACCAAATGACTTCAAGGACTGGAGCAACAATGCAAACAGGATGAAATCCAGAATTGCCTAACTCAATTTCGTGAAGTTGTCAGCAAAAAAAAAAAAAATTCACTATAAACCAAGCACTTGCCAGTTGCACATGGGGGAGAAAACTCTAGATGGTTCACACAAATTCATGGTTAGCATGAGCTCCTAAAGAGAAGCAGCCACAGTAAACAAGCACAATTCAAAAAACACACAGAGGGTATTTCCAGCAGTGAAGGATATGCCAGTCCTACGTCACTGGAGTACTGTGCAAAATTTAGGTCACCCCCTTTCAAGGACAGACACAGCTGTACTCCATATGGGGGAGATCCACCACTACAGCCCTGTCACATGGGCCCCAAGCATGTGCCCAGGCTCCCATGTTTGCATCTGGGAAATCCCATGGCATGGACCGTGCGAGTGGGAAACCCAGCCCATGGGAAATGGGAACCACACAGATGGCCAGAGGGTGAACAAACAGTTCCTTTCTCTCCACTTCTCTACTGGGCTCACCAACATGGAGGTATTCAAAGCCTTGAATGTCTTCAGGGATGGGGCCTCCACCACATCTCTGGGCAACCTCTTCCGGTGTCTCACCACCCTCAAGGTAAAGAACTTTGTCACAATGTCTAATCTAACCCTGCCCCTTGTCCTATCACTCCAAGCCCTGGCAAACAGCCCCTCCCCAGCTTTCCCGTAGCCCCTTCAGGTACTGGGAGGGTACTGTGAAGTCTCCCCACAGCCCCAACTCTCTCAGCCTGTCCTGGAAAAAGAGGTTCTCCAGCCCCATGATCATTCTGTGGCACTCCTCTGGACCCTCTCCTAGAGGTCCATGTCCTTTGTGAGTTGGACAGCACATGTAGGGTACCCCCAGCATGTCCCTGACAAGCCCTGCTCGTTGCCCAGGTGCTGAGATGTCAGGCTGTGTTTGCATTTGTCTGAGACTTCCAGGTATCAACCAGACTGATGAGGATGAGCTAGTGTCCACATTCTGTGCCAATGCAAGGGAGAGAGGAGAGGGCAGAGCCATCTCTTGTTCTCCAGTTCTCCTCATTGCATATGATGCAGGAGAATGGACTTGACACAAGACAGGTGCAGAAGATTGCTTCTAGGAGGAGCTGAGAAATAGCAAATCCATCTCAGGAGAAGAAGGGACTGTGAGCACATCTGAACAAACAGGTGCAAGCCAAGGAGAGCCTCGGTTGGCCTCGTACCAGGCTGAATTAGCAGGCTGCTAATGAAGTCTCCAGCAGAACTCACAGGCTCAGGCTTAGAACTGCACTGCCATAGCTCTGTGGGTACCAGGAGAGGGACAATTCTCATCCCAGCTCACTCACATCATTGCCTCAACCTGCCTGTCCTCTCCAGTGCCATCACACCCCTCAAGAGTTTGGCTTGGTAACCCCACTAGAACACTGCCCAAGAGAATAGGGTTGCCCTGGATGATCTTTAAGTTGTTTTTTTGTTTGTGTTTTTTTTTGTATTCCAGACTAAATGATACTAAGATTCCTTAAGATGGGTAGAAATGGGAGGCAGGAAAAGTGGCTGAGCAGAGAGACAATGTTGGCACACCAACAAAGCCTGTAAATCTGCCGTTGATACATTTAAGCTGGGAAATGAATAATTATAACCATTATGGCAGGGAGATCTCAGAGGAGCTCTCACGAGCAAATGAGGGCAAAGAAGTCCCAAGTTTTAAGGTGATGCTGGTGGTTTCCTCACTGATCTCTGTGACACAGAGGTGTCTGCAATGCTCCAACGTGCCCCCCCGAGACCCCACCCCACAAATCTCCATTAGCTGTGAACTGCAAAGTGAAATCCAATTGAAAATGGGGAATTTAATTAAAAGCAGCTCTTCTGAGCCGACTGCTGGCAGGCATTAGGCTGGTAAAAAGTGACAGCTGCTTCATTGGCAGCCCAATGTCAACGGCTGTCAGAGGGGCCAAGGAATAGGCAAGGGCCACCACTGCCTCAAGACCACCCCCTTATGAAAAAAATACCCCTCAGAAAGGGTCCAGTGCCTTTTATCTGTGTTTTCATCAGCTGAGATACTTTGCTCCTGTTTTAATTTGTATTTTTCTGCCATCTATCTTTTTTTTTTTTCTTTTGGCTCAGTGGGAGCGTAATGCCAATTAAAATTAGTTAAGAAAGAAAATGTCAGGTTTTCCAAATACAACATAATTGCTCTTGAAAAAAAAATAATTCCCTCAGTACCTAGTAAATCCAGGGTTTGTTTGCAATAAATATCCATCTCAGAACTCCTTTTCCTTTTCTACAAGCAGGCTTAGGTCACTTCAATTCATCTTATCGTCTATGAATCCCATTAAAAAAAGGGAGTTGTGAATATCTTTATTAAAAAGAGAACCATTCCACAAGCAGGCTTAGGTCACTTTCGTTCATCTTATCATGCATGAATCCCGTTAAAAAAGGGGGTTGTGAATATCTTTATTTTAAAAAAGCACGATTTTCTTGTTCTCAAGAAATCCAGAATTGGTTTGGGCTGGGAACTAGTGCTCTCACAGAATCAATGTTATTAAAATGCCAGGAATGAAAGTACAGCTGGATTCTGGGAAGCAGGTTTGCACATATGCTAATGTTCAGAGGCAATTTGTGGGCCTGAAATTAAGTTTCACAGAGGAAGGTGGACTGCTCCAGTTATACACAGCAATCTCTGCACTGACAACAGTGAGCTGAAATACAAAATTTTATATCTAAATTGAAAGTACCCATTTAATCTCTGCTTGGTCGGGGCTTTTTTTCTGCCAGGACTTCAGGTGGAAGGAATTTGCCCCAATTAAATCATAGAATCAATCATAGAATGGTTTGGGTTGGAAAGGACCTTAAAGATCATCAAGTTCCAACCCCCCTGCCATGGGCAGGGACACCTCCCACTAAACCAGATTGCTCAGTTCCTTGTCCAGCCTGGCCTTAAACACCTCCAGGGATTGAGGGGGCATCCACAGCCTCCCTGGGCAACCTCTTCCAGTGTTTCACTACCCTCACCCTAAAGAATTTCTTTCTTATATCCAGCCTGAATCCACCTTCTTCCAATTTACATCCATTATTCCTAGTCCTTTCACAACATATCCTATTAAAAAGTCCTACCCCAGCCTTTCTGTAGCCCCCCTTCAGATATTGAGCCTTCTCTTCTCAAGGCTGAACAACTCCAACTCCTGTCCTCATAAAGCAGTTGCTCCAGCCCTTTGCTCATCTTTGATCAAATTTGCAGATGACA
Source organism: Turnix velox (assembly GCA_013400935.1). Lineage (NCBI taxonomy): Eukaryota > Metazoa > Chordata > Aves > Charadriiformes > Turnicidae > Turnix > Turnix velox. Next base: position 61,178 of record VZTY01018607.1, read on the forward strand.
CCAAGCTGTGTGGTGCAGTTGATACACCTGAAGGAAGGGATGTCATCCAGAGGGACCTTGACAGGCTTGAGAGGGGGGCCCAAGCCAAC
>VZTY01018608.1:0-39337 GCA_013400935.1 Turnix velox
GGCTGGACAAGTCACTGAGCACCTCCATTAGTAGGTACATGCCTTTGCAATGATGCCTACAGCACACCTCCCATGGAATCCTCACCAAGCCATCCTCATTTGTTATTAAGACAAGCAGTTCAAATTCTGGGACAAAACAGATGCTTCAATCCAGCTCTGGATTGCACAAGGTCTGAGCTCTCATTATTTGTAACATTTTGACTCAACTGTTAATGAAAGAAATCCACTCTCAGTGCTGCTGGATGAGATCATGGTAGCAAGTACTTCATTGCCACCAAGATGAATTTTTGCTCATGAATCTTTCCTGTGAGTGGCTTAATATTTAAGCAAGTTACATTTATAGATTCAACCTGCAAAGGGAGGGAGAGTGCATACGGTGAGCAGGGACTGCAAGTGATGGGTCCCAAAGGAGCTAAAAGACAGATGTCATAAAAAGCCATTTCAGGGATTGAACACAATGACACAGCTGTGAAGTGGGACAGGGAACAGGTGGCACCAGCATCAAGGGCTGGTGGAGCAGGGAAAGAAGCACACTGCCTCACATTCCTGTATAACACCACCACAAGATGCCTTTGAAAAGAACCCCATTAAAAAAACCCTCTTAGAAAACACCTCTTCTCCACTGAGGAGATATTGAGGTTAAGCAAACCTCTTCAAACAAAGCATCCCCAGAGCCCAGAGTGCATTTTTCCATGATCTGTGAATTTAAGCAAAGACTTGTGAAGTCAGCTGGGGAGTTAAGAGCCCCTTAGCAATAAACTAAATCAGTCCAGTGCTCACCCTGGAGTCCTCAACTTAGAAGCAGCTGATTTTCTACTGCTTTTGTTCAGTTGTGCACCCTGAGGTTGAACAGGCCAGTTATCCCCCTCACTCAGTAACTGAGTCAAGGTTAAGAGAAGCAACTGAAGCAGCACATCGCTTAAGAGACACTTCTCTGCCACTTTCTGGTCTGCTCATGAGAGCAGGATGCTTCCGTACCCTCTCATCTGTTGTTTTGCAGGGGAATTCTCCCCATACAACAGATTTCTGAAGAGCTATGCAGCTCTCTCCTCAGCAGCAAGACCAGATTTAAGGGCAGTTGTGATCCTATTAGGCTGTGAGGTCATGCAATTTACTGCTATAAATCAACTGCCTTGGTTCAGGTTTGGAAGGTCGGAGTAACTCCATGTGAGGCAGTGGGGAGCTCATCACTTTGCTGACATCTGAGACCTCACCAATATTTCTTAAGTAAGTTCTGAAAAGCAATGCCGGTAAAAATGACAGTGTAGAGCTCCTGATTTATTCTCTCTGTGATGACAGATCAAATTGGCTGAAAAGACACTCAAAAACCTAACAGACCCATCTGCACTACACTTGGTCTCTTCTGTCACCTTCCACAACAGACACCCTCTTTTGGGACCATTTTGGGCAGTGCTGGTGCAGTCACAACTGAAGGTCCACTCTCCCTTATGCTTTGCAAAGTTACTAAATCTTATCTTTTTGAGGAAGATATGATTATTACTCAAATAGGTAAATCAGGATTAGCTTGTTTTCCTATGTTGTTTTTTTTTCCTTCAATTCCATCAATTGCAAAAGGCTAGAAAGTAACAGCTTATGTTTAAGTCTGAATGTTCATCTGTAGAAAAGAGAGATCTGCATGCCCAGTCACTCCTCTACATGACTGAGGAAGATGACAGGTAGATCACAACTGAAACACCAGTAAAGCCCAGAGTTAACTCATAAACAAAGAAGAGCCTTAAAAACTTGAAGTGTATGGAATTACCTTTCATATCAGACACTTTGAACCCTTTAATGTCTGTATTTTTATGCCAAAACGAAATGTTTCATGGAAAATGCAGGGATACATTAAGATTTATTGTTATTAGAAAATTATTTGGTGCTATTATATTTCCATTTATATATTTATGATTAATAATATCAATCGTGCACACTGTTTTCATTGGTTTTGACATATCTCAGCAGTACAGGGTTCAGCTCAGAGAGACCAGAGGCACCAAAGTTCAATGCACAGCACTTAAAGAGAAAACAATAGCATGGCTGGTTGAAAGAAATCAGATTTTCAAATAGAGTTTATGACAACTGTAGAGATCAGAGAAGGAGCAGCTTTAAGAATAAAAGCTGCTCCTTTCCCCTGGGTTAGCTCCACTGTCAGAGCATCTCTGGTTCTATCTCAGCTTGTCTCCATTACTGCAACTCTCACCAGATCAACTTCACCCTCCTTTGACCCCATGAAGCCACTGCAAAGTTTTGCTGCTGATTTAATTTGCAAACCAGATGCTTTTCCATGTATCCGGCATGTGAAATAACCAAAGAGTTAACAAGAAATTATTTTTAATTGTCTTTATTGAAGTTATTCCTTAGCAGCTTGAGCAGGGGAAGCTTGATGCTGAGCAGCCCTTGCACTCAGGCCACCAAAGGATCACATAAATTGGGAAAAGTAGTCTTGCAAAGAAAACATGGTCCCAGGACAGCACCATACTATTAAGCCTGGCTCTTTAGCCTGTAATTTGTGTAAAGATACTTCTGGGTGTGCAAACAACACAATACAGAGTATCAGAAGCTGTACGAATGCAATTTGGACATCCCCAGCCTATTTTTTGTTTTTTTTGAGGGCAGTATTCAAACCAGTACAAGTTAAGCACCTCAGTGGATCTATTATGGAAGCACACAAATTCCTTCAGCATTAAAATGAAGTTAAATTCCCCGTAGTGGCAGCAGAAGGAACAAGGCGGGTGAATCAAAGTTCTTCTTGACTGGACAAATTCAAATTCCTTAGAGGTGAAAACTCCGTCCCTGCATTTTCAGGAGAAAGTATGGATGGATAAATAATGTTGGATAATAGCTAATTCTTACCAGCCTGCTGTGGCTTTATGATCCCATTCACATTCAAAGATGCCTGGCTCTACTAATTTTTATATTTTAAAGGAGAGCATCTCAGAGCACTCAGCAGGCTAAGGCTTTAGCTATACTCCTTAGAAGAAACTGTTACAGCCTTGTTTGATCACAGGCCAATGATATCAGATTCTCCAATCACCTTTCTCTCCTTTCCCATCCCTAAGTTTTCTTTTCTTTTTTTAGAAAAAAATTAATAAATTAGCTAAATGTGTGTGAGGCTCAAGGTTCTCTTCACATTTACTCTCTCCAGCAATATCCCTTTTGACCAACACACCAGAGCATAAAAATGTCTCTTTGTAAATCTAATAGAAACAAATGCTATTGACCCAGACACATTTGCAAGTGAATCCAGTTGGACCTCAATCAGAGCAAGTGTTTGACATCAAGTGATGCAGCAAGAAAAAAGGGGAACTGTGCTCTGGCAGATTGAGAGACAAAGGGAGGACTAATTAAAGGACTAAGCCAAATAAATGAGATTCAGAGCTGGAAAGGAGAAATACAGGGGTTGCCTCTTACAGCAAGGAGATTTGCTGCCCTGCAAGAATGCTTGGGCACAGAGAAAGCACCTATGCTGCTGTGAAAAGGGCAACAACTAGAGACAGAAGCTAGAGGAAAGTTAACTATGTTGCAGGAGACCTGCAGATGTTACTTTCTCTTGTGATTAGGGATTTTTCAGTCCAAAGCTGAAAATGAGGAAAGGACAGTGTGCAATTGCTGCTCCAATTACCTTTAGAAAGTCCACAGTGATGCTACAAGTCAGACTAATGCAGCTCCTCCCTCAGATAATCATCAGCCACAAAGAATCACAGAATAGTTTGGGTTGGAAAGGACCTTAAAGATCACCTAGTTCCAACCCCCCTGCCATAGGCAGGGACACCTCCCACTACATCAGGATGCTCAGTGCCTTGTCCATCCTGGCCTTAAACACCTCCAAGAAGGAGGCATCCAAAACCACTCTGAGCAACCTGTTCCAGTGTCTCAACCTGCAGCAGACGACCAAATCTCCTCTACAATCACCTCACACAGTGTGAGAGATGAGAAGTTTGAGGGGAAAGGTAAAACATGTCCTCACTTGGATTCCCTGAACCACAACATGTAACAATCATTGCTTACAACAGAAAAGAATGAGAACAGCAGCAGCCTGAAGGCCAGAACATCATGTAACATTCTTTAAAAAAAAATTTTATAAAAAGTAAAATCAAACAATCCTTGTCCATTCCTATCCCAAAGAAGCAAAGAAATATCACAATTTTTATTCTAAAATTAAATTGGGTCTGATTTCTATCAAAATCAGTATGTCCATATTTATGGAATATAAATATTCCATATTTTGGTACAGTAACCCTCTGACTCTGAACCCCTTCTACAACTTCTGTGCTCTGCAGTTGAAGTCTTCTTCATGCCTGTCCCTCTTTATTGACTTTCTATCATACTGAAACTTCATTGTTTCTAAAAAATACATGAACTGAAAGTGGAAAACTGCTTTCAAGATTCACTAGAGCACACTTCAGACTAGGAAAACATCCTTACTCTCAAGAGTTAAACTTGAGGATTGTACAACCAAAAATCCCAGGCTGTGTGCCTCAGTAAGCTTTGCTAACCTAAATCCTCTGATCTCTATCACTCCTAGAAACCAGTGCAGTCCCCGCTGCTGTCTGTTGGGTTCCCAGTGAAGCAAGGCAGGCAGTCTCACAGATCAGTGGGCAAGTTGTGCCTCTGATGTGTTTGACTGTCACATTCATAAACACAAGCTGTGCCAGCAGTGATGGCAAGGCAGGAGGGGGGGGATTCGATCCAGTTCACAGACTGCAGTGCACAACATCCATCAGGGCAAACAAACCCAGGTCACTCCTCTCCAAGCCTGGCTTTCACAGGAGCAGCAGGCAGCTGCAAATGCTGCCCTGTGTCCTGCCTCTGTTTTTTTTCCTTAAGCCCTGGATCAGCAGAGCAGGTAAGAGCAGCAGAACCCTGTGGAAAAAGCTGGCTGCATGCACAGAATCACTCTTCTCTCATTGGGACCTACTGGAGCATGTGGCAGAACATCAAGGACACTTTTAGAAGCATCTTTAAGGGGTCCTGCCTCTTTCTTAGGGTAACTTAGAGCCCAGCATTTATCTGAAAAGAGACAATTACACAATGTACACTGAACACCCCAGTCAATTAGATATCAGGCCCATACCCCTGATCTCAGCAAAGAATGTAGGAAGGACTGATAAAGGTTTTTGCACCATGGCACTGAAGTAGAGAGAAGTTTGAGGTTGACTGCTTTGCTCACCATGTAGACATCAGTGACTACACACAACAGACAAATATCTCCATCCACATAACAAGGATTTATGCAGAACAGTAAAAAAAAAGTGAAAAATTTTACTGTGATTCTGAAATATGTACCAAACAATTAAAAAAAAAAAAGTATATCCCTGAACATTTCTCTCTCCTCTCACTGCAATGGTATCTCTGAGATGAAATCAGGTTATTTAACAGCACCCTGAATTGTGCAAAAGTGATGGCAAAAAAGATTCAGCATTCAGATTCTAAAGGAGAAATTCAAGAAAGTAAAAAGGCATTACATAATCTATAGATTGGAAGATTCCATTGGTTATTGCCAAGAAACCCTCAGGAAGTTCAACCAGCCCTGGAGGCAAGTCCCCTGGCTTCATGCTTGATGAAGAACTACACCACCAGTCCCTGACATGCTTGGCTTGGTGCTGTGTCCTAGGTCAGAGCCAAGGGGAAGCAAAGACTGTCACTGCAATTTTCCATCTCTTGGGTCACTCCAGATATTGGCAAAGATGATAACCCAATGGGCAGCAACTCAGGACTCTGAGTTAAGGAGAGCAAAGAAAGAAAAAAGATCATTGAAAAAAAGTAAAGGAGCTAAATTTGGTACCTTGACAGATACTGACAAGAGAAACAAGAAAAAGTCCCAGCTGTGAAAAACTCATCAAATAGGGACTGATGCATACCAGCACAGGCTTCATGCAGTGTCTCCCCCTCGAAGATGTCACAGCCCTCATCAGTTTTGCCACTGTAATATTCCTCCAGGAGAGGAGAGCTTGGCTGACACCCCGCCACTCATCCCAATGACTGCTGACAGCCTCCAGGAGCACAGGAACAGCAAACTGATGCCTGCATTCAAAGGGTGCTGTCAAACCCAGATAATAAACCATGCTGCAAGGCAGCATTTCCTAAGCAAGTGTAAATACCTACAGGATCCATACATACTCAGCCACATTTACATATCCTCAGCTGTGCTCTGCAGTGATGAGAGGGAGACCACGTAGGGTTTGCATGATTTAAGCAAGCCTGGGGTGGTGTTGTAAGGCACAATGTGAGCTTATCCACATGACAGCTGCACTAATCCCTTTGATCTGCACTGACTGGGTTGCCTGGATGCTATATTATATAATAATAGAAATTAAGATTAGCTACAGTAAACAGTAATATAGCATGAAATACAGTCAGGGCTTGTTCAGTGGACATTACCAAGACAGATCCAGAAATAGCACAGCACCTGGGGAGAGAAAAAAGCTGCCCTGAGGTTTTGATGTGATATTACCCAGCAGGACCTACAGGATGCTGCTCATCCCTCATCCTCTCATCTTCTTGCCTCAGCTATGGACAAGTCATATGGCAGTACAATCTGAGCACCTGCCATTCTCACCTCAAATGGGGAAGATACCAGAAATACTTTAAGATTTGACATAAGTCAAATCTGCAGTATCAGTTTCCCACAAAAATGAAGCCAAATGGGCACCTGACTGACTGCTAAACCTTGCCTGCAGGTAAATCCTAAGGACAGAGCAAAAACATCACCTTACCCTGTAATTCCCTATGGCCATCCAAGGAAGGGAAGAGCAGGATGACAGACATCACTGCAGTTCACCTTCTAGATAACTTTTTTCAAAGTTTCCAGAAAGTGTTAGCTGTTAAAATTCTTGGCAACATCAAATGACTGAAGATTCTTTACTACATGTCAGTGGGAAAGGACGAGAGGGCTGCTGACTTTGAGAGATGCAGTTTGTTGTCACTGCAATATTAAAAGTCCTTTTAAATTTTTAATTTCATTCAGTCATCCTTTTTTTTTTTTATTACTGAAGCAAAAGAAAAAGGATAAAAGACCTAAATCCTTTCCAATCCAATCCAAAGATGAATCTTTTATAAAGGAATCCACAGAATGTGTAAATTCATGGGTTTTGTTACTGTCTGGGGCACTATGGGTGCTGACAACTAAATTACCAATTTATGGGCTACCCAGCCTTCACCCAGCTAAGCAGCAATGTATTTCATACAGCACAGATGTAATTAAACATTCATCACTCAGGTTGCAGTTTGGTCAGAGAGTGGTAAACTAAATATGAAAAATCAGACCACCTCCCCCCAGCAAAATATAGTACAATGCTGTACTTCAAAGAAAGCACAAAGAAAACGGTGAACACCATCTGACAGGAGTTTTTCCTCCTATTCTTTCTCTCTCTATTCCACCATCTGGGTTCTCCAGGACTTTATTACCCACAAGAATAGTTTACTTTACACCATTCCTAAAGCAAACCACAAAAATCCATGAGCTACGGAAGTCCAATGACTCACAGGCAAACAGCTCTGATCAAATTTAGAATCAAGGAATGAGTGATACAGGAAAGCAAAGAGGAAAAAAAAAAAAGCCAAACAAAAAAAACATTAAAAGAGATTTTAGCATCCCACAACTTTGATAGCTCCAAAGAATAAGAGTGTATTTCTCAAGGAGTATATGGAGCAGTCACTTTCCCCAATGCTGGCTGGCAGGAATTTCCCAGACCACAACAAGGAATTCCCTAAAACAGAAGAAACCTGACACTTCCTAGGAGGTTGCAGGGATGGCAGAGCAATTCCTAAATCAAACTGGAGGCAAGACAGCTACAGAGTTCCAGGCAAGCCTGGCTACATTAGAAAGCTGCAATTTACATGTTCACAGACCAAGGAAAGGATCAAGAGACTAAAAGATTCAGTCTCCTTGCTAATTGCCTTTGAGGAACTACTTGACAACCCAGAAAAGAATGTGACAATCCAGGCTGAATCAGAGCTAGGAATGGAAGGGAAAGACACTGGAAAGCAGCTGGGAAGGAAATGCAGACAATGCAAAGACTGCCTTGATGCTCAGCCAAGATATTGATGCTGACCTAATAAACCACCAAAACCACCACACAGCACCATCTGAAGGAAAAGCAAACTAGAACTTCATATTATCTTCAGGTTGTGTAGTTTTCAAGAGGGCTTGGCTCCATGCTGCTTTTGAAAGCTCTTACCCTCAGCTCTGAGAAGGTTCACCTTCACTCTCCACCCTAAGACCTCAAGAATAATGCAAAATGCAGGCAGAATCACAGCTTCTACCAAGAGGTGATAGCTCTACAAGAAGCTTAATCAGTGCTCTACAGAGCTTTCTCACCAAAGAGCTGTTCCTGACCAACAAACAGTGTACAGAGGAGATCTCTGGCTGTATGGTCTAACTATGCTGCTAGAAAAAGGTTTTCCTGTCACATCCATCTACCTTTGCTAGCTGCTGGCAGCACTGGTAGGCTGTCAGGAAGAAGAAATGAGCTAATGTTCACCAGCAGACCCTTACCCGCTGCTGCTTTCTGAACATGACAAGACCTGTCATTTCTCATATGTGAAAAATCAGAGTAATCATGCCTCTCCCCTCCAGAATAATATAATGGTGTCTGCATAGATGGAGAAGAGCAGCAGCATCTCTGATGCTCAGTACAGCGTGCAGATAACTAAAAAACAAAACAAAACCCAAATCAAATAATATACTAGGTTTTTTTAAATGCCAACTTTGATGGAAGGATGATTTCACGTAAGGAAATTGGCTCACTGTTATCAAAGAAAAAAAAAATGTCTTGAAGCTGGCTACTGGCACTAGGTGATTTCAATAGCTCAGAACTCTCACCTTTGGCATCACCTTGTTTTCTCCACCTGGGAACCTGGAACAGAGAGCTGATGCTCACATGGTAACCAAGACCCCTCTCTGGAGGTGTTTAAGGCCAGGCTGGACAAGACACTGAGGAGCCTGATGTAGTGGGAAGTGTCCCTGCCTATGGACAGGGGGGTTGGAACTTGATGATCTTTAATGACCCTTCCACCCCAAACTATTCTATGATTCTATTTGTGCACCTCTAGAAAACACACTGTTTAAAGCAGCTTTTGTGTGTATATCCTAAAGGACATCTCTACTATGATTCTGAGATTTTTTCCTACTTCTAGAGATGCTCTGACTACAGCACTCAACACTGAGACTCTACAAGTTGGGGAAAGCAGGAAGAAAAATGACGTACAGCAAACCCCAAATTCTTCTCCAAGAGATCAATTTTTGCTCCTCCTCATCAACATTTTCCACTTAAAAAGCCATTACCAAAGTGCTGACCTCTCATGATTTATATTCTCTCAAGGACTCTACCCACAGTAACACCCACAAGGAGTCAGGCAGGCATTTGGTAGCACAAACTGCAATTCCACAAAGAGAATAAAGCTGCAGAGGGCCACTTCTTCAACCTTTAATAATTATAAGAGAGAGAGATTAAACAAATAGGAAAGAAATTAGAAGGACCAGCAAACAGACAGTGGACAGCAGATAGCTATCCACAGAGCTAAGACAAAGGAAGAAAGACTGAAAAAGAGAGAGAGGGAAGGAAGAATAAAAGTGTATTTTTATTACAATATTATAAACTGTTTGATTGCTCTAATTACACCTAAAGGAAAAGAAAATCCATCTGCTTGGACCAAGTGCATGAATAATTAACTGGAAAGGAAGGAAGGCAGCAAAGCTGCAAACAACCCAAACACTCTCAGGTTATGGGCAGGCTCTCTGGAAGGATGTAGCTTCCTGTCTGTAGTGGTGGTTTTTGCAGTTTTCTCCCTTCTTGCACATCAAGTGAGCTGAAACAACTCCTCTCCTGCTCCTCCTCCATCATTCTTGTGCCAGCGTAAGTTCACCTCAGATTGTGATGCTTGAAGTACTATATCACAGCACAAAGTGTGAGTGTCAAATGTATTGTTCTATGGAATGTTTGGATGAGGCACCTCCCAGGAAAATCCAGGATGACCAACAGAATATGGATATGATTTTCCTTTGGAAAGTAGAAGCATGCAGAAGCAGTAGTCTTTCAAATGTAGAGAGACATCAGCAGATACTAAAAATGTACTCACACTCTTCAAATTTAGTGGTGGCAACTCTTCTAAACAGAAAGGGCTGGGCCATTAATGTCTGAACCTAACCCTGACCTTCATAACGATTTATAAATACAGGTATCATGAAATATCAAGGAAAGATGATGCCATTCTTCTTGTTTGCTCTCCATACTGTCCTTTCATTTTGAAAAAATAGCCCATGGGAGTTTAGTTCTTGGGAGTATCAGGTGAAAGTAAATATTAGGCATAGGAATTTATTTCAAAAAAATCTCATCTAACTAACCACAGATATAGGATAAAATTCAAAATAATTTGATCTTGTACAGGTGGGTCACTGTGCCTGCAAAGAATTCTCTGGAATGAAAAGGAGCAAATTAAGCAAAGATTAACTAATTATCTTTGATGAAGCTTTTATGTTTAATAAATTAAAAAAACCCAAACATTTCTGGATATACACACAATGTTAGAAAGAAATGAGAGGGGATAAGGGATGGGTAGACTCATTGAATTATAAATCATCACAGAGAAAGCCTCAGATAATGAAGTAGTAATCATAATTTCATCTATTTTGCTGAAACATCAAAAAAGAAAAAAAGAAAAATCAATTTCAACAGCAAGGTACTAATAGGAACTAGCAAAGGTCACACCTTTCCATCCTGAAGTGATGTTCTTGCTGATCCAGAGGAATGAAAACGTTTGTTTGCAATTAATCAAGGGATCAAAAAGAAATCTTGATTTTATTTCCTGGCATATCAGTACAACACCACTATCAGTCACTTCATGTCTGCAGTAAGCTAAGGGCTAAATAAAGCCATTTTCAAATTGACATTTACCAAAATAAACAAACATATTCATTACACAGCAGGCAAGAAAAAAAAAAAAAAGGGAGACTGAGGAAGAGAGCTCCTTAAATCTATTTATTTATTTATTTCATCTCTGGAAGTAAAAGCTTTTTGGACTGCAGATATGCAATTGCTACAAGCACCATGATGGATTAGTTCTGGTAAAGTGAAATAAATAGCCATTCATCTTACTGCTCACATGGGCACTAGGTGTACCGTGTACAGAACTAAAAATGAAAAGCCTACAGACAAGTTTAACCTGGGGCCACACACAAGAAACATTTGCAAAACAGCTTTGGTGCCAGAGCTAACTCTGAAGGTCCTTTTGTAGCCACAAATCAGTTCTACTTCAATCAGCCACTCCATTGTTCCTCTCCTTATGGACAGAGAAAATCATGGACAGCCATCCCTCCTAGAAGTATTCAGAGCTTTCTCTACACTCAAAGTATCTCAGGAGGTTTGCCTTCAGAAAACCCTCTGTCTACTGATGTACTACTAGTTGTACTAGTAACTTCTACACTGCCACCATCAAATAGTAGTGCAGCATTAAAAAAGTTAAACTACCTAAACCTTCTCACACGCAAGGTTTAAACTACCTTAGATTTACCTATCATGGATATATTCCCCAAAAGACAAACTTCCATATACAGCAAGAGCATTGAGAGAAGAAATCAAGTCTTGCTGGAACCTGAACTTTGGGTTCCTGGATGCTTTCCATTCCAGGGCTGAGAGCTCTGAGCAACAAGCTTCAGTCTAGCATTTGATTTTCATCTCTACTTGGAAAAGGCTTGGGAGACTAGACCTTCAGCAGCTTATGCGAGGACATTTAGAGATTTTTCAAGGATCCCATCGTTTCTGGCAGTGAAACAAAGAAGCAGAGGTGGGGACCAAGCTGAACACAAAGTTGACAACATGGATAGTGACCAACTCAACTGTGGAAACACACTTTCTCTCTGGACCAGCTGGAAATTACTTGCTTTTCACCAAGGCAGACACTCACTCTCACTCTTCTGACCCTTGAGACACACTGCAGACATTTTCTCACTACCTTCTCCAACAGAAATGATTACAATACTTCCAGGACAGAAATGGTTTCTTGTTTGAGTTTGGGTTTTTTTCCCCCAAAGCACCTTGTCCTCTATCTCACACTGCCTTTTATTGCTTAGATGAAGAAAATTTAGTCTATTCAGGCAGGAGGTCGCTGCCACCTGAGCAAATCTGATTCTGAACAGAGCATCTCCATCCACCCGAAATAGATGAGAACTGCAGCTCCCTCAGGGTATTAATTCTGCACTGGAATTCTGCACTGCATGGCTGGAAGCATATGTTCTTCCCCACCAGTGAGTGTCTGTCACAAATTTCTCTTTTCCACATTCCCTGCCTACAGGACCAATGGTACAGCTGCACTTGTCCCATCGCTGCTCCGAGGGAGGAGAAATGAAAGGAGCTCAGATGCTGCCATCAAAGACTGCAGAAAGATATAGAGACTTCAGAAAGAAAACCTTCTTCCCTAAGGCTATGAAAGTGCTAAAAAGGCACACTGTGCAACGCTAAAAAAGACCCTGTCTGACATGCAGAACAATCAAAGCAAGGAGAGCTCTGCCTACAGAGAAAACTGGAAACCAGAAACAGCAATCCAGAAGGTTCCACACATCCGGTGCACTTGATAAGCCAAGCCCGTTTGCTCATTTTCAGCTCCAGACCCCCAAAAAGGTGATGGAGCTCTAGAACCACAGGTTTGTCATCACCTCCTCATCTTAAATTTAGGGTAAAGGAAGCAGCTACATTTTTACTGCCTGAAAAATGAAAACTTGACATTTATCAAACCAGAGCACTTCACCTAAACCTTGGGGAACATGGTACTTTCTCCACCTGCCATACTGCAGGGGGGAAACAAAACTAAAGAAGCACTTATATGTGGTTTGACTGTTTCAAATTTGATCCTCTGAATGTCTCATAAAGCCATCTGTATGTGAGCTGAAAGAGGGATACTGTAGCTAACATTTGGAGTTGCCTTATGCCATAGAAGTGTCACCCTCACATTTGTTATTTGAGACTGGGCAGGCAATAGGAACAAGGACAGCCAATGGAGAAGGAGAACATCATCAAACCCATACTCATGCAGAGTTATTCTGGACCTGCAGTGAAAGCAAAGGGTGTTTCAGCCTCCCAATTCTCAGTTCCAAATTCATCCCTAACCACCCAGTGCTTAGTGTGGCTAATGCTTTTAGCAACCTATTTCTCCAGGTCATGAGAGTTCCTTTGAATTGCAGCCTGACATTTGGCAGATCAATGGCTCCCACTATCTAGAGTTACCTGAACACTTAAGGAGAGAAATTATTCCAAGCCACCACCTCACTTGTAGGAAAAGGCATTAAACAGTATCAGCTCCACCACTGGCCCCTCAGGAACACCACTCTCTGAAGTCAAAACATGGAAGTTTTTTCTTCCTTCATCTTCTTGAAGAATTAACTCCACATGGGGAAGACCCACCAGAGCTATCATGAAGAGACAACAAACTGATTTCCTGATGAGTTGGATCCCAGCACAACTTTGCAGGGAAAGAAACGGCATGGATGAACTCTACTTCATAAGTTAATTAGTTAGCAGAACAGCAATGTCACTTGTCCCTCGCCAAATATTCCCCAAAACCTAATGAAGCTTTTTCCAAAGGAGTAATGAGGAAATCTGGACTGTGACAAGAGCCATTAATTATAAAATTAATAAAGAGGCCCCTACATTATTTATTCCAAGCTCTGCAGCAGAAATGCCACTTTCTCAACCAACTTGAATAGGCTTTTGCTCAGAGTGAACACTTGCCACCACAATATACTTCCTGTTATGAAGAGATGCTTTGTATTATTTTTCATTTCTCAAAGTATATTAAAATGCAGTTGGAAATGTCAGCAACCAACTGTTCCCAGTTCTAGTGTTGCAAATGTTAAAGTGCAAGCACTTCTATGGTTGAAAATGATACTTTAATTACAGAATAAACACCCAAAACCCCTCATATTACATGCTAGTGCCCACCCAATTTAGAAGTGTATTAAAAACTTTGTAATGTGTACTTAATTAAAGCAGTTTATAACCAAATGATGGATCCTCGTGCAAACTGTTTTAGAATAAATGATGAAAACAACGAGTCACAGGGTTATGTGGTCAGTTATGGCCCTTGTGAACTCTATACTGTGAAAGAAATGGGAAAATTTCATCAAGCAGAAGTCTTCTCCAAATTATAGTCTGGAGGTCTGAAAACAACACACAATAAACTTAAAAGAAAAGGATACACTTAACCTGAAACTGAGACAGAGACACAGCTGGGCTGTAGAATGAAGTTTCACCTAAAAGCCATGTCTGAGCTGAGAACAATCTCTGCTATGATTTATACAACATGTTCTGGACCAGCAACTTGGGCAGTTTGCAAAGCATTTCTTGTCTTGTGTTGTTGCTATCTGTACATAGCAAGTCCCGTGGTTTTTATTTGGTTGTGTTTCTGCTCTGAGGAAATTTGAAGCAATAAAACAGGATTGATTGATACTGTGTTTGGCTGCCACAACACTGTGCCACAGTCCTACCACCTGTCACCCCCTCAGGCTACAGGAGCCTGAGCCCTGCACTGATGTTTCCCCCAATTATCCATGGCTCACTGGCCAAAGCCCTCTCTGCATCCTCAATTCCACTAAGGATAATCTTCTCTACAAATGTGCTGATGGGAAATGACAGATTAGGAGGGAGACCTTGTCAGTCTGAGCTCGAGCAAGTTCTTGCTGGATCTGTATGCATCAGGTTTTCCTGGCAGCCTCCTAAAAGGCATCTCGATCCTCTCATTGCTGTTTAAGGCTACTGAGGAATCATCTCAGCCAGAAAAAAACAGTGATCCCAACCCTCATTTATAAGAAGAAGTAGATGGGGAAGCTATGTGAAGGAAAAGGCTGATTTCTGCCTCAGAAGGGAAGACTGGAAGTGATTTGACAGCTATCAGTGCTATCTATAACCATATCCCTACTAAAATAATAGAATGGGTTGGGTTGGAAGGTACCTTAAAGATCATCTAGTCCAACCCACCTGCCATGGGCAGGGACACCTCCCACTAGATGAGGCTGCTCAGTGCCTTGTCCAGCCTGGCCTTGATTTCCTCTCCAGGGATAGGACCTCCACTATCTCTCTGGGCATCCTGGGCCAGGTCTCACCAGTTTCATTTTTCCTATTGTCCAAACTAACCCTGCCCTGCTCTAGTTTCAAACCATTGTCCCTGGTCCTGTGGCTCCAAGCCCTGACAAACATCCCCTCCCCAGCTTTCCTGCAGTCCCTTCAAGCACTGGGAGGCTGCAATAAGGTCCCCTCAGAGCCTTCTTCAGGCTGAACAGCCCCAACTCTCTGTGGGACATCTCACATCAAGGTGGAAATGCTGGTTCAGACTCTCTAGGGACACAAATGCACCACTAAAAAGCAAACAAGGGATTCTGCTTCAGAAAAATGTAATTAAACCATTCTCATACCAGCCCCTTTCTCTCAAGCTCTGCATTCACTGTTTACAAAAAAATACAACCCAAACCCAACACATTTTTAACACTATATTCAGTTTTATGCCCATTAAATTTTACCTGCAGAAAACACAACAGCTTGCCTGGTTTCTGCATTTTCATAATGCATTTTTATGCCTCTAGGACTCTGCCTATTCAAACTCTAGGGGCTGGGAAAAGTATTCTGTACACCATTACCTGGATAAACATCCCTATAAATGACAATTGATATTTATCAGTCCTGTGGCAATTTCACTGCATTAGAAATAGTACAAGACAGTATTTAGATAGATAAGGGACATACATGAATATAAAAAAAAAAAAAATCCCTGTCCCACTGTTCTGGACAAAAGAGATATCCATGTGACTTTAATTAACAACTTCTGCATTTGGAGTTCACCAGGATACAAAGCTGCTGGGATCATTAAACTTAATCATATTTCCATACCAGCCTGATATTTCACCAGAACCATTCAAATCAATTTACCCAACAGAGACATTTGTCCCTGGCCTGTCACCATGGCCTATACTGAGCATCCTGCACTTCTTTATCTTTTGTCAGGGACATCATAAGCAAGCGACACAGAGGGTGATGTATGGGAACTCAACTAAGTTATAAATCCTCCATCCCTTCATCAGCCTGAGTAAATTTACTCCCAGCCAGTGTTGGCAAAGACTCCCTCTCACTGCTCTTGTGAACAAGTCAGCTTCAAGATGACTTGTTCTTCAGGGTAAAAGTTCCTCATTGCTTTTGGGCAAAAAAGGCACTGCAATGGGAAGGAAATGCCCAAAGCCCACATCCCTGAAAGACAATGATGTTCACAAATACCAGCAAGTGTTTTCTGTGTACTCAGGTGCTTCTTGTACATTTAAAACTCAAACTGAGAAACCCTCTCATAAAAAAATTCAAAAGCACTGTTATTCCACTGAAAAAAAAAAAACCTTTAAGATATTACCATTTTGAAACCCCACAAATAAACCTCAACAAAATTCAATCACAAACCCCCAACACTCAAACCCAAAGCCATGCCTGTATGAAGAGCAGATGCCTTCAATTCAGGATAAAGAGTGGGGAAATAAGAAGACTAAATTCTTAAAATTGGGAGGAGCAGTGAAAGATACAGATCACATAACTCTCCTGTTCATACGAGCTCTCTAGGGCTTCTTGCAAAGTCTTGTTTAACATCCTTGAGTTGCCCAGGGAGGATTGCTTCCCCTTCCTACAGCTGTATGAAGAAGATAGTAACCGAAGGGTTGAGTAGACACTTTGATGGCTAACACAAGGATCCTTAAGTGGCACAGTTCTCAGCTGGTCCAGACTAGTAGAGTGACATGTTCTCTTAAAGCACTTGGCATGTCAGCATCCTACTTTTTCAGGTATGTGCAAATGACATTCCTTCCTCTCTAACTGAAGGCATCACCTGTTTATTTGACAGGCAAATGTCACAACTGCTGAGGTCCTGGACCTCCAGTTCTTCTCTCCTTCTTTTCAATAAGCAGCTGTATGTACAGCAGCACTATTTTTCTGTCAAGGAGCCAGATCTAAGAGGAAACCTTGCCATGGTAGGTTAGTCTCTGGGTGTTAACAGCTGCATTTTTACAAATAATATCTGTTCTGCACAACTCTGGAGACAAAAAGACAGTTTATACCAGTGAAACCCTGGCTCTTTCCCAGGGAATACACTGCAGGGTTGATAATTAGTTTGACTGTATGTAAAAACAGATTTTATATTCCAAATACCTTGTGATTCACTTAATTTGTGATTTCTAAGCCAGAAACCATGCTCCTTGAAAAGACAGCCTAAAGATGATAATGTTCAAATGCTTTCCCACTCAAACCAACCAACATACAACATGGAGCTTAGCATAAGGTCTCTTAAGTTTCTACCAAAGGAAGCAAACCTGATGCATCACACACAGAGCAAGGATCAACCATGAGATGAATTTCAAAAGCCCTGGTACAAGTTCTCCTATCCTGAAATACTGAGCATAGATGTAGGTGCTCCCCACTAGCCAAGATTTCCTTTATTCAGACACACCAGACTGTGGAGTAGTTAGAATAGAGGAAGAGGTTCACCTCTGAGCCCCAACCAACACGCTCCAGCCTGGACATCTAAGCTATAAACTTTACCTAGGATTTTCTAGTCAGTAACCTCACAACAACAGTTTCTCAGACACTTTCCACATACAACTGCAGTTCAAAGCACACAACATCAGGACAACATAATAAGCATCTCTCTGTCTTCAGATAAGGCAAAGCTTTAGTTATTTAAAGCCTAATTTCAGGTTGGAAAACAGTTCAGGACCAGATTTATGACCTAAGTTCCTTTCTCCTAACAAGTTCCAAGTGTGGGGCTTTCAAATAGAAATCACTCAACCCATCCTGCTCTGCTGTCCCCTTCCCCCCTCTGCCATCCCTCTTGAATGCACATGTGCAGACACACTCTCAGCTCAGTTATTTGGTAACATGGTAAAAGCAGCAGCCTCTTCCTTCCCCTGCACACATCCCATTATCCACCCTTAGCACACATCTTGAGTAATGCAATTTACTTCAATGTCATTAAGAGAAAAAGACACTCCTCTGGGACTGACATTACCATAAACCACAATCTGCTGTGAATTTATATGTCCTCACCCACCCTTTGTTTTAACTTCTTTAGAAATGATTGTTTTGGACTCCTGGTGTCGTTGCTTAGTTTTCACACCTACAGAAGTCTCCTTGCTTTCCCTATTTTCCCCAAAATCATGTTTTACATTCTGCCTCCCTCTACATTCTTGCATCTTCCAACACCAACATTGCATATTTTTCCTACTTGTTAGAAACATCTCCAAAAACATTATACTTAGCACCTCATGTGCACCCCATTTTTGCAGATGAGAGAGAAATAATCAAAGAAATCAAGCAGAATGTCCACTTGGGACTTCTTATCCTTCAACAGCCTCCCAACACTTCTTGCTATACTTATATGGTCAGGACTTTAAAGGCTCAGGAACCTGATACACACATGCCATGTGCTACTTACTTTTATCTGTCACTCCCTAAATTTTACTCATTTATACCAGTAAACAGTACATTAGCTACCAGACAGTTCCTAATCACTCTTCCTTTTTATTAGCACCCGCACCATCAGCTCAACAGATGAGGTTCCTTTAAGAGACTTCTTAAAGAAGTCATTTAATTCTGTTTCTCTCAAATAGTGTAGGGCCAAAATAAGGGCTCATCAGTTTATCTCCTGACTTGTTATCCTTCATCTGGATCTCCCCACTCCTTTAAAAAAAATCACCTTGCTATGCTGCTGCAAAGAATTGCCTCACTTTGCAGACCGATTTCCATGGAATAAGTTCATCATTGGAACAAGCTTCTGGGGCAGCCTCCATATATCAGATTTGTTCTTTGTGTGCTCCTTGAGAAAAGAGACACAAGCCTGTAAAATACTGAATCTACTGTATCTTGATTTGCTGCTAAACTTTCTAAGAGGAGTGGTATCACTTGATCCATTGTAGAGAGGTGAAGGAAAACAGGGTAAAAATAAAAAGGAATTAACTGCTGGTGTTCTACAACCAGCGCACTCTGGGACATGTAGTCCTCCACATCATGTAGTCCTCCAACCCCTTCAGCTGCTGGTTTTTATTCTTCCTTTTGCTTTTCTGTTGCCTTTTTGCCTCAAGTCAGGGTAGATACAGATTAGATGTTGCTGTTCAGGTGATGAGACACTGGAACAGGTTGCCCAGGGAGGATGTGGATGTCTAATCCCTGGAAGTATCCAATGTCAAACTGGATGAAGCTTTAAGAAATAAGTTTTAGTGGAAAGAATCCCTGTCCATGGCAGAGGAGGAGGAAATCAATGACCCTTTTAAATTTGAACCACTCTATAATTCTTTGATAAGACATACTCTTACCTTCCAAAAGGCAGGGGCTGAATAAACTTTCAGTTTCTGAAAAAGACAAGATTTTGCCACAGATCATTCATCCTGACTGTCATTCATCCTCTGCTGCCTTTTTATACAGTTTCAAACTCATGAATGGCCCTGGGGCCTGTTGCTCTCCTCCTTATCAGACATCTGAAAAACATTTAACTACTTACTAACTCCATTTGGTTAACATGAGCTAGGTGAATTTTGATTAAACAAAACACATCATCCCAATTTTAAGGGTGTTCTGAACTTTGCTTCATAAACAATATAAGGCCAGGCTGGACAAGGCACTGAGCAACCTGACTTAGTGGGAGGTGTCCCTGCCCATGGCAGGGGGGTTGGAACAAGATGATCTTTAAGGTCCCTTCCAACCCAAACTATTCTATGATTCTACTTCTGAAGAAGAGAGCAGCAGTGATCTGCAGGTGTTCATGGAAATGGTGGGAGAAAAAGCCTTCATTTAGTCTTGTGCCAGCACTGCTCAGGCATTACTTCATTATTCACCCCTACTTCCTGAGCATTAACAAATGTAAAAACTTGCCTTGCAAACCAGCAGTGCAATTTGGATGAGAGTCAAACTTTCACACAATAACTGGAAAAACCACTAACTTTCTAAAAAAGCCATGGCTGTGCTTTCTAAACATGAACAAATGCTTATGCAAGTGCATTAATGGTCAAGAAAATCAAGCTGGAACAGATGCAGAAGGCACCTATCATGGGGCTGTCAAATCTATCTGATGGAAAGAATGAGCCTAGCTCATTCAGATTCAGAGATGTTGGGAGGGGATACATTTGCCCTGCTCAAATTATCAGGGGGTAGAAGAGTAGAAATGACTGTTGAACTGAAGGACAATACTAGTACAAGAACAGATGGTAATAAATTGTTACAGAATAAATTTAGGCTGGAAATTAGACTAAGGTTTCTAATCATCAGAGCAATGAAGCTTTTAAAAAGCCTTTAAAGGGAATAGGGGTAAAAAGATGCTCTAAATGAGAGGGATAAAACACCATGTATTTCTGAAAGGTATTAAGAAATATGCTCCCCTCCCAAAGCACAGCACTGGAAGCAACAAGTCCCAAGTTCCCTCACAACCTTCTGCTTTTCTGCATTTAACACTTAATCCTATTCACAGCATCACCAACATTTCAAAAGTAGAGTTCTGAAATACCCTGACCTCCCAGAACTACATAAAGAGCCATTCTGGCTGGACTCTGCTGAAAAGTGAAGCAAGAAAGCTTCTAAGGGAGGGATATTTAGAGCAAAAAACCTGTGAAATATTCCTGAGCTGAATTTTTATATTATCTTCATAAGAAAGTCATAGAAATGTAATCTCTGTTAGAAAAAGCAAGACAAAACTCTTGAAAAACCCTAGGGTCTCCTGGGTTCAAGGCAACTCAACACTGATACATGTCACATACCTCTCCTGATGATCAAAAGTCACTAGGAAAATGCACTTTACTCTTCTAGACACGCAACAGCTTTACCAAAAGACCTTTTTTTATCCCTCATTGTTTACTTCTACTAAAGTTTTTTATAATACAAGAATTGAGTTAACAGCATAACTTAGAATGTTATCATCATGCCTTTTATTCATCCTTGATGAGAAGGATACAGTCAAGTCTTTTCCAAGCCTATAGACATCTGCAAATGTCTGATCTTTCCAACATAGAATGGTTTGGGTTGGAAGGGACCTCAAAGATCAAGTTCCAACCCCCCTGCCTTGGGCAGGGACACCTCCCACTACATCAGGCTGCTCAGTGCCTTGGTCCATCCATCATGTAGCAACTCCCTCTTCACAGTAGTTCCCACAATCCATGCTATTAGGGCAGTTGAAGTTATTCTAATCACTAAGGTAAAGACTCTCAGTAGGATACTCAGTCAACAAGAAGCCATGGAGAAGCCATCTAGACAAGTATGTTCTTAAGAAAGTGTGGAAAACAGGTGAGTGTTTTCCACAGAACACAAACCTCACTATTTCTTCAAAAACTCTTTAACCAATACACAAGGAAGTGTTGGGTTTCAAGTTGCAAACAAACCTGAGGAGCTTCTGAACATCAAGAATAACCTTCAAGTGATAGCACAGACACGAGAGATACTACTACTGTAGGTCTCCGACAGTCTGAGACCATTCTCCCTGCAATCAAATCCTTTGGTTATGGGAGGTTTTCAACTTCATGCCTGATTAAATGCAGCCTCCCAAAATTCTAGGATAACAGGAATTAAATTTTAGTGCCCTTAATTTAGTTGACACTTTCTCATAAGCCTTCTCCTCATTCCTTCTCCCAGGTTATAAATGAGCAATTACATAATGTGAAGCAATGCAGGCCTTGGTCCAGGCTAATGAAGACACGGTGGGTGAGATCCTGCTCGAAGCACAGAGTCCCATTAGCAAAGATTAATCACCTTCTAACTTACAATGCCCCATTTTTGGCTCCAAACAGCAAGAAGGCAGAGAAAAAGGCATCCATCACATTAACCCAAAAATACAGCAAAAGCTTGACACTTGATTAGCTGTAGGGTGCTCTCCTCACTGGAAGACTGTGAGATGAAGAGCAATAGCAGCTCTCTAAGGCTGGTGAGAGACAGAGATTCCCACAAAAGAAGTAGAAAAGGGAAATATCACCAGCTAGCACTTTGGCTTTGTGCTTCAGAGGAACAGGCTTGCATCAGCCCCAAGAGGGCTGTACATTCAAGTGTGTCTGATGTTCCCCTTTCAAGGTAGTTAAAATATTGTCTTAATACAGCTTATCTAACCAGCTCAAGGAAACCAGCCAGGAATGATCTCAATCTATGCAGAGTGGAACAAAATCTCCTGTGACTTGCTGTTACAACAGAGCCAAAGGCTTTATCTGCTGCACAAATAAGACCTAAGCTGCTTCAAGAGATACCTAAAACTAATCTTCGTGATAGCAAGTCATCCCACTGCTAAGTCCTGCCTTAAAAAAAATAGTAATTTCTTTTGTGAATCATGGCAAAGGGGTTGATGGTGCAAGGAGGTGAGACATTCCTAGGCATTCTGGCTGACTACATGTGGGTGATGTGTAATTACTAGAATGGCAGCAGTAGAAGGGACAAGAAAATAACCTATTTCTACCTACCTCCATCACCAGGAAACTTCAGACCATTAGAAACATAGATAGTTTTTTTGAGGGTTGTTTTCTCATTGTTTTTATTTGGGAGTAGGGCTAGTATGGGTTGTTTGTTGGATTTTTAACTGCTGAGTTTTTTGAGGGGTTTTATCAGTAATAACTTATTCATTACTATTGTCAGTGACCATTGAATGTCCTTCATTTAAACATGAAAATTATTCTCACATCCAGAGGTGCTCCCAGAAAATTGATAAATACCTTAGATATGACAAAGAAAGGTTATTTTACTCTTTTTTTATACAAACTTTCATGCTTCCATCCACCTTTTTTGCTGAATCCTATAATTTCCCTTAGCATCCTTGCTGAGCTGATAGAAATGGTTTCTTGTTCTTTGAGATAACTTACAAACTCCATTCTATGATGCCTGTGTTTAGTCATGATCAAATTTAGGTTCTTCAGAGTGCTAGAGCAAGCTGACATCACTGAGTGCTCCGTTTAGTTTGCAAAGTAGGAGGATGTTCCCCTGCAGCCTGAGCTTAACCATTCTTAAACAATTTAGTGCTGTCTTTACCAGGCTTCTCTCTACTGCTGATCAGTAAATATGCAAGCCAAACATTTTTAAGCTCATTTCCTCTGAAACAGAGAGATAAGAATAGCAGAAGAAATCTCTCTTCCTTTGACTTTGAGCAGTGAAGCATGCACTCAGCTGGTGATCCTCCAGAGCTGACTTCTGGAAAAGAAAAAATCTGCTTGCAGTGCCATCAACTATAAGAGCTAAAGGGAAAAATTGCAGAAAAATTATGGAAATGAACATATCCAGTGGGCTAAAGTTGCAAACAGAGATTTAAAATGTTATTTGACTGATCTGAAGGGTGTATGTAACACTAACATTAGGCACATGACAACAAGAAACTTAATTCCACAGTATGAAACTGTTTTTTGAAAAAAATTATGAAAAAAGCTTATAAATTAGGCTTTTGGAAGCTCCTATCCCACAAATGTTTTCCTAAATGCTTAACCCCTTAATTTACTCAAATGTTTTTTATCTTCTTTTTCTTAAAGGCTTTCTTAAGGCTCATTAATGACCATGTGGAAGAGAGCTTCCAACACCCAGAGTGATGTTAAAAGCCCCATTGCTGGAGACATTCAAGGTCAGGCTTGATGAGACTCTGAGCCACCTCATCTAGAGCAGCTCACTGCAGGGGGATGGACTAGATGGCCTTCAAAGGCCCTTCCAACCCTATGATTCTATGATTATTAAACAAGCAAAAATCTTAGAATTTGCTCCTTATAAATTGCAGGTGACATGGCTCTACCTTCTGTGCAAAAAAGGAAGCAGTTAAATGAATGCAAACACTAAGATCAGATCAAAGAATAAAACATTTTTCTTCAGAGTCCAGCAGTAATCCACTATGGAAAATTAGGGGACCAAAAGGGAACAGACAGCTTTACTGACCAGCCCAGAAGGTTCAAAGCATAGGAAGATTGTGGGCCCTGCTATGTCCTGCTTTTTAAGATATAGAGTCATTTGCCTTAAGAAGATTTTTTCTTTAGTGTGTGAAATGGAAGATAATTTTCAGGTGGATTCCTCAGACTTATGCAGAAATGTCTGGGCAGATACTGCAACTGGACTCACTGGAGTCTGTATTGTACTGGTGAGCAATGGAAGTTGTAGGATTTCTAGAAGCAAGGACCTTCCCATTGTAATTAGGAAGAGACAGTCCCACTTACAGGTTTCTGAGAACATCTGAGCTTAACCTTTGTTTTCTGAGAGGACTAGCACTAACAAAATACCCACCAAGTCAAAGCTTTCAAAGGGCAAATGCTAAAGATCCTAGATACTGGCTTAGTCAAAATTTCCTACAGAAATTCCAATAAAAATAAGGTTTTCAGCATTTACTGAGTGGCACTTATTTACCTGGGCAACATATAATGCTTACTCAGCTTTTGACCTCTCTGCTGTGACCACAAGGACTGACTGGAGACAAAACTGTTCAGATGCTGAAGTTCCTTGAGAACATTTCAAGATTTTCTTCCAGTTCTCCAAAATATCCCCACATAAGCCACCTGCTTGCAGTGGAAGTGTAGCAGCTGTAATTTTCTTAAGAGACTGAGCCATATTTGAATGAGAGAAAGGAATATAAGAAATATATATTTAAATATATACAAAAATACATATAAGAAATACATAAATTCTTTAATCCTAGCCACCTTCCTTTTGAAGAGGAAGCCTCCCCTGATATGAAACAGCCTCACTAACTTGCTGTAGTTGGTAGTGCCCAGGTTGAAAAGACATAGAAGGCACCAGCATCAAATGCTAAAAGGGAACCTTGAGCCCTAAAAATCAAACCAAAATCCTCAAAACAAGCAAGCAAACAAGAAGCTAGGGAAGCTTTGCTCAGTGCTTAGTAGTATAAAATCTCAGACTCTGGAGAATCCAATTCCTTCTGCTTTGATGTGTCCTTCTGCTGTTTAACTGCAAGCTCTGTCGACTCCCAGCTGCTGCTCTATGCAGGCTCTGGGTTGCTTTGAGAAGAGAAGCACATGGAGAAGACAAAGAATGCTTTCCCTCACTCCAAACTCTGACTCAGAGCGAAACCATCAACAGAGAAAGAAGTTAAAATTCTACCAGTGAAGATGGTAACCCAGGAAAAAAGCTGGACTTAGCTGATACAACTCATGAATTCAAAACCCCTACAGAGCTTAGTGCTTTACCTCACCCATGTCTCTACTTCCATATCCAAAAGGTCCTCAAATTCCTGACACACTATGATACAGCCTGGTCTTCAAAGCTGAGTAAAACCTGTATGTAGTCTTTTAGCTGGAACAGCAAGTTCAATTATTTGCTAATACATGTTTTTGAAGATGGCAAAGAAAATGGCAAATTTTATGCAGAAAAGTACCCTCACATTATTATCAGTAAAGTCTAACTTGCACTTTTTAGCACCCTCTGTCCCTGCCTATGGCAGGGGGGTTGGAACTAGATGATCTTTAAGGCCCCTTCCAACTCAAACTATCCTATGATTCTGTAAGACACCACCAGACAAGCTTCTAGGGAAGACATACAGAAAAAGCAATCAGTGCAGCTTAGCTTTCCTTTTTTTTTTTTAATAAATTTTCACAGTAGCAAAATGATAACTGAGAAGTTCTGAGAAACATCACCACTGAGGTAAAATATCCCTTTGGTGTATATCTGATCACAGTCAGAAAGGTTTCTCAAGTTGTATCTGGGCAACAAATTTTGAGTAAGAAATCAGAGATTTCATCATTGTAACAACTGCTAGAAAATTCATAAACTTGCTTGATATATCCAGAAAAGAAGATTCTCTTGAAGAAGATGCATTGCATGGCATTTACATGACACATCTCATGGGGATTAATGGCTATTAGAAGACACTATTTCTCACATACACAATGCATCCTTACCTGAATTTGAAAAAAAAAAATCCTTATACAAAGATGTCACTTCAGTCACATCCTAAAATTTCCAAGTTGAATGAAATGGGACAGTTATGAAAACTGCAAGACGTACACTAAGATTCCTGCTGAAAGTTATTTGGGTATTTGAAACAGCAAACTGTTACTGACTTGCCCTGGACATGTAGCTGTTCTGCATTAAATAGGACCAGCTATAAGGACTGAAAAAGTGATGGGGGAACTTTGCTTCAGCCTCATTTAAGAATGTAAGGATTCTGTAGCTCTTCTCCACTCATCACCTCCACACACCACTGATGGGGATTGGAGATTAGGAAATATAAAACAGGAATCCATTCCCAAGTCAGCAGAAAACAGCAAAGTGCAAGTTCAAGCTTTTGGAAAATGCTAAGAGCATAAGCAAGGTCAGGTTGTTCTTTATGGAAGCATAAAGAAGCACAAGGCAGAGCTGTGAAGACACTGAACACACGTCCCCAACACATGAAGGTACGTATGCCATCAGGATGCTAAAATAGCAGTCTTGAGAGACACACAGTGAGAGAAGAAGCCTTTCACCCCAGACACCTGTTCCTGTAAAGAAGCTGTTCTGCAGAACAAATGGAAGTTTTCTAACCATGACTTCAAAAATAACTAGTGAGTCACTTCCTATCACTTTCCCCACTGATGTTAAACTCATTTTAGCAACTCAAGGCAGACCAATACCCTGGTGAGCTTGTGAAAAATAAGTTTTCTTCAGATTCTCTAAGAGATTCTTTTTACCTTGTGGGAGAAGCTCAGTGGACTTTTCAAACACTTCCAATGCCTCCTTACTAGGACAATACCCTAGATCAGCAGTTTTTGGGTCCAAATCTAACTGAAAAAAGGACAAATAAGATACACAAGAGCTCCCAAAACCACAGCCTCCACATAAATAGGAAAGCAGAACTGCCAATTGCTTTAAATTATGTGATCAGATAGTTTAATTTTCTGGGGCTGAAACGTGGAATTTATAAATGTGGAACTAAACAGATCCCTGCAACACACATTGTGACTTAGCAGGCTATCAACAAGTGATGACCACAATGACACAGTTTCATCTCCACTGTATGCTATTTAGCATGGCTTCTCTGGAACTATGGCACCCCAAGGTAACCTTCAGAAGGTTTCCCAAATCCTTTAAAATCATTGCAAAGCCACAGGACTCCTCAAATATCAAAGAAAAAACAAAAAAATGCAGACAGTTAAAAAAAAAAAAAACAAGAAAAAAAAAACGTTGTGATTTTGGAAAAATCTTATTTTGAAATCAATTTGGAGAGGTGCAAAAGGGAACCAGAGAGAGCTTTCTAATTTCATTTCAGATTTTCACATTCCAAATTCCCACCAAGGGCCTGGGAAAAGCCAAGTAAGGATATCTAGGGTCTGTGGGAACACAGCACCACCTCGTGGAACGAAGCATTAAAAGAAAAAACAAGGAATAAGTATCTGAGGCAGCTGCAGCCTGGCTTTTTGACAGCTTGCTCTTCTAGTAGGTGAACAAATCTCTCTATCGAATTTGTGCTTTATTAAAGAGTTCGCTGCAGATCTATAAAGAACAAATGAACAACAAAACCCGCTAATTTTAGCTCTCAAACTCATCACCATTAACATAAACACTGGGGGCCTCTTCATAAATAGAGGAGTGTGGGCAGACAACCATCTGCAAGGAATGCTATTTGCCAGCAGGTCTGGAGCAGCTGTGAGCACCCTTTTCTTGCAAATCTCTATCTCCCATCCTTAAAGTGGGCAAAGCAAACAAGTCTTCATGTACTAAACAACCATAATACTTAACACCAGAAAATAAAAACCAAAAAACTTTTACCTTTTAGGAAGGAGAGCTGGGGGACTTGTTTAAGGCCAGGAAGGAGGAGGCATTGAGCATCCTGGTCCAGTGGGAGGTGTCCCTGCCTAGGTAGGGGGTTTGTAACTAGATGATCTTTAAGGTCCCTTCCAACCCAAACTATTCTATGACTTCAAGAAAGCCAGCTATTGCACCTTCTACTTTACTCCCAAACACAGAGGTATGCTCACAGACTGCTTGAGAGTGAGCAGCTTAAGTTATCCAGCTTGTTCATACCATACTGGTTTTAAGTAAGAAAACCTGGTTAGTTCCATCACTGATGTCCACACTCTGTTGGAAACCCATCTCTAAAACAGAGAGCATTTAAGTGTCTTGGCTGCTAAAGGATGAAGCCAAATGCAGGGGTCTCTGTACAGGAGGATGTAGTTGATCTTACTTTCTACTCCATCCCAAGCACTGAGCTATTTCAAGCTCCACTTTAGCACTTACTTCCAAGATTATTCTTATTTCACACTGGTCTCCAGGATAAAATTTACTTAAAACAGAAGCCATTATGACATACTGTTTGTCTTCCAAAGAACTCCCATGATGAGGTAAGCCCAGGTCTCAAGTGTGATATTTAGGCTAAGTATGTTCTCCGGTGTGCCTAAATTAAGATTAAATAAATTCACCCATTTGCCATTTACACAAACCATCAGCAGCAATTCCAAAGCCAAATGGGGATTTCTGGGAGGATGCTTCTCACAAGATAAAGCACTAATTTGTGTCTCAGGTGAAGTAAGTATTTCTGTTTCAGCAGGATGAGAGATGGGACTGAAACCTTCAGCCTTTTCCAGTTGGGACACGTGTAAAAAACTGAGAAGAAAAATAGAGTTGTTTTTTTTTTTTTTTCCCTGTCAATACAAAATACTTCAATGATTTCTGTTTAAACAGCGGGAACAAAATACTCTGCCTGATCTCAGTTCTCAGCACTCATGGAACCATAACAAGATGTATTTTCAGGATATTCTTTTTGCTGCTGCATTAACTCCTGCAGCTTCACGTAGACGCTAAAATCCACAGGTTTGGAATCTTTTCTTCTGTAGACACTGATAAGCTAACTGAGGTTTCAGCTAATACCTCCTAGAGAAAATCATGTAATTTGATTGTTCTCGGGGTTTTTTTACTGAAAAGTCTATTTCCTCCCACAATCAGAAAAACTCCTTTAAATCTTTTAAGATAGCAAAAGGCAACCTAAGTCCCAGACTCCACTCTCAGTGCTGGCACAGGCCTTGGAAGTAACTGTGCAGCAAAACACCTCCACAAAGATAATCAAATCCACCAAAAAAAATGCTCCCCCTCATAAAGCTTGTTTCATGGGTACCCAGGCAGTCAGTTTCAATCTGCCCCATAGGGATCATTAAGCTGTAATTAAGGTTTTGCAT
Source organism: Turnix velox (assembly GCA_013400935.1). Classification (NCBI taxonomy): domain Eukaryota; kingdom Metazoa; phylum Chordata; class Aves; order Charadriiformes; family Turnicidae; genus Turnix; species Turnix velox. The sequence continues at coordinate 29,108 of VZTY01018608.1, forward strand.
CTAATCCCCAGTGTTCCACAGCCAAGATTATTACAGCAGCTCCAGGGTAACAAGATTGCAACGTAATAAAGATATGTTCCTATATCCAGCTCAACTCCATTGGAGATCAATAGCCAGCCCTCTTGCAATGACAAGCAATAATTACTACATTAGGCAGTCTGGATGGTGAACAAGAATCTCCTTCAGGACCTTTGGCTTCTCCTGCCATTGTTTTTCTGTTAATAATTTCCATGGCACAAGGCAGGATACAAGATACCTCACCCTCCTTTCTCACCCCAGCCTCCTCCTTTATGCAACCTCAGACTTTAATGCTCAGAAAACAGCAAGAAAAAAAAAAGAATTCTAGCACTGCCTGCGTCCCTCTGCACAATGGCATTCAGCTACCTGTGTCCTGTAAATATTTTATGACATACATTCATCCACACTAATAACTGCAATCCTGAAGGTAACTTTCAGTCTAAGGTATATAAAGTATGAGTCTTTAATACATGTAGGCATATTTGGGATGTGAAGGCAGAGAATCCCACATCAGATTTTGATCTACCAGTAGTGCCATAAATCTCAAGTTCCCTCACTGAAATCAAAAGAATAACTTAGTATATAGAAATAAGAACTATTGCAATGTCTATTTCACACAGACCAAGTTCAAACTCCATCTATGTGTTCTCACAGACTTCTCTTTGCAAACTGTTTTCTCTGTAGGCACCCTGGAAACAAAATATCACCCTGAGGACCCCACAGGAATAAGGAGGCAAAAGAAGTATGTGAAAATACAGACAACTCCATACTGTCTGGGAAAGCATTATGTGAACTTGCCTCACTCTGTTAACACCATCAGCCTAGAGAGCAATGGGTGAAAAGCTTAGATGCCTACTTCAGTTGGAAAATACAAAGATGGGAGAGCACACAAACCTGGCCAAAGTCTAGTGCAAGCCAGAGCTTCCATGAAGGGTATTAGACCCCACCAGACTCATATTTCCATAATCCATAGTGCCACTTATGAAGATTAATGGGAGAACAGAGGCAAACCCACCTGTGCTTCCACCTGGATTGGGGAATCCTGTTGCAAATCAACAGCTACAAGATGAGGAGGCTTTTGCAAGGATACCTCGTTCCTCTGCACAAGTACAGATGCCATCCTGTGTGGCACCCAAAATACCTCATGTTGATGAAAGTGTAGCTGGTGGGACATTCATCTATTGTATTTGGGCAATATAACTGAGAACAGAAATTTCATAACATTATGCAGAAAAAAAACCCTTAAAATTATGGCTCTCATCTCGGAGCGATTTTCACCTACAAAATCCAACATTACATACATCTGGCTTGTGCACACAGTACTGCACCATCTTCTGTGGTGCACCTGATAAAAAAATCTTTAAAGAAAAAAACTGATATTTGAAGCTTATTTCAGTGTTTTCCTAAGTTTTAACATCTACTGCTTCTTAAGACAAACATGTGTGGGATATTACAAGGAAAAAGCTGCATTTAAAATTGATCACATTCTTGTTAACACATGACAATTTAGAAGGCTTAATTTATTAATTTACATCGAGTGGAAAGATGTGCTTAGAAATAATCAGCAGCAAACAGAGCTCAGGGTGACAGAACTGAAGCTCCTGCTTCACCATGTTTCTGTTACTGCTGTCAATTTACATTCATGTCTTATCAGAAATCATCCCTGGGGTGTGCCATTAGTGCAGGAATGGTTTCAGAGGCCAGCTCTTAGCTTGGAGCAAAATACCAGGACAAAGTATCACTCACTTAACATGAAAAGGGTTAATTACTGCATTGACTACCCAAAAAGTGTCCCATAAAAAGAAGCAGAGATCACAAGAGCCTTCAGTGACGTTTATGAAAATGGAACAGCTAGTGAGCAGCATCAGGAAGGGAATTAAGTGACTGCTTGAACTGCTTAAAGGTTGAGAACTGAAGCTGCAATCTCCACCTGTAAAAGGTCTCTCTCCTTCCACCCCATTGAAGTCTGAGCATGGCTGGACCATAGCTTATGTGCTGACAGCAGCCAGGTGTGCAGAGATACCAGTGACTGATAGCAGCTCTCATCCTAAATGCTCCTTCTGCCAAGCTGTTGAAGCAATCATAATTAAATTACTCACTAGAGACCAAGCTGCAGTTTGGGAATCACAAAAGGGTAAAGTTGTCTAGCTTTCACAATTGAAAATAAAAAAAAAGGGAACAGTTTCCTGTCAGGGCACCTTGAGAAGCTGAAAAGGTAGAGAAGCAGCAATTCTGAAAAGCACCTGTTAGTCAAATTCCTTTCTTTCTTAGCCAAATTTGTCTACTGATGTCAAAAACACTCCCCCATCCCAGATGAATCCCAAAGGGAACACAGGGCAGGGAAGCAGCTCCTCATCTGCAGCCTGACCTGATGTTTTAACAGCTGTTACTCAGGGGAAGGGAAATGCTCTTCAGCACATACAAAAGCAAGATTCATTCATTCTTAAACCACCTAAGTGCCAAAGCAGTTATGTAGCAGGTTATTAGTAAGCATCAGAGAAGTGTATGGCTTTAATAAGAAGTAGCACTAGATCCTTGCCCTAAAGACATCAGAGTTCTTGTAGTTACAGAGCAAATAGCAGTAAGAAGGGTAAAAGTAGAGCTCACAACTGAAATCACGATACAATTTACATCACACACTGAAGAAGAGTTGTGTTTCCTCCTCCTTGCATTTCAGTTTGCAGGGCATAAAGTCACTCCCAGACAGAAGACACCAAAGACTCAGAATGAGAACTGAAAATGAGCCTTCAACCAGAGAACATCAATTGTAGTAGAGGATATGTTAAAAGAGCACAAGAAGGGAAGTAGGCAGGGTACCTGACTAGTTGTAATGAATATGATGCATTCAAGATAAATCAGAGGTGACTCTTGCTTCAACACTGGGTCTGTATCTGTGTAGTACCAAAGGCAAATCCCCCCAAGCATACTGATATTTGAGCAGCTGACTGGTTTCACCATACATGACTAATGAAGTCTATGCAGGTTTATTTTCCACACACTAGCAACCTCTTGCTCTCTGACTCACTAAGTGATGAGCTGGGCACATTAGAAATGAACGGGTGATAATTAAACATGAACAACAGAGAGGGTTTTGTGTAAGTAAATCAAGTTGAGCATGCTGGCTTTGACATTAAGGGAGGTCGCGAAGCCTAGACAAAAATTGGCCCAGATGGTAAAATCCACAAAAACACTGAGGGAGAGAGAGAATAGGGTCCATCTCTCAGCTGGCAGTCTGAATCCTGCCATGGAGATAACTGTAACTGTTCAGTGATGCAGAAAAAACAAGTGTGGCATGCAAATGGCTCATAAACACATCAGAATAAAACCTTCACCATAATGGAACAGTTACTACTTCAGCCATTTCCCTTTCTAGCAGTCTCTTCTAATGATTATTCTGCCATGCTATTTAAGCAGGGGTGAGGGAAGCTGGTTCAACACTGCCGTTTTAGTCCACAGACTAAACTCCAGAAGCACTAATGGACTCAGATGCTCATTCACTTCTACAGAGTAATGGAAAAAAGGAAAGGCACTAGTGGAAGAGGATGGGTCTGCTCTGACATCCCTGGCAGCACACCTAGAGCAAACCTGTTGAGTCCATAGGTCTTAGGTTGGAAAAGTAACTTTTAAAATGTAACTGCTAGGATAGAAAATCACTGCTTGCTAACAAGCTCCTAGATAAACCACAATGTAGCTCAATAAAGGGTCTTTGCCACTTAGACTCCATGTCTTAATATGCCATAAATGGTGCCCAAATAGACCTTAGGATCTGTGTCTTAATACGCCACAATTACTTGTGCTAAAATCTATTCTAAAGAACATTTAATTCAATTAACACACACGTGTCTATACTTTGATTAGACTCAAGCATAACAGCAATAATATCGAAAAGACAGGAATAGATAGGAAGCCTTCTCCCTCTCTACAATAAATTCACCAGGCAACACAGAACAGAACCATGTTTTGATACATGTAGACAACAACAAATCCAAAACCAACACAAAGCAGATGTCATACTCACTTTTTGAAGATCCTGACTGAAGTCTCTTCGTGTTGTAGAAGTTCATATGACTTACCTTTCCAGATTCTTTTGAAACCACACATCCTCCTGTGAGGATTTCTGTATCACCAGCCAAGCCTGATGTCTAGAGGCTGGCTGCTACCTTGCACACATCACCCCAACTCATACCAAAGCCCCATCTCTGCTGTCAGCTCTAAAAAAGCAGCAAGGAATCACCAATTATAGACACAGGAACCTTTCTTTCTGGCTCTAAGGCATTAGCAGCAGCATGACAAGGACACTGTGACATTCTAGACCTGTGAAGCCCAGAACATCGGAAAAAAACCCAAGAGTATCAATATAATCTTCAGATATATCCTGTACTTAAATACAGTCCAACAGAATTCAAAATAACTTTCCTTTTACACAACAAGTTTATAATGTGCTGTGCTCAGCAAATCTGAATTGAACAAGCACTGCAAGAATGGAAAATTCTGTGTTCAGTTGACAAAAGCAAACCAAAATGCACAAATCTGGAGCCAAATTTGTAGCTTCAATATGCAATTTTTTTTCTGGACCCAAAGGAGTCATTGTGGATTCAAAACCAACACAAAATTAGATGTGGCACTACAGGCTAGAAACCTGTGTCTGTAGTAACCTTCTCAAAAAGCCCTTGTCAAAGTAGAAATGCTGATAAGCCTTTCCCATATGTGTCTGGGAGAAAGGGGAGACCAAAAGAGATAACACCATATTTTATGAACGACTCACAAAAGGCAGAACTTTTGGCTCTCAGCACAAACAGTCACCACACATTAAACAGCCTGTCATATGTACCATCCTTTCAGCCACATCTCAAACCTCTCAGGGAAGGGTTGCAGATAGGACATCAGTAGCATCACTATTGCATGGACCTTGTTGTTACCACTAACAAAAAGTCTATCTCAAATACCCTTAATAAAAAGCAGCAGCTTTTACTAAAATTTGACAATCCAGTGGACTGCTAGAGCCCTTTCTGCTCTTAAAATTCCTACATGCAATGAAACAAATCTTTGAAAAATAATGTTATGTTCATTCAATTATTTTATCAGAGATTTTGGCAATAATTGGCCAAGATTAACAGCCAATGTTTTGAGATCAAATGAACCAAGAAGCACAAAACCTTCACTGTGTGTCTAACTGACCACTTGATTTTAACTCAACCTTCAAGCCAGCAATCCCAAATTTTCAACTTCAGCATACAGCTGGCAACTCAGTAGAAAACAATCCACAACAATGATCAGCAGTCTGACAGTGATTCCACCTCTCTGTCCTTAAGGTTTAAATGAAAACCGCATAATTCTGTACAACCATTTTCTAGCCATTTTCTACCAATGACAATATTGCACACAATATATACAAATAATTTTTGGTTGCTCCAAACCAGGAATTCCATTAATATAATTTTCCATTATTGGTCTGGTTGAATTAGCTTGTAAAAGAAGAATCACAGCAGCAACACATTCCAAATTGCAAAATTGCATTGAAATGGAAGTAAAAAATACAAGTAACCTGCTGCATGCTGCTGAAACTTTCCAGGAAAGTTACTGGTTGTTTCAATTGAAAGTAAAACTGAAACACAAAGGCTTTGAAGTTTCAACTCAAAGTAAAACCCATCACACGTTGTCTGTATTTCTATCCACATGTCAGAACTCACAGCTCACAAATGCAAAAGAAAAACCTACTTACGGTCATTACACTGGCTCCCAGAGTATGAAGTCATGGAACAGTCACAGGTGAAGCCTTCCCACTGCTGGTTACAGATGCCCTGGTTTGCACAGGAATCTTCCTGGCAGGTAGTGCTTGGTCCTGGAGTAGGGATGACAAGAAAAGGGTAAAAAAAGGTTGAGAGAATAGTTTTAGTTAGGTCCACAAAAGCTCTAATTTGTCATTATTGTTATTATTAGGACCTTCATGCAGAAGATAAAAAGCACCAAACATTTCTCCATTCTTGGACATGCAAAAAACTCAGGTAAAAGGAGCACAAAGACAATTGTACACTCCACAAGAAAACAGCAAACAAACACAGAGCAAGGAGAACAAGTGAGCAGCAACATATTCCCTCTTAGGCAGGTCAATAGGTTCAGTATTTGCTCAGAGAGTACTGCAAAATATGGTGTGATGCAGAAATAATAGATATTGTCAGGTTGTTTGGTTTCCCTGAAAATGTGTTCCCCTTGAAAAAATGAGAGCTAAAGAATGATCCCAAGAACAATGCTTCATTCTACCTAAATAACATCAATATGTGGATTCAAATTGAAGTTTTGAAGCCTCAATTGGCTTCAGCTTTGCAAAAAAAAAATCTGAATCACCAAACAAACATAAAAACTAGACACTGACTATTGCCATTACATGGGCTCCTCTGGAAATACATCACTTAAGTCCTGAGAATGACACTTTGTTCTGGAAGTAGAGAAGGAAGCAGGCACTAACTGAACAGCCTGGAACTGTGCTGTGATTTGGAGCTAAGAGTTACCATCCCTACTCAGATAAACCTTGCAAAGATACAATCTAAGCAACAAAGTTTTCCAGATCTGAGGGATTCTGAATGTCAGCTATGTTCTCCACAGAGAGGAAGCTGTATTCCGAAACATCCAAGAGCAGGTGTGAAGCTGCAAAGCATGGAGCATAAATTGAAAAGCTACTTCATGGGAAAGTATTTTATCTTCAGCATTCTACACAAAAGTGTACTGCTGCTACAGTGCAGTACTTCAAATAAAATGTTCAACTACAGCTGACATGACTACTATTCTATATCCTGCCCTTGATGGAAAAGAACAAGGAGTAAAAGAAATAGAGTAGGTAGTAGAGCACCAACTGGTTAGGCTGCCTGAGATCAACTGGTGAACCACTTCCAGTCTTAGACAATAAGGATACAGCAACAACTCTACCCAGCCCTCCATCTTCATCACTTTGTTTGCACAATTCCATAAGGCTCAGATTACTCTTCATCTTTATCTTAGGATCACATCAACACCACCATCTGTACTTTATAGAGGAGATGGGACACATCAAAACAGAGAGAGCAATTTAATAGAATTACAGAATAGTTTGGGTTGGAAGGGACCTTAAAGATCACCTAGTTCCATAGGCAGGGACACCTCCCACTAGATCAGTGCCTCATCAAGCCTGGCCTTAAACACCTCCAGAGAGGGGGGATCCACAACCTCTCTGGACAACCTATTCCCGTGTCTCACCACCCTCACTCTAAAGAAATAATAACACAAGTGCCTGCCAATTGACCTCTTATCATATGTCTATCTTATTAACCTTATTAGTGTATTTATTCTGGTGCCAGTTTTCACAGGAGCTGATACCAGTGATGTTTGTACCATAAAGCTCACTTTTAATTATAGAGATTACACAGGCATCATGCTGAGGTCTGGTTTACACTTACACTGGTCCAGCAAAAGAAGGGATGACATTCAGCAATCTGTAATTGAGTATTAGATGTTATTTTGCCTAAAATGTTATCAGAAGACAGGAATAAGGAGCCATTGCTGTCTCACTGTCTAACCTCCAACCATAAATATGAATGCAAATACTCCTAGAAGCATAAACAAGCAAGTTACACTTACTTAAAAAATAAAATGGGAAAGCAATTGTGAGTCTGTGCAACTTGCTACAGCATCAACTGTAAATACCATTACACAGAAGCAAAGTAGAACAGCATCCTCAATGACAATGTTCCTTCTCTCTAAGAACACTTTTGTCAATACCTGGAATTCACAATAGGTCTCATCTAATGGGAATATTCTTTATCTAGAAGCCACAAGAGAAAAAACAGCACTGTGCACCACCAGGAATAAGACTGATGAGGCCAAATATCTGTGGCTTCAGGTGCTGACAGTGAAAGAAACCAGAAACACAAAGAGCTTACAGTCAGAAACCACAGCACTCACTGGTCATGAATCTGTTTTACAGAAACCAACTGTGAAAATGGAAATACAACTTTGAACACAGCCAGAGGAGGAAAAAAACCTTACAATGATGAAGAGTTTTGAAAGCTTGACAATACTACAAGGAAGATAGAAGCCTGATAGTAGCCTTTGAGTCAACTGTGACAGCAAAAGATGGGTGCTGAGTATTACACTCCTTTACACACTTACAATCCATTTGCACAGTAAAGGGATCTCTTTTTCTGAGAGTTCATCTACTCCTGCTACTTACAGTCCTTGCCTGATGGCATAATCCTCCATATGTGGCAACAGAACAACTAACAAAGATGTCACAGGGGATTAGGATTAGGTTAAGGAAGCAAAGTGACAGAAGACATGAAGGTTTACAAAAACAGGAAGCACTCACATGCCCTTTAGTGTTAAAGAACAAGAAAGAGAAGACAAAATTCCATAGATGCAGGAGTACAACTGGTTCTGAACACACCAACACCATCAGGTTTCAGGTGTATTTTTAATCTCATTCTCATTTACAGAAGCCAAATTATTTAAAAGCACAGTCTCAGGAAACTGAAATTATTTGATAAATCACTTTTTAATAATCAAAACCTTAGGGTTTGCCTTAAATCTCCATTACCCTGACAACACTTGCTGTTTCCATTGAGTGCATTTTTGTTCAAAGGCCTTTTTTTTCTTGTGCATTTATAGCTGGGTTTGACACACTGCCTCCTTCATGCCACATGCACAGTGGAAAGGGGAGTGAGCAGGAGGCAGATATGAAATAAAAGTGAAATTCCCAGTGAAGAAAAGCATCCACACTAGCAGCAGCATGGCTTGCTCTGTCTGCTCCTATCCAAATGACGCCTATCAACAAGAGCATCTTATGCAATCATAGAATGGTTGAAGTTGGAAGGGACTTCATAGATCATCTAGTTCAAACCCCCTGCCATGGGCAGGGACACCTCCAACTAGGCCAGGTTCTTAGAAATATGAAATGGCAAGGCAGACTCTTTCAACAGAAATAATTTGTCAGAAATAACTCAAAAATCAGCATTCTGCAGTCCTCTGGAAATTACAGATGTTTGTAGTGCCTCTACAGAAACTCAACTCTTCGTACACCCAACACCAATTGCAATTTGATTTAAAATATGTGGTTGATCTAAAAATTTCAGGGAGAATAAATAGTTAAAATAACAAATATGGAAGTATCTCACAAAAAGCACATTTACCTTGAGGTGACAGGAGAAGAAAACCAGCAATAAATGCATTATTAAACCTGGCACTTATTTATCTGCCTTCCTCATGTCACCCTGTAACTCTCTAAGCAACCTAAAGGTTTTGAGCAAAATGCTCAATACACATGCTGGCGAGAACAGCAATAACAAATAAACCCCAAAACTATCTCAACAACACAACAAAAAGTCAACTGCATAAAAGGGAGTATGCCTGGACCAGACAAGTAACAAGGGATAGGAAGATGCAAATGAAGTGGAGAAAGTGAACAGTTTTTAGACATTCAGACACAGATGCTGAAGCAGAAAGGAAAAACTGAAAGGTTTTATGTGTACAAGAAAAACACAGAAAAATAACCTTCCCCACTGCAAATGACAGCAGTACAGAAGTACCAGGCCTCCTGGCTTATTCTGAAATAGCCAAACCAATTCAGAAAAAGGTTGGTTTCCTGAAAAGCCAATCATCTACTTATTATATACTCTAAACAAATTCTTTTCCTTTGATTTTAATGTGATCAGGTGTCTCTATCTGAAGAATTCCCATTAAGTTAAGGCTTCTGTAACAACATGAGCTTGGTCTGGCATAATCCTCACTACAAGTCAATAGCTTCTGAAAACAAAACAACAACCAAATGTGAGGTCTCCTTATCATGGTGCATTCACTTCAATGGACACTTTTTGTCCTCTAAGAATTACCCTTCATCAAACTAGTTTTATGTCACCACTCTTTACCCCATCATTAATCTGTAATTAAAGTTGTGTGTTCTCAATTACTTTCTGGCCTCCCTTTTAAACCATATTCCTTGGTTTCTCGTGATTTCCCCTCTCCATCTGTCTACTGAAGCTACTCTTTTTAAATGGCTTTCACCTGTAGCTTTAGTTTTTTTAACATACCCTTAACCTTTTGGCAACCTTGAACATCATTTATTGATCTCTATTTACTTAGCAGGCAGTAGTAATAAAAGATTTCATGTGAAGATCAACATAATGAAAGAGCCATAACCCTTTTGTTAAAAAAAAAAAAAAAAAAAAAAAAAACACTCTCAAGAAA
>VZTY01018608.1:39397-57525 GCA_013400935.1 Turnix velox
AAGAGCCATAACCCTTTTTTTAAAAAAAAAAAAAAAAGAAAAAATCAGACTCGTCAGGAAAAAGTTATAAAAAAGACCTATGAGAGGGCAGAAGTATCAGATCTGTCCACTCAGTTTGTAAAATGCCATCTAACTACCAAGGGAATTTGTAGTTAATAGCTTGTGGGTTTTTCTGTTTGGTTGGTTTGTTAAAACTGAAATTCAGGGAATTTATTTCAAGGGTTTTTTCCCCCAAGACTAAATTTAAAAACTAGTATTTATGTTCTGGTCTCACATAAGATCAGAGCTGAAGAATCCAAGTCAGTTAATTGTTTTGCAAAGCTCTGTGAGCCTTCTGTGTTTTTATACACATCAGCTATTTTATCTGGACAACCATTAGGCATTTCAGGAAATCAACCTATGCTCTCATGAATATTGAGAAATTGATACAGTCAAACCCCCCAGGTCAACAAAAGCATCTCCATTATTTGCCATGTCCTCCTTCAACCCAGATGTGCCCCCCAGAGTGGCTGGGGTTTGTCATTCTGTTCCTGTCTCAGAGGTGTGACTGCATCCAGTAAAAGGCACCAAAAAAGCATCTTCCAATTCAAACCAGTTATGGGGAAGAAGAACCTTCTCTACCTTGCAGGTCAGCTTTGGTCAACTCAACTTTGTTAGCAAAAAATTAAAAAAACAAACAAAAAAATAACCCAAACAAAACATAAAACAAAAAAAAAAGCAAAAACAAAAAAACAGGTTAGTATAAAGGCAGATAAAATCAGGGTCACAACACTTTAGATAAATAAAAGCAACTGGCATAACCATCACAGCCAAAGCATATAATTAATACATGCAGGAATGATAATGTAAGCAACAGGGACACAGAGGGGCATGGCCACCTTAACCAAAGCAAACAACAGACAACAAAACCACACACAAAACAGGAGAAATGCATTTCATTCACACCCACACAGAGAACACAGAATTTACAGATAGAAAAAAACCCCAGCAAACCATTCTTAACACCCATCCCTCAGCATTTACTGATTTTCTCATTTGAGAAATACTTAGAATCCATTTGAGTTAAAAAAATCTATTTGACTTTCAGTACATCAGTCAAAAACATTTTTCCTGTTTCTACATTCATTTCTACCTAAACTTGAATCTTCTGTCTCTTATGAAATCACAGATTGCCCTGGCTGATTGTACAAAGTAGATTAAGGAAACCAGAGGGGGCTGACAACTCTCTAAAATTATAATCTCTGTTTATCCCAAGAACTGGACTTGACACTGGATGTCAAGCAACAAAAAAACCTTGCTCCCTTGCTCCTCACGAGCTGCTGACTGCTTATGGATTTCAACACATCCTTAAGAAAGCTCACATCAGCAGGCAAAGAGACAGCTCAGGCTTTTCACCCTCATATTCTTTGTCAAACTCAGAGCAATCAACAGAAATGACAGTAGCACAAGCTCATTTTTTCACCTAGGTGGGGATGATCTAGTTATCTGTGGTCAAATCATAATGCACATGGCAGGAGGGAAACATAAATCCATCAAGTCTGACTGACTGAAGATTCAACCACACCTGAAAACTGCAGAGCATTAAAAAAAAGGCAAACCCAAACAATACAGTACCACTGATGTTTTTTTCATTTAGCTGCATAATTTTTAATTTTTTCAAATGGAGTCCTGACCGCAAGGAAGCCATATAGATTTTTTTATGTGTTATACCTTGATTCTAAGTTTTCTCTTTCAATGTGGAAAAAGCAGAGGACAGAGAGGAGTACAGGCAGCAGCTCCTGAATCCCTACTATTCATACTGGAACTGTACAACACAATGGTTAACATCAAAACACCAAATCACTAACCTCATTCCTCAAAAAAAGGGTATTTATAAAGTGCATACTCACCTTTATAACCTGCTCCAATATCACAGCAATTGATAGTTCTCCCTTTCTCCCATTGTTTCCTTTTACATTTACAACTAATTAAATTACAACTGGCCTCTACAGATGCCATTTTTTGTAATTCTCATGAATTTTAACATTTTGAATCTTTGCTACTGTTTTATAGCCCACAGATGACTCAAAAAGGCAATTACTTTGAGTAGTAATTTTTCCTCCCACACTTCTAGAACTGCTCTACTAAGTAGAACCAGAAGAACCCCAGAATTCTTCAAAGAAAATGCAAAAGAAAGTGGACAGTGGTGTAAAGAGCAGCAGGATGCACTGCTTCATCCTTCTTTGACACACATTTTAACAAAATACCATCTGTGAGACAAAGAAATACTTTCCTAACTGCTCTGCTTCTCATCTCCTTTATAGCTGAATAGGAGCAAAGATTGTATTTGTCACACATTACTGCAAAAACAGAATATAAGGGTACAAAGCTGTCAAATCACAATGGAGTGAAGTTTAATGCTCCTCTCATCAATGGGACAGCCATTGATTCCACATTGACAGTGAATTATCACAAGATTTGAAGTTTCATTTCCAAGCAGATGAGGTGGGACATCCTTTCTGACATCATCCTGCTGTGAGATTTTAAGCATCAGATTTTCTTCTCCCCACCCTCCACATCTAAGCATGCAAAATGCATTTCTGATTATCCAGCCTGTTGCTTTTCATACACCAGTGAATTGCAAAGGTTAACTACAGCATTTCATGGAAAGTGGCACAAGATGATGATTTTGGATGGCTCTAGTGCCTGTGGCAAGCAACATAAGGATGTCCAAATTAAAAGATAGGAAAACACAAGAGAACATATGGCAAATTTAGAAAAAAGGTAGGAAAACACCTCAAATGCAGTAAATGCTCATCAATATTTAGAGGGACGTCTTTAGCCTCCACAAATGGTCAGACATCTGCTTAAGATTCTTCCAGGATCAGTAAGGAAAAAGCAGTAAATTGATAAACCTTGACTTTTGTGGATGGAATGAACTGATCCATTAGTGCAGAAGACCAAAAATGTAGTGTTCAGCAAGAAGAACCTGTTTTAGACATCTAGAATCCTGGAAGAGCTGATTTCAAGTTTAAATTGGTTTACTTTTAAGGAGGGAAAGACAAAACAACTTCTTCCACCATCCAAAAATAAACCAGGACAACACATCCAAAACAAAAAGGAGTTTATTTGAAGATGGAGATTCTCTTGGGTTCTTTTCTTCAAGATTATCACCCACTAAATTCTTTGCCAAAAGATATGGTCCTACAGGATACATCAAAACACTAAACATAGCTGTGTGGCCACTATCATCTTTTCCAGCACACTCATGCTTAAGCAGCAAAGAGCTAAAACCTTAAGTTTATAAAGCACACAAGCTACAGAGTGTAAAAGAATGTGAGACTTCAGCTAACAAACAGCATGAAGAGCTTACTTAGGTGACCTATCCAAAGCATGCTGAGCTGCTCCCAGAAGCTACCTATCCTTAAGCTGGCCTTTGGAGCATTTGGGAGACACTCATGTAGTGAAGTATGTTATGATGAAAGCAAATTAATGAAATTAACAGTAAGGTGGACGAGTCAATGCACAGGGGACAGCAGTGGAGTCAGAGGGGAGTGTTGTTTTAAAACATCTCTGACTTCAACCATACCTTCACATCCACGTTCAATCTGCCCACTGCGGTGCAGAGCATCATTGATGAGATCAGGCAGACGCCCATTCAAGTCCACAGAGGCTAAGCAGCCCTGAAATCCATCACGTGAGGCCACAAGCTTTGGAAGGTTGCTATACATGCCTTGAGCTAGGCCAGCAATATAGAGGTCACCTGGAAAAGAAGGAGGTAAAAATACAAGCAGGAAGTTAGTGCCATCTAGAATGATTTCTGTCCACAAACTAACATGAAAACAGCAAGGTGAACAACTGCTTAGAATTTTACAGAATCATAGAGTGGTTTGGGTTGGAAGGGACTTTAAAGATCTTGTAGTTCCATAGGCAGGGACACCTCCCACTAGACCAGGTTGCTCAGTGCCTCATCCAGCCTGGCCTTAAAAACAGAGCAAAATTTGATTAAAAGCAGAGCAAGATACCATGCAAGAAGTCATTGCTGCCTCCTTTACCAAAATAAAACCCCTCACAAAACTCACCAAAAAACATCCAAAACGAACAAACCATCCAAACCCAAACTACAAACCAACAAAATCCCAAACCACAATTGTAATTGGATCCTAGCTAGAAGAATTTGCAGTGTGAAAATAAATCTCTGAAAAAGCAGAATATTAAAATGCATTCTGCTCCAGGAAGTTCTGAGAGTAAAAGAAAGATGAAATGGAAAGCAAATATTGTCAAATTCCAATTTCACTCCTCTGTAATGCATGGTTTCAGCAAGTTTTGCCTTATTTACTGGGTGAGCTTAGCAACAGTAAATGGGGGAACTGTCAAGTGTCTCAGAACCTACCTTTAAGATCCAGATTTTTGGCACCATTGATAACCTGAGTGACCACCCTAGTGTCCACCTTTAGGCTGTGAGTGTTACTGTTATCTCTGGTGATGACCACGTTGTGCCACTGGTTGTCATTAAGAGGACGCTCACTGTTGCCTTTGATAACATTAGGTCCATTCCCCAAGTCAAACACATAGTGGATGTACCTGTAAACACAGCAAGAACTAGTTTAAATTGTGTAAGAACTCCAGTGCAGCAGACCCACATTCTAGCCAGAGCTAAAAGATTAACTTAATGAACTCATGAAGGGAAGTATCACTGCATTAGACTAGTAAGATTAGTAAGCCACTGATTTGAAAATATATAGTTTCCCTTCCACCAAGTGTAAAAATTAGTATTTGCAGATAACATTTGGAGTAATAGGATTCTAACCATAAAGCAATGCTCTTTTCCACAAAGTTCTTGCAGATCCACACAACTCCTGCATGTCCACTTTGTTACTTGTTAAAATTAGCAATATCAGTAAATGTACTGGAGTGTAACAGTAGATAAGCAAAAAATAAAGACCTTAACAAAGGCTGAAGTCGTGGGAGTGTTACCCTGACTTGTTTATATAGTTCAAACATAGAAACTCACCTGAGAATAGAAGATAAATATTCTACTTAGAAAGGAAAAAAAAAAAACCAAACAACACAGTTCAAGTCTCTTCAAGTCTCAACACAGCACCAGGAGCTAGTGACTCTCTTATTTTATTACTCTATGTTCTACTTACAGAAATATGTGCAAAGGTAGAAGTTAAAATGGGGAACTACAGTTACATGGAAAACCAGGATTATTTCCACAGTATTTGTGGAAAACCTGTCTACTGTGCCTTATGTGAGTATGAGAGCAAAACTGTTTCAGTGAAGAAAGGTGGTTGGTTTTTTTTAATAAGTTATTGTCTTGAGATAAAAAAAAGCAATGGCTCAAAAATGAGCCCATTTTTCCTCAAGCCTCACCAGGAGAAATACAAATTTGTCAGTCCACATGGTTTTTTTTTTTCTTCAGTGGAGGTGCAGAAACAGAAAGGGTCTGGTTATAGGGTAAAAATATAAAAGGGCAAAGATGATGGAGGTATCGTCCTCCTCTGTGCTTCCCTGCAATGACAGCAGACAAAACCTTGGCAGAACTAGGTACAAAAACCTCAAAATATTAAATATTTCATGTTGTGAAAGTGCCTTTTCCTCAGTCACAAGGGGAGTCAGTGACAAATCAGCAGTCAGAAGCTTCAGTGTTCTTGTCTAAGTGCTTTGCAGAGAAAACATGAAGTGAATTTCTCTTTATGCACACATTTGAAGAGAGTTTCTCTCTAAATCTACTGGTAGAACACAGCAGAAACTCACTCACCCCTTGACTAGCTCAACTGCAATGAAGTCATTGCCGTCACCACTGTTGAAGAGGATGAAACCATCAGCTGAGGTGGTCTTGAACTGAAAGAAGAGGTGCATGGAGGTGTAAGCCTGCAAAGTGGCCAAACTCAGGTAGCTGCTCTTGGTCTTGAATGTCACAGGGTCAGCTATGATATTGCGGAGACCAAAGCGAGCCTTGAGCTCACAGTAGTCAATGTCACCATTCTTGCACAGGTCAATGTAGAGCATCCCATTGAACATGAGGCTCTGGAGGTGGCCAATGAAGCTGGAGGGGATGACAGAGATGTAACGTTTTTCTGTCATGATCCCAGTCTCGATGTTGTGGAACTCCAAGCGAGTGTGATCACCAACCATTGTGCCTGAAGGACAGAAAGGAGGAACACAGAGAAAGCCCAGGGATCAGTAGCAGATTATATGGAACCCTTCACCCTCCAATTTCCAGGTTAACAGCAATATTAGCTTCATCTGTCTGATCACAGCTCAGCAGCTGTCATAAGAAAGAAATCATAGACTCTTTGTGGGGCAGCTTGATTCTAGGAATTGTCCAAAACTGACAGAAAAAAGAAAAGACTAAAGGGCAGGGGGGTTGGAACTAGGTGATCTTTAAGGTCCCTTCCAAACCAAACCATTCTACAATGGGAAGGGGTTTTTTTGATTAAGGACTAAAATGCTTTCCAGAGGAACTGGGTTCTGTCTCACCCTTAAGATTCCTGCAGGAAGCCAAGTCAGGCACTTCATTACAAATTTTTCCACAAATGGCAATTAATTGTCTATTTCTAATTCTCCAAGTAGCAATTCTGAGCTAACAGGATCCAACTTAAAGACATACTGAATATTTGTACATGCCAGTGGCTGAAAAATCATGACAAATTGGTATCAAAAGCAACCAACTTGAAGCTGGTGTCTTCTTCCAAAACCTGTAAAATGGGAAAATGATTCCCACAACATAAAATCCAACTAAGTCCAGATGTAGCTTCTTAGTTCTGCACTGACATACTGATGTGCAGGCAGCACACACTGAAAGACAACAGCTCTACAGTTAAAATTTAGTTGTCACATATTGTTCCAAACAAGCAATAAGAAAGAAGTCAGGAATTAAATGGACAGTTAATTTTTCCTGAGGACCCAATTTAGACTTCTGATCTATGCAAGAATCCTGTGGAAAAATCTATGTGACCACAACATTGAAAGCTCTATCATCTACCCAAGGAAGTGGGATCTGGGCTGCACAGAAAATCTCAGCTCTGGCTTTCCTGATTTCTGACTTTGCCATGAAGGCATCCTTTTAACAGATATTTTTAGCTGTAATGCATCTTTAATTATGTAATTCATATACATATGCACGTCTTATTTTAGGATAGAATTGTATCATCGTTATTTATAAACTCAGTTTCACGAAAAAAGACTTCAAAACAAACAGATGGCTTCTGGGGGGACTGAGTTTGTAACGCTGAGAGTGCCATCTCATGGTACTTTGCTGAAAAAGCTCACCAGCACGTTTAAGCAATTCAGAATGTTCCTTTTTCAATAAAATTTTCCTACAAGCTGCTGCTGACAAAGCCTTTGAAAATTCCAGCAAGAAGATTTTTCTTTGATACTCTTCTGATTCCTTTCTGCAAATTCTCAGACCATCCAGCACCACAGAGAATACTGGGAGAGAAAATACACACCAAATCATTTTCCTGCAAATTCATTTCTTGAGGCTTATTTCAAAAACCTGACTCACAGCTTTCCAAAAAAAAAAAAAAAAAAAACAACTAAATAACACATTAAATTCAATGCATTCACAAAGTGAATTCAGAACTTTTTGCAGAGATAGGACATAATATCCTGGTGCTGTCTATGGCAGCAACAGTTGCCTTCTCAACAGGAGTTACCTAGAAGACAATAGTGTTTTGCAAAATAGCAGAATATCTATGTTGCATCCAGGGTTATCACTCTTTGTGATTCTATTACAAGCCTTCAGAATGCTGGTGTTTTCCTCAAAAACCTAGTTTCTACCTTTGTATATAGCCATAAGCAACTTTAGACCTTGAAAGGAAAAATAAAAATAAGTTCCTGGTTCTTGTAGCTGTGAGGAAATGGACTAGAAAACTATCACAAAAGTAACAGGAAAAGAGAGACAGGTAATGTCAAAAAATACTCTTATATTGCACTTACCTTCTGCAACATCATCATCCACCATCAACTTGAGGCTCTTTCCTCTTCGAACTACCCTCACAGTGTGCCACTCGTTGTCATTGAGTTTCTGACCAGCATAAAGAGTTTCAGGTCCCTTGCCTGGGGATGGTGACAGTACAACAGTTAAAGCCAGGCACTCAATTCATTTAGTATCTGTTCAACCTAAAAGTCACCAAAATCAACCTGGTGTTGAGTTAGTAGGACTGTGGATGTGTATTAAAAACCCTCACACCTGCATCTTCCCAGCTCAGACGGAGGAGCAGGAGTCACAGCCCTTCCACTCAGTAAAGCTCCTTCCTCTATACAGCCCAAAAATCAAGTCTAATCAAAACAGGTAGAAATTTTTCTCATGTTATGGTACTTATTTCTAAACATCACATTAGACAGGGCACTCCAGTATTAGAAAAACAAGCCAGTGACAGAAATGTCTCCAGGAATGTCATTACAGCAAAATTTTGCCCTCCCAAGAATCTAGATTAGCTATAAGATGCTTGGGATTCTTATTAAAATTAATCACAGCTGATCTCCCAACACTCTGATATCAAACACCAGGCTGGTTTCAGTCTTCACTCTCAAAAACCAAGAAAAAAGAAAACCAAACCCAAAAAAATAAAGAATAAATCACATCCACATACAAAAAACACCCCAAAAGAATCTCAATCCCCCACATCTCTAAAAAAATCAAAACCACAATAAGGCAACCACTCACCAACCCAGCTGCTTAATTCATGGCTCTTTGGCAAATCATCCTGCCTATAAGGTGCTTAGTTTACCCTCTGAATTGAAGGTCAAAATGGAAAGAGAAGCCTATTCTTCTCCACAATGTAAAAACAGGGGTGTCCTTGCAAACAATGCTCCTGGGAAAATGGCAATAGTGTTGCCCATATCTGTCCAATTTTGCTGCTCACCCATCACAGTTACTTAAAACATTAATTGTTCAGATTACAAGACTAGAACACCTCACTCAAGTCAAACAGTAAGGGAAATTGAATAAAGGCATGTGCTAAATTAACAGCATCCATGCTCATTTCAGTACTGCGTGATCAATTTTTAAAAGAAAACATAAAGACTTCCAGTCCAACAGTTGTAGATGCTGAGGAAAATAGAAAGGAATTGGATGACAAGTAGCAGAAGCCTAATGCTCTCCCAAAGCATGTTCTCCAATTCACTAAGATATTTCCATGGACTTAGAGCTAAACTCACAGACCAAGCATATAAATCAAGGTTGGAGGGTCTGGGGGCTTTTCTCCCCTCCTTTCATGTTATCTGCATTGACATCACCCTTCAACTAGGATAATGTAAATGGAGGAGGTGGTTATCTGGACACAGAAAAGAGGTGAAAAACTTGCATCTTCCCTTTGTATGATTGTTATAATAGTTCCTTGTCTTCTACCATAAAAAAACCCCTATGTTACAAGATGGATACCTAGAAACATACTATTTAAGAGTTGTGATGAGATGGCAGTCAGGAATCAAGTAAATCCTATGAGTAGAATGCAATGTAACAGGAGAAAGAAGAAGAAAGCTTCTACTGTAGCAAAAATTTAAAAGTTCAGCTTCCAGACCATGATTCCAACCTCCTTCCTAATGTTCCCTAAAGAACTGTGTATCCTATAAAATTCATGATTATATCTCATTTTCAACATCAGATGATACAGAGCAGTCCCTTGATGCTTTGCAGTGGCAAATGTTACTTAATCAGTAGCAAACATCCCTGATATCTCCAGTTAAAACAACAGCTTGGAAAACACCAACTGTTGTCCACCCTCAATGCCTAACATCTTGGAGAATTTCCCAGCTATCTAAGGCAAAAGGTGAGTCCCTCTCACCATTTTCTGACAAGTAGAACTAAAAGTGCACTTGGTGCAGGCTGTCATTATCTGATCCATTTATACAACAAAAAATACCTTCATGAAACTAGGCTATCTTAATTATTGCAAATTTTACCTAGCATCACAGAAGGTATCAAATATTCAGGTCTACAGAAGAGACAATCAGAAAGGACATCACCAGATTGATGGGAATGGGAAAGGCTGTTTCTCATTCCAATTACAGTGATAAATGTTTCTACAGGGATGCACTAATGCTTCCCAGGGAAGACCCTCAGTAACTGTAGGGAGATGTTATCTGCTTTTTCTTCTTTTTAATTAAAACACTCATCTCAGCTTTGTTCAGTGGCAAAATGCATTTCTGTGTCTGTTTTACAGAGGACAAAATGCCACCAGCATGCCAAAGAAGGGAGAGACTAGGAAGATTCTTTCCTCTTCTTTTCTTTTTTCCTTTTTATTTTCTTTTTGAGGGGAAGGGTGAGGATATTAGGATATTACACTTTTACAAAACATCCAGAGAAGTTTGATTCACTGTGAAATATGCAGAGAATCGTGAAACATGACAAATGATAAGAAAAGCCAGGTGTATCCTCTCCAATCTTGTAAGAAACTGATCCATCCTATTTAGGCATCAGCAAGTGATTCTCTACAGAATATTCAGATATGATGAGTACAACTCATGAGTGTGGCACAGCAGAAGGAGGTCATGAAGCCAAAGCCCTACCTATTTCTCATTCCCAATGATATTTATCCCACTTTGGAAAATAATTGTCTTGTATTCACAGGCTAAATATTTAAATGTGGGAAATAATTATGCCATATAGCACAACTATGCATAATTATATATGGCAGGGATTTCATGAAGTGAATGAAAGGCAAACATCAAAACATGAGCATGGGTCAAAAGCAGAGCTGGCAACTGCTCTGAAAACCTTCCATAACCTTTAGCTGTCACTGAACAGACATCTGTATGTAAATTTGGTTGGGTGTTTTCAGGCAGCACTAGTATGGGTGAAGTGGTTTGTAGGAAGGTCTTTTTCTCGACCCAGACCAACTGCCCAACCCCAGGAGCATTGTTAATTGCTAAAAACAACTGGCAACCCCAGGCTTTCAGTATATTCCACACATTTACATAAACATCTCCAGTCAAATCAGCACATATTCATATTTATACATATTTGTTTTGCTCATATACAGGTTTTAGAACTCCCCTTTCCAGAAAAAAAGAAGTTAGCTGCCAAATAAGGAATAAGCAGTTGCACTTCCCTACAGACAGTCAACACCTTCACTGAGGACCTTACCTGCACCAACCTTTGTTTGTTCAAGGAACAAGGATCTCCTCCACATACAATTCAATAAAATCAAACATACTATACAGTTATGAAGAAAGAAATGCTTTCAGCAAGGCTTACAGAAGAGAAATGTTTACAGATTTACAGAGTGGCTTCAATCAAGTTGACCATGATTTATAACCACCAACCTACCCACAAGCTAAGTTTAATTACTTACATTTGTACAGCAATAAAAAGTGAATAAGCAAAATCCTTTAAACACCCACAGAGCAAATAAGCTTCACAAGTGCAAATAAGAAGTGCAAATAAGAACTCCCTCCAACAGGTAAAGTACTCCAAGTGCAGGGAATCAACTCAGCAAATAAGTGAAAAGCAGCAAGACCACTCTACTTCTTCTCTTAGAAACATAGTAGTCTCTCTGTAACTTGACCAAAAAACATAATATTCCTTGCTTCTGCTATAAATAAATTTAATATCACACCGAATTATTTAATTTGGAGACACCCTGGCCAACAGCTATAACAAGGCAACACTCAACACAATGGTAGCTTGTTCCTAAGACTCTTAAAGAACACTTACTGCAGAAACTACATTGTGTCTTTTACTTGATATGAATATAATCTGCAATTGAGATTGATTGCATACATGGGAAAGATCCACCTGGTCCTGCTGTCTAGGTTTTTCCATCAAGGGCAGAGAGTCATTTTCCTTGTTTGCCTCAATTGCACTGCTGCTGAATTCTAATACTCGTAGAAACTACAGAACTACTGTATATCAACACAGCAAAAGAATTTCTAAAAACAGACTTGAGTAACACACTGGCATTTACAGAAAATTGTCCTACTCTAAAAGTCCCTAAATAGGAGATTACAATTTCAGCAAAGGGAAGTTTCAGTTCTTCTGAAGAAAATTCTATTCTGAATTTGGAAACATTGAAAATGTTTCATCTTCAAGTTAAATTAATTTGTTTTTAAAGTTGAAAAATAAAATTAAGTTTTTAATTATCTCTTCAATATATTATTTTTTTTTATGGTAATAGATGGTTTCAACTTTTACAAAGGGAGCTATTTCCACTTTGAAGGAATGGGATTTTATTTTATGTCATAATCAGCAGAGAGGCCATAAAGAGGGCATACAAATATGAAAAAAAAATTCAACTATTCCTGCTTTTAATATAAGGATTCACAGCAGTTTAATTAAATTAACTTCAAGATAATTACAGTAAGACTGGCTCTATCTTTGTTTTTAGATAGAGCTGTCATCTGACCAGTGTGAAGTGTTTCATAACACCACATTGTTTCTCCTAACAGATTGGGGCATTGAAATTTTAAGTGTAGGTAGAAAGAACTCACCTGCTGTATTCTGACTCATTTAAAGTCTGCATAAGCAAACATTTGTACACTATTTTTTCAGAGATGACAGTTCTAGAAAACTATTACCTAAAGGTAGGTAGCAAGGCAATCACAGGAGCATCTTCTGTTTCAGGGATTGCAGAGAGAAGCCACTAGAGGGAAGCAACCACATTCACTAAAGCTTCTGCTTAGGTATTTCTGTATCACAGAATGTCAATTCTTCTTCCTGGGCAGACAGAATAGTGGAGGTACCTCACCCACGCAGTTTCTCACTAATACCAGTAGTACTAATGCAGTACACTACTAAAACAATTAGAGTTTCTCTCTCTGTTTAGTTTCAAACCTCTCCATAAATTCTACAAGACAGGTGGATTCATTGTAATGATAGCAAGGAAAAGATGCTGGAGATAATGCTGAAAAGAGCTGGACCAAGCCACATCACGTGGACACACCTATAACAGCAATCAAATAATTTGACTGCAGGCACTTTTCATCCAGGTCTGAAAAGCAAAATCAGAAATCAGTGGAGATGTGATAAAGTGCCTCACTGTGACAGCACAGATCCCTCTTTCAGGAAAGATCCAAAGCTCACTTTCTAACAACAGGATGGCATCTTTGTTGCTCTCTTTGGGAACACAGAAAACAGTGGCAAAGAATGAACTCCTCTTTCAAAAGACTTGTCTGTGTTGCCAAACTGACAGTTATAAAGAGCTCAAGGAATAACCCAGACCTTAGAAACTTCCATCCTAAATACTGGATTAATTTAAAAAGCAATTGTTTAGGACATACTGTGCAGTCCTTAGTAACAGTACAGATTAAAAACAGATGATAGTCCCACTACCAATGTTTCTTTGTTCAGATACCAAGGCAAAAATCAGCAGCATGATTCAAAGGAAATAAATCTATTTCTCATTTAATGTATCTCTCCCTGTAGCACCTAGAGTCACCTGATGGTTGATAGGACTATTACATCAACTAACTTCAACCTCCCTTCTAAGAGTACAGCAGTAACCACCACAGAAATTACCTCCAACTATGATTACAAAAGCAGCAGGATCTAAGCTTTCTGCAGGGGTGCAAAACACTGCAAAAAAAACCTCTTGAGGTGTAGTTCTCTTTTTGCAGTGTTACCTCCATCCTAAAGTTTGATAGTCTTTTATTGATCTGTGGTGCCAGATGAGCAGTTTTTAAATTCTCCATGGCATGCTAGCCGTTATTTATAAGTCTACTGGGAAATCAGGTGTTCAAACAGGGAAAGCATATAAATATACACCAATTATACTATTAACAAATACAAACAGTAACCAAAATTTGCAACCTTGTGTTTTCAGATGTTACTGGCAAACTCTGTGTGTAATGGACATTGATTCCCTTTACCTGAACTGGGAGGAGAGTAAGAGGTACTTGCAAGAATCTCTTTATTTCGCTTAAGAATCTCCTGACAAGCCTTGCTGAACATCATGAGGTTCACACAGGTTTACTTTTCAAGCTTGTCCAGGTGCTTCTGGATCACATCCCTTCCCTCCAGCATGTCAACCTCTCCATGCAGCTTAGTGTTAGCAGCAAACTTTCTAAGGGGACACTCAATCTCATTGTCTGTGTTGGTGACAAAGATAATAAAGAGTGGTGGTTCAAATATTAACCCCTGAGAACCCCTGGTCTCCACCTGCACATGAAGCCATGATCACAACCCTTGGAGTGCAGCCATCCAGTCCATCCCCTATCCACTGAGTGCTGCATCCACCAAATCCATCCCTCTCTCATTTAAAGACAAGGATGTTGCATTGGAACAGCATCAAGTGCTTGTTACACCATCAATCTCCAGTCTACCAGTAGCATGCACTGCTTCATTTTACCTGAACTCAGAAACTGAGATGAGAAGGATGACAAGCAGTATACAGATCTACATGAAAGAGAGTCCTTATTTAGCTTAAGGAGCTACCAAGAAAGGATCATGTGCCTCTGGAAATCTGAGGGATCAGCAGTGCAGACTGTAGGACAGTTGAGGATTTACAGATAAAGATGACACCTGAGGCAAATACTCAGAACTCCTTTGAAATTCAGATTTTAAAATCACAGCTTTCATGTCAGCTAAGGAGCATGTAAAGGAAAAAATGCCCTGGAAGGAGGAAGAGAGAGAATGATAAAGCTAAGCACACATGGCTTTAAACATACCCACAGAGCTCCCAGCAACAAACAGCATCCATTTGCCAAACTGATGCCATCCCCCTTCTCAAACACACCTTTCAAGTCAATTTCCTATGTATTCTTTCATGCAAATCCTATGTATTTCATACAACATCCAGGTGAAGCTCCAATATTAATAAAGTTATATAAGACTATACCAGAGATTTGACTGGAAGGACTCATCCTGGAACAACCACACACCAGGAGAAATGAAAAGCAGATAATCCAGCAGAACCTTTCCCACTAGGAAAGAGACTTATTCCTGGAAAGGCTTCACTAGAGTTTGGGGAGTTTCCTTTTCTTGAGCAACACAGAAGAAGTAATCCTTTTAGGAAGACCAGAGCTCTGACAGCAGTGTCAGAACATAAATAACTGAGCATAAAGTGGCGAGTTTACAGCCTATGCATGCAACCAAGATGGCTGATGAAAAAGTGTTATCAATTCTCATAAACCACCCTTAAAACAGAAGAAGCAGCCAGAACGGTGAAGTTTCTGAAGAAAAAAACCCAAACAAAACTCCAGTTTATTAGGATTACATATTATTGAAGTAATTCCAGAAATATTTAAGCAATAAGGCTCTTTGACTATCAAGCAATAATAAATGTGGCCTGTGGCAAAGTTGTAAACCCAGTAGAAGGTGATTAATGGTATAAGCTGGTCACAAATCTCTCCAGCAGTTTCATTTCCTGTTGAAAACTTACCAACAATCGTAATTCCTTCTCCATCTCAAGCTTGGAGAGACAATATTATGTTCTGAGAAAACATTACTTCTTTGCTCCCTTTTAAGAAGCACACACGCACCAAAAAATATAAATATCACAACATAAAACCCCCACATCCTCCTCCTTCCCTTCTCCAGTTGTCTGTTAGGAAAGGAAACAGCAATGGGTAGGTTATACACATCTTTCTCTCCGTTTTTGCCCATGTTATCTAAGCTTCTAGCCATTAAATAGCTGGTGCATTGCAGTATTGAGCAAACCATTATTTCCCTCATTCAAAACACTGTGAGAATTAATCTAAGCATGTTTAGAAAGCATTCAGATCCTGTGCTGGAAAAAAAAATGCTGTAACACCACTAACATTCAGTCTGTAACATGAGCAAATGTATTATTTAAAATACAGCAGCAGATTATTTACTGATTCTCTTTAAAGGAGGGATCTATAAATTCTAAAAATCAATGCAAGGTAAACACCACAGTAACAGAAAGAGTAAGTAGAAGTGATCACTAGGACCAGAGGGCAAATCAGTTGAGGATATCTCATTCCCAGGACATAAAAACTCAAATGCTAACATGGGCCATGAAATATACAATCAAGACTACTACACAGGGCAAGGTTCTATACAATTCCCTAGAAATCGAGGGCTCCTAAAGTACTCCTAAAGAAGGGGTTTTGGCTGGCAGATGTTGAGGGTTTGGTTTTAAATGAAAAAGGAGAAGGCACTTTAGGGTGATTCCTTAAAATTTGCAATCCCATTGCAGAATTAGTCAGGAAAAACAAATGCCATAACTTAGCTCATCATACCCTTAAGAACATTGATTATGTAGGACAGCAAGGGTTTGGCTTTGACTGATTATTCAAGACAATAAACAAGCCTGGAAAATCATAGATTGGTTTGGATTGAAAAGGATCTTAAAGATGATCTAGTTCCAAACCCCTTGCAACGGGCAGGGACACCTCCCACTACATCAGGATGCTCAGTGCCTCACCCAGCACGGCCTTAAACACCTCCAGAGAGGGTTCTGATATCTGAACAATGATATCTCTCAGAGTTGTCCCCACAATTAAACTATTACTTTAAATACCATTTAACAGCAGCAGTAATATGAAGCAGGTAGAAAGACTGCCAAGTACTACTTTGATGAATTAGAAATAAAGGATTTCCAGTTTCTCATTCAGTATCACTAGTACCACAAAACAGCTTCTAGTTTTCTACTGATGCTCACATTTAATGATGTGTCAAAAGCAGGCACATGGTTTCCTGTAAAAAGTAATTAAAAAATTATTTCGATCAGAGCACCAATCGAGGACAACCACCTGGATCAGCAAATTTAGTCTTCTATGACAATAACCACATAGTAAAAAATTACGTGCAAAACATCTGCTCTCACCAACACATTAAAAAAACACCCCTTTAGCCTACAAACAAAAGGAATGTGAAAATGCAGCTTTTTTCTGAATTCCCTCTTCTATAAGACACATGGTTACCTACTGAACAACAGCAGCTAACAGAATAAAACATTTTATATATTAAATTATGACATTAAGGTGAATATTGATGGAATATGCAAATCTAGAATTAGACCCCTGAGATGCTGTCACAGCATCGATCACATTTAGCATCCAAGGAATACAAACAACATGAGGCTTTTGTTCAGGAAACAAATTTGAAACAGTGAAAAGAAAGACTCTTGAGGTCAATATGGAAATGTCCACAGGTTTTGGATCAAAAAAAATTTCCAGAATCAATTCTGCAAGGAGTTTTTTTAAAGTCTGGAGCTGAAAAGGGCTGAAGTACTCAGTCACTGCCATCTTTGCCATGGTATTCAACAGAAAGCTCTGCCCTCAGGTTCCAAAATTTCTGACATATAAAAACTCATGGGACAAGAAAGGCTGCATGTAATTGTACTGAGAGAGCCAGTCACTGTTGATGCAGGAACACCTTCAGCTGCCTTTGAGAGACTGAAGTTACAGAAAGAAGTCTGAAGTGGCCAAAAAATTGAAAATAAAAAATAAAAAAAAAAGGAAAAATCAAAAAAAAAAAAAGAAAAAAATTATAAAGGGCCTTTAGAGACCACTTGCAACCTAAGCTGTTCTATGAAAACATTTTGTTTCACTGATAACCAGAAGTTTCTATTTGCACTGAGTGGGAAAGGAAAATTTGTAAATAAACCTAAACTGAGACACTGTTAAAACTGAAAATTCAAAATATTTTTACAGTAAATGTCATAATATTTTATGTTTGGCATTTCCTTCTTCATAAGCATTTGCCAAGTTCTAACTAAACTTACAAATAGATGCAGACAACATGAATTTGCACTTTGAAGCTAATAAAATGTTCAAATGAAAGCTAGCTATTTCTACTTGGCAGCTGCTTTCAGCAATATTACTACCAAAAAAATCGAGCTCTTCCTGACCAAAATTACAAGCAATGGCTCAGCTTTTAACACAGCCCAAACATCCTGTACACACAACCAATTAAAAAATTCATGTATGTATAATATAAGCTTTTATTTGAACATCCTAATAATCCAGAAAATTGAAAACATTTTGCAATCCAACCAATAACTTTCACCTCTGCCAGCAGAAAATACAGAACCATGAAGATGACGAAGGGATTGGAGCATCTCCCTTACTAGGAAAGGCTGAGGGAACTGGGTCTCTTTAGTGTCGCGTCCCGCATGACAAGGCCTCAGCCGGTGAGGGGAAACCATGAACCACACAATATGAGTGATAAAGAAGTTTCCGTTTATTCAGCCCAAATAGCTCACTTATATAGAGGTTACAGTTTACAATAACTA
>VZTY01018608.1:57693-102806 GCA_013400935.1 Turnix velox
GTGAGTGTCAGGAGGTTGGAGCCAGGCTCTTTTTGCTGAAGCTTTGAAAGTAAGTGAGAGAGAACTACTACTATGAAATTCATGCTGCAGTTCTGCAACCTGGAGGTGCCATCAAGTGTGAGTTACAGCTGAAGTGACCCAGTGCAAATAGAAAGGCTTTAATCTTTTGATCAAACATGAGTGATTTATTTTCATCAGCACATGGATAGCCAGGAAGAACTGATCAACTGTGAGCTGCAGAAAGAACCCACTCTATCCATTATGGAAGTAGCTTTTTTTCCAGCCAATCTATCCTACTTGCAAAGACTCAAGCAAATTAGCACCTGATTTTCTCAGGACACAGGAACAAAAGCTGTTCCATTCACTATACTAGCCCAAAGTCAAGTTTTAGATAAAATCCAGAGAGCAGTACACAAAACTGATGTGATTTTGATGCTTTGCATGGAATTAGTTTTATCTCAAGAAATTCATTCAAGCATAGCAAGTAAGTCTGAGAACTAAAGCATGCAGACAGGCATTGTTGTCATAGTTCACATGAATTAAATACACTGCTATTACTTAAGGAACTCTTCAAATCATTAATAAAGAACTTTGAATTTGTACAACTCAAGCAGTCATTCTGTGAGTCCCTTACACAGAGGTAGAGTCACAAGAAATTACTGAAACTGCCCATTCTCACTAGAATTCACAACAACTCACTCTCGACACTCCTAGTAAATCATAGAATCATAGAATAGTTAGGGTTGGAAGGGACCTTAAAGATCATCGAGTTCCAACCCCCCTGCCATAGGCAGGGACACCTCCCACTAGACCAGGCTGCCCAGTGCCCTGTCCAGCCTAGTCTTGAACACCTCCAGAGATGGGGCATCCACAACCTCCCTGGGCAACCTGTTCCAGTGCCTCACCACCCTCACTGTAAAGAATTTCTTCCTTATGAGGCACAAAAAAGTTCCAAAGGCAGTATTTTCCTCTCAGTCACAGTTCGATTGACAACTCTGACAAGCATCTCATTTGCATATTTTAAAAGGGCTGAAACACAAACCTTCAGTGAGAAAATAACCACAGACATGAATTTTCCTTTTGTTTCAAGCCCTTTCCTGCTGTTGGTAGCACCCCATGTAACATCCTGTCATACTTCTGGCATGTGTCCCTATGTTATATTCAATTTCAACACCATCAGTGATGTGACTGCCTCACACAACAGCCAAAGCACAGTTTCATTCTAGTATTATCTAGGCCTGCCATCATCATTCCAAGATAATCTTCTTGACAGCTTACAGAATCTTTACATCATTTAAAAATTATGTTTACATCCAGCTCACATAATAATCTCTCATTTTGCAATTAGGTTCTGCTTAGATTTTTTTTAATGGTAACAGTAAAGCACTTACATAACTGTGGTATAAATGTGGCAAGTTCTTCGGGAGAAAGCAGAACTGCATTCATTTTACCAGAGCTAGGAGGCATGTTCTCCCAGCTGCTCCTCTCCAGTGCCACATCCCATCATCTGAAAGCTGCAGAGGATTTTTTTTGCAAGGTTCTGCCACTTCTTGCACCTCCCTGCACATATCACTTGATCTCTAACATCAGAGCATCAAGCAGAGAGGTTGTCAAGACAGAGAACTGTTGCATCTTGAAGGTATCATCTAGGCTTTATGACTACACAAGGGTAGAAATTTCAAGTCTGTGGGTTTTAGAAATAGTCTAAACTTCACTGGACAAAACCGACCTAATCAAACCCACTCAGACTGCTTAGGATATCTCATTCAAGCTAAATTAGTCACAAGTTATCTTGTCTCCACTAAAAGAAGCAGCACTGCTAGCTCTGCCTATACTACATGGCTTGGTTAGTCCCCCTTCTAGTGCTAAAGACTTGTACATTGATATGTTAAAAAACCCATCTAACTACAACCCCCCAAAAAATCAACTGAATAAAATATCCCAAGCTGGAAACCAAGACATGCACAAGAATTTAGCAGACAAGCAGGTAAAAGACAAGAAGGTCCCACCTAGAGTACCATGCCCTGCTCTGGAACCCTCAGCACAAGCAGGACATGGAATTATTGTATAGGGGCCAGAGAAGGCAGTGAGGATGATGCCAGGGCTGGAGCAACTCTCCTCCAAGGACAGGCTGAGAGAGCTGGGGCTGTTCAGCCTGGAGAAGAGAAGGCTCCAGGGAGACCTCACAGCAGCCTCCAAGTGCCGGAAAGATACAGGAAAGCTGGGGAGGGGCTGTTTGCCAGGGCAGGGAGCCACAGCACAAGGAGCAATGACTTGAAACTAGACAAGGGAAGGGTTAGACAAGCCATTAGGAAGAAGTTTCTCCCCATCAGCGTGGTGAGACACTGGGAGAGGCTTCCCAGAGATGTGGTGGAGTCCCCCATCAATGCCTGGAGACATTCAAGACCAGGCTTGCTGAGGCTCTGAGCAATCTGATCTAGTGCAGGATGCCTGGGTGTGTAGCTCAGTTGTGAGAGCATCAGACTCCTAATCTGAGGGTCAAGGGTTCAAGTCCCTGTCCAGGTATGAAGCTTGCAAGAGTTGGGATGATGGTTGGACTTGATGATCTGAAAGGTCCCTTCCAATCTAGATGACTATGACTATGTCCCTGCTCACTGCAGAGGGTTGGACTAGATGGCCTTGGAAGGTCCCTTCCAACCCTATGATCCTATGAAAAGAAAGTGGTATAGAATGACATATTGAAGCAGAGCAGAGAATATGCTCTCAGCAAGGACAATCACAGCAGGAAACAATACAGATGGGTTGTAAGCTAGAAAGACCAAGAAACAAAACAGGTGACAGGACAGAAAGACTACACAATCTGAAAATACCCTTGGGAATAAAGAAGCTGAAGGAATAGCTAAAAATAAATGCTTTGCTAAACATGGCATTTGATGACAAAAAGAACCACAGAGGTAGGAAATTGCTTTTTTTTAAAACACAAAGCCAAGAAAGAATAACAAACTGCAGGCCATCATGCTGAAAATAGCATTTGCAAGGGACCCCTTGCTCTCCTTCAGAAGAAAACTACAATAATGATTCAGAGTGGGGAGCAACAAAAGAAAAGATGGGAAGTTCTATCCTGGGCATTTCCAGGCAGCTCCTCAAAGCACAACTGCATGTATCAGCTTTTGACTTCAGTCAGAACTCTATGCTCACAGAATCGGTGCAAATATTTCCAACTGTCTGCAACAAAAGAAACCCAACAAACAAACAACAACAAATGTGCACACTTCCATGTGTCTATTTTTATTGGAGTGAGGAACAGAAGACAGAGATGCATGAGAAGACTCCAGCTTGCAGTTCTAAGCCTGTATTAAATGCTGAATTTAACTCCTCATGCAGGCATATATATTCTTAGATATGTGGAAATTGTGTATGTGGGCTTGCTTGTATTCTTAGACTAAAAAAAAAAACCAACAAAAGTTAAGTCACTGCAGTTTTTGGCAGCATCTTTTTACTCCTCTAAGTTGCAAATGTGTCTGACTAATGAGACCCTTAAATTACCAAGGATTCGGTTTGTTCCACTGCAGACTCATGATAGTGAAAACAGCTTACTCAAATTCTGGAATAGTGTCTAAAAATATATGAAACTTATGAGGATGTCCTGGTTTTTCTAAAGCAAATAAGTATGCACAAGCTGGGAGAGCATCAGACTCCTAATCTGTGGGTCATGGGTTCAAGTTCCTGTCCAGCTATGAGGCTTCCAACCTAGATGAACTTATCATGAAGTTTTTCCACATGTCAGCCTGTCATTTTCTGCTCTACA
Organism: Turnix velox; assembly: GCA_013400935.1. Taxonomy (NCBI): domain Eukaryota; kingdom Metazoa; phylum Chordata; class Aves; order Charadriiformes; family Turnicidae; genus Turnix; species Turnix velox. Next base: position 61,463 of record VZTY01018608.1, read on the forward strand.
AAAGATCTTGTAAAGATCAAAAACTGCCAAAGAAACTCCTGTCACTGTAGTACCATGTCCCAGAGAAGCAAACAACAAAGTCCTCATCTGACCCGTCAGTGATGTCAGCAGGTTTTACTGGTTTCCCTAATGGAAAGGTCATAACTTTTTTTTTAAATATTTATTATGTAGAAACCATAGTGAATGAAAGTTCACCAAGAGAGTGGATTCACCACAGCAGAGTAAATAGATTACAAAGAGCAGACAGCATGTTTGCTTGTTTAATTTACTTCACTGGTAAATACTGCATTAAAACAAAGCACTCAGAGGCTTCCTTTAGAGTATTGAGTTATTACACATAGAGCTAAAATAATAACAATGTAAATTGGATTGCACTTCAGGAGACAGAAATAAATAAAAAGCCATGCTGGGGGACCACTATAAAATTAACATAAAACTAACAATAAACACAGTGAAATTAACTGCTGCCATATTGGAGAGGGGTTACAATATGGTCTTTGAAATTTAATGAGCAAGTGTAAATTTGAATTCAGAAGAATGTTCAGCACCTAAAACTTCCAAGTCAAAGAGGAAGGAAGCAGATTCACAGTGAGTATTGCCCTCCAATAGCTTTGCACTATTTTAGTTTTTCTAAAAGAAGACAAATCCAGCATCCAAACAGTGTTGCATTTAAGGTGGAAGAATCTTCATCCTTTCTCCTAGTTCATCAGGAACTAAACCAGGGTTGTCACCTGGTTCTGCTGCTGAGCACTGCTCTGTCTGGGACAATAAACTTCCAACCACTCTACACTAAAGTCTGTTCTCCCATAAAGGAATCCCTTATCTACCATAAAAGCAATAAAATGCAAACATGTCTGCTTTATTGAGAAGTAAATTAATCCTAAATTGTGACAAGCCATAAAGTGTTTTGTCAAGTCTCAAAATGACAAGGCTGAAGACAGAACCATGCTCCAATTAATTGAAATGTGATGCTGGTGTTCCCTTGAAATAGAACAGATATCAGATCAGGTCATTTAAATTACCACATCACCTAAGATGTTGCATTTTGAGCTGCTTAACAGCTTTTCTATTAGCAGTTTGTCTTCACCTATGTGCACTCCCTCACCCAAACAAGAGGAACTGAAGAAAAATCTAGTTTGAATGAAATTGTTCCTTGCAATAGTATAGGTATTAACCTTGTCATTCTCACCAGAACCCTGGTTTGAGTTACATTTCTAAGTCTTAAATGGCTGCTTCCAGTTCATTTTATTAGTTTTAACTTCTGCTTCCTGCTCACATGAGTGACTTCATTGAGGATCACACAGAGAACTGAAAGTGAATTCTTCCCTACATGACATTGCAATAGTGAAATACTCACCTGTAGAATTTGTAATTCTGGAAGTAATTTCTAAATAGGACTTGTGTAATTTAGAAGGCAGATTTAAGAAAAAAAAAAAAAAAATCTGGTGGAAAACCAGAGTTCTGGGAAGAGCAGGAAAAAGGTGAAGAAAAAAGGTGAGAAGAAATCATGAAATACACTAGTGCTAAAGCAAACTCCTTAAATATTAATTTCTGGTAAAAGAAGCTTCATGAGAAAAATTAAGAATGTTTTAAAACAGGAAGCAGAAAGAGTACAGAAGGAGGAAAACCAGAAATGGCTTATATGCAGGTAACCCTAGAAAAACACCAGTAGATCTCTACATGACATCAATACATAGTCTTATTATATCATGTTACAGAAGTTATTACAATTAAGTTCAAAGAATCTATCAAACTGGGGTTTTTTTGTTATTATCTGTTAACCATAATTTCAGGTGTCTTAGTTTTAAAAAATCCCATTTGTGCAAAGCTTAATTGGACTTCCTACACTAAGCTCTAACTGCCAGAGTTCCAAAGATTAAAAGCTCAAGCAACTTTTGGTTAAAATTTAAGGGAAGGGAAGCCCTTTTTTACTTCCTTCTTAAAAGGAAGTACTTTAGGATTTCTAATAATTTTTGATGTTTTCTTGGTAATGGCAGATTGTTAATTTAATCACTGGTGACAGACCTCTGGAATACATGTGTGTATTTACACACAATCTCACTAATCCTTGGATGGTCATCCTTTGAAAAAAATCTATTACAACACTGTGTATATAAGCTGTGAGTTCATAAGCAAGCAGAATAAAGCAGGGAGATGATAAAACTGTTTTAGTCTGATGAGTTTAGTGTGAATGGCAGAAAAAAGAGAAAAAGCTTTTAGGAAACACAGACAAATTTTACATGACACTTCCCTAGGGTGAATAACCAATAAAATACAACAAATAAAATCTCTCCTGCTTGCCCATAAACTACTTTAGCTCTTGGTGACCAGGCAAAGAGCTGACCTCATTATATGTGACACAGACCACACGTTAATGGAGCAGAACACATAACTGGCTACATTAACTCCCCAAACCAGAACAATGAAGAAGGGACTAAAATAAGCCTCTTGCTGGTACTCTGATCTCAGTTCTGTCCTCACTAAAGCCACATCAGTGAACTCTCTTGGCTGGATTATTGGACTGATTTTTAGCACCTCATAACAAAATTCATTGAATGTAGTTGGGAAATGAAAGGTATGAAGTGACATTGATGGGACAGCAGTCCCCTGGTCCTTGTGTGATCTGACTTTTCTCTATAATTACAGCCTAATACTGGGCAAGCCACTGCAGGAATCACTACCCACTTCTCATCATTCCACTGCTCAGGTATGTGGAAACAGCGAGTTGATAACAAGAATCTACTAAGCAGTTTCCAAGGCCTCTTAAGAATCTCTGAAGAAAAGCCAAGATTTTCATCTTATACAAACAATTCCACAGCAATGAAAGAAAATTTCTCATAGCTCTGGAAGAGGTTGCCCAGAGAGGTGGTGGAGGCCCCATCCATACCTGGAGATATCCAAGGCCAGGCTTGCTGAGGCTCTGAGCAACCTGATCTAATGCAGGATGTCCCTGATCACTGCAGGGGGTTGGACTAGATGGCCTTGGAAGGTCCCTTCCAACCCTGTGGTTCTATGAATGGATGAGTTTGCTCAATCTAGAAAATAACTACCCTTTGCCCACCAAAACACACTTTAATTCCATCAAAATACAAAACCGTGCAGCAGAACACACAACCCTGCAAACGTCATCCAATTGTGTGTCCACTTTTCAACCAAAAAGAACAAGCACTGCTGTCTCCTTGATATATTTCCTCCCTGTCACAAAACAGCAATAATAACAGAAACTATTTATCATCAAAACAGTGATGCTTAGTGACTCCAAAGAAGTTAACCTCCATATGTACACCACAACAATGAAAGAAAGTAAGGTTTTCAACCAATTTTATTTAAATTGCAAAACAGCAGTGAAATTTAAAAAGCATTATTCATTTGTGTCATGTTTGGCAATTGTCTTTTGGCTATTCTGTGTTTTCTGGCTATTTTGTAAATTATTAAGACAATTTTATAAGTAGCAATGGTTTTTTTGAAACCTCAAAGAGATTTTCATCATTTTACAGTATCTCCTTAAGCTTCCAGAAGGATATCTACCATTTTCTAGAAGTTGCTGCTGCTGCCTCAGGAATGTGCATTGGATTCTGTGACTAAAATAGCTCCAAGATGTCAACACATGATATGTTACTGTTTTATTGTTTCAATTACATTTTTCTAGCAAAATACACACTATGAACACCCTCTGGGCAAAGTGCCACATGTAATAGAAGCCTAATGTGCACAGCAGCATACGTGGATGCTTCTACACACACAATTTCATACATGCACACTTCATCTGGAAGCAGCACTCATACAAGGCTGAATTATGGACTCTTTCCATGGTCAACCGTGAAAGGTGTTGTGAAAAACTAGCAGAGATTTGATCTTGCTTTTTCTCTCCCAGCTTCAGGCATAAAATCACACCAAACAGTTGTACAATCTGCTTCTCAACAACCAGCCATATACAGTGCACTTCAGAAAAAAGAAACCCTGAATATTACCAAACAAACTAATTTAATGATATGGCACACACAAAAAAACCCCAAGCACTGTTGAGAGACTGAAGCTTTATTACTGCCAATATCAACTGATTTCAGTAGTTACAAGTGGAAATTGTTTCCTAATTCACCATCTGTACCACTACTCACTACTTTTCTCTAATGCTGCAAAGATGCATTTCATTACAGCCGCCAGTAGCTCCTCATCAGTATTCTGTTACTTCTCCTCTCACTCTTCAATTACTTTCTTCAGAAGTATTTTACAAAAGCTCTGGTCTAAGTATTCATGACAGATTTCTAAATCCCCAAACTACTCAAACACAGTTATTCTGTGCAATTACCTAAGCAGTCTACAGTGAATAAGGGAAATTCAATCAAATTTAAGAGTACCACTGAAAATGGGAACACCACCACTGCTTATGGATAAGAAAATTATACTTGTCAAAACTTTCAAGTATCACATTAGGTGAGGTCCTTAATACCAGCTACAGGTTTCATTGCTTTCGGGAAGTCATAACCTTTACACTGTAGTTCATTCCAAGTAAAACGTTGTCATAAAATACAACTTTTAAAAAAAAAATCCACCAAAAACCCACCCAAACTAATGAATAAAAATTAAATTGATAGGTGAGGAGAAAAGCAAACAAATATGTCACCTGGTCCATGTTATGCAGTGGATGTAAAAAACAAACCACAGCACAATGTGTACCAGCACATAGACATTTCTTGTTTTTTTCCTAAACACCTACAAGCTGCTCACATTTTCACAGACTACAGAATGGCTTCTGTCAAAGCCACCATCACTAAATGCATTTACTGCAAAGAACCAATTCCTAGCTCAGCACCTGAAAAGTCTGCATAAGCCTCTTGTTGATGGTTTGTGTCTCCTTGTCCAAAAATTACACTCACTTCCCTTTGTTTAGGCCAACCTAACCATTTTATTTCAATTATTCCACGTACACAGCACAAAGAAAGGATATATTTGTAAAAATAGTGAATGTTTAAAGAAAATAAATAGTCCAAACCCCTTATTATTAAGCTTCTCTTAGGAAGATCTCAATTATTGCCTTCTACAGTTGTTTTGAATCTGTTCCCATTATGTTTCATAGCTGAAATCCTTTTGGAATGGTCATGAAACCCAAATAAACAAGCAATTACTATTTTTCCTCTTCAGCCTTTCAAAGTAAATATTTATTGTTACAAGCTGTCTATTCATCCCTGTAGAAAAACAAGATTTATAGGAGACAAGGACAGTACTTGCAGTCCAGCCCTTTCATCTCCTTTTCCATAACCCACCATCCAGAGTTTTCAGACTATTCAGATCCTGAACAACTGCTGCTTTTCATTAACAATCCCAATTTACCACTATGCCAGCACACAACAGGATTTGTTGCCTCAGCTTTTAGCAAACCACTCACCTATTTGTACATCTGCAAAGCAAAATTAAGTTAGTGACACACCAAAACATGCATCTTGTAAAATAAAAATAATAATTTAGACAGCATAATCCAAGCCAGGTTTGAATCCCATATTAAACTGAGATCATGGCATGAGTAAAATGCCAGTCAGATTGTTCTTTCAAATATTAGGGAAATGTAAAAGTGAGTTAAAAGAAGTCTAAAAGCAAGATACAAGATCATGAATGGAAATCATTAGCTGGTGGTTTTAGACCCCATCTTCTATCTCCTTCCTCTTCCATTGCACAATCATTTTTCGATTGAAAAAGAAAATTAAGAAATTAAATAAACTACCGAATAAAGCTAATTAAGAAATAACAAATTAAGAAAAAGCAAAACTTAAGAACTAGCTTCAATGTGTTTACTAAAGCCAAAAATTAGAAACTTAAGAACTAGCAAATAAACTCCCTTGGACAGGACTATGAACACTGTTGCAGCTTTGTGCTAATTGTCTGATAAAACTTATGCTAAAGTAAACCCAAAGGAGTGGGCAGTCACAGGGAAATAGAGAAAATTAGATATGGAACCTCTTTGGATTATCTTGAGAGAGTCTGGTCAGGGAGTACCAAAAAATAATACCCTATTTCAAGAGACAGCTGGAAGGGAATAGAACCCATTATTGAGTCCTTAATGAAGGCGAGTCATTCGCAACCCATAATGCCTAAAATACTACTGCCTTCTTGGGGTTGTTCATCCTGGAGCAGAGAAGGCTCAGGGGGGACCTCAGAGTAGCTTCTCAATACCTGAAGGGGACCTATAGAAAGGCAGGAGTAGGGCCTTCTAATAAGATATGTGACGGAAGGACTACAAATAAGGGATGTAAATTGCAAGAAGAGAGATTCAGGCTAGATAAATTCTTTACAGTGAAGGTGGTGAGACACTGGAAGAGGCTGGCTAGAGAGGTTGTGGATGCCCCCTCCCTGGAGGTGTTTAAGGCAGGCTGAGCAACCTAAGCTAGTGGGAAGTGTCCCTGCCTATAGCAGGGGGGTTGGAAGTTGATGATCTTTAAGGTCTCTTCCAACCCAAACTATTCTACGATTCTAGAAGAAGAAGTAATAAAAACCCATAATCCTTACAAGAAGTCTCAGCAACTTGTCAATTACCTTGGGCAATTAAAATGACCATCCTCTTATTAACTTAGCTTCTGGCATCACCAAGATGCAGAAACATTGCAAGCCAACCTATAGTTGTCACAGAGAGGGACACTGGAATCAGCCCAAACTGCTCTCAGACAATAAGCTTTCCTTTAGCATGAGCAGCAGCCAGCACAGACCTCACCTTTCCACCCTGTAAATACAGGTTTCAGTTAATGACCCAAAACATATGCTCCATTAATTCTGAATAACTTGCAGCTGAGGACTCCCAGTTGAGCTGCCCAAGACATGCATACACATGAAAGCACCAGACCTCTTTGATATTTACACACCATTGCACTTGCAATAGTAAACCTGCATGAAACAACAATTTCAGTGTCTGCTGCAGACCACTCCAGGAGTAATACAGCAGCACAACAAACTAAAGGAAAAGGCTGCAATTGGTTTTGAACCTCTGAGTGATCATCAGTATTCATATTGCTCTAGATGTGTAGATGGAGTTAAAATACGACTTCATACAGATGAATTATTTTTATCTCGAGAAAAACGTTATTTAAGTGTAAGAAAAATAAATGTAATGGCAGGATTAATGCCTTCACGGAATCATTTCAGTCATGTCTATCTTTTCCTCCTCTGAAGTGTCAGTACACTGCCCGTTTTAAGCAGTTTCCAAAAAAGCCATGGGCACCGTGCCACTTAGATGGAGCTCATCACCCACCAAAGCCATAAATCATTACAGGATTACAAGAAAGCAAGAGTTGGAGAAACAACAGAAATCAACCAAATTTACATTCAGACAAGCCACTGAGGTCACTCATCTTAGTTTCACTCTGTTTTTTAAATGGTTCTACATATTTTTTATAATAAATCACAACAGCTTGAGAGGGGAAAGAGAATCACAAGGGTAAGCTTCCTTTGGCTCTCTTCATTCTAGTTCATGCACATAATCCCCACAGCTGATTGAAGGAATTTATGCCTTAACTGCTTGTTCTCAGGATTAATTTCTTCCATTAACAAAAATCCAAGTTATAATTCCTACTTTATAGATGAGAAAACTGAAATTGAGAAGCTCAGGGCTAAAAATCAAAACTTGAATCCATTTTTGTGAGCAATTCTACAGTTGCAGTGGACACAATACTATCAAAGCTTAAGCTAGAATTATGGGAGGTCCTAAAAAAAATCACTTCTCAGCAGGTTAGGCCTCCAAGATTACAAACACCCATCAATTTCACTTGAAACTGTCTATATAATCTTTCAAGATTCACATGTGAATGATGCTGCCTGCATTTTAGAGCTTTGCTAATCTTGGGAAAAGATCTAGGTTTCCAGTCCTCTGCCTAAATCACAAAAATTGTTTATTAATATTATCAATAGTAAATGGCTCCATAAATAATATCTATCTATTCTTAAAAGGTCAGTGTAGTAAGACCTGTTGAAACTGCTCTCTCCTCTGTATGTTCTTTATCAGAAGGTGAGTGGAGAAAAAAATTGCAGAGCTGAAAAAGGGTTTTGCTGCTATTCTGGACCTCAAAAAAACGTAAGTGCTGTAGGTAAAGAGGCTTCTACAACGAGAGAACTCCACTTAACAAATGGATGCTATTAGAAAGCATTTCGTAGTCAATGGACAGCTTTCTATCACACTTCACATGTAAAAAGTGTTTTACAGATGCTTAAAGTGCAGTAGAAAGATCAGAGTGAGAAGGCAGTGATGTCTCCACTCTCCACCCACTTCCCAGAGACATAGCAGTCCTTCTAAAAATCTGACAATCAGATGAGGAGTGATATTTCATATATAACTGGCTTTAAGCAGATAGGGGGGGAAAAAAGGTCAACAGAACTCAAAAGTCATGTCACAGTGGGCTCTTCCCCACTCATGGTACCTGAGAGCAGTCAAAAAAGAGTCCTGATGCAAGTACAACAAAGTTGCTGTAAGAAATCATAGTCTGAGCAACTACAGAAGAGTCTATGCATTTGAAAAGTATATTTCAAGGCCTGAAGATGGAAAAGCTGGTAGAAAAACTAAATGAGTGCAAGTCTCATATCTCCCCTAGGTATATTCTATCCTATGAAAAGAAAATTATAACCTAATCCTAGCTGCACTTTTATCCAGATGAATTTTCTATTAAAGAACTGCAGTTAAGCTCTGTGCCTTGATGCTATCTTATTGTAATGAGTTTCACTGCTTAGTTACAAAACTTGACTGAAGTATTTTATCATTTACTGTTGAATCTGATGCCTTTCAGTTTTAGTTTCATGTTTTAGATTCTCCTATTACTTCAAAAAGCACTCCATACATCTTCTTAGCACCATTCATTACTTAGAGTAGCTCTGTCATTGCCTGCCACTCACACCCTATTTAACTGATATATTCTCAGACTCTCCTAGGAGTATGACTTCATTGCTAATATTTTATTATCACTTGTTTCTTAAAGAAAAAAAATGCAAGAAAAGCTCCTGTCAGGAGGAATTTTCCTATTGTAGCCAAGTTGTACTTACAGAAGATTTCTGCTTTCAAACATCATTAAGTCTTCAACCTGTATGATTACACCAGCTTAATCAATTGTTTGCAAATTATTTTTCTTAACTTTGCATTTCCTACTCCTCCATTTTTATCAGGATTTTGTCTGGGTTTTTGTTGATTTCCTAAAGGTGCATCTCCTATATCAGTTGTTATTTTAAATACTTGGTTCTTCCTTGCTTTCTGATGAGAAATAGCCACATGCTTAAAATTTGAAAAGCTTTTTTCACATCCCAACATCACTTGGTTCCACAAATTTCCAGAAACTGAGAATGAAGTATTTGTAAAAAGCAAGTCCACAGAAACTACAGGCGGAGTTATAGAGAATCCTCTACTTAACAAGTGAGAATTCCAAGCAATCAGAAATTCTTTCTTCTGCACCTAAGTATAGCAAAGAAAGTAACCCTAAAAAAAAAAACAACACTATGCTTTTAAATGCCTTGCATCTCCCAGACCCCGTGAGTTTTCACATCAAAGCCTGAACTGCTGTGCATATTTATACCTAGTAGCTACCTGGAGACTTGAAGGGGATTTTATCCCTTTCTTTTTTCCTCCCATATTTAACTGAAAACTGTAAAGCTTTTCCAAAGAACAATTTTGATTACTATAGGCTCCAAAATACTTTTTTCCCTTTTCCTTATCCTCAAGGGGAATAAAGGACAGAGAATAAAGCATCCTTTTTAGTCCTTTATGTTTGAGCTCAAAAAAACATTAATAAAAGACCCTGGAGTGCTGTGAAATGGAAAGTTTAAAAAAAAAAATTAATGAAGAGAGGCAATAAAAAAAACCTACAACCCTGCTGGCAACTACCCAGCATTAACACATTCAGGAATTAGGAATTTTTTTAATTAACTAAAATTTTAATGATACTGCTTTTTAGCCTCATATTCAGTTTCCCTTCTCTGACAGCCTTCTGTCTCACTATATATCAGAGGAGAAAAATGCATTCCTTAAATTACAAAACCATTTCTAGACTAAGTTCTCTGTCCTCAGCCTTCATCCATGAGTAACATCAAAAGCTACTTAAGTGGTAAAAGGACTAGTAAACTTGGTAGACAAATCTACCTAAGTGGATATGTGACAACCTTATTGAGAGGCGAAGGTCACTATTGTTACTCTCATGGGGGCTGGAGGGAGGAAGTTCTGTAAGAAACAAAGCCTTCAAGGCTTTTTTACATCTTAGAAGGGTAACTTTTATAGTCCCCAAGATCCTAGAACCAGAACAAGGACGTATCTCTAACAACACTCAAAGCAAGTCAAGGCATCAATTCAATTTTAATACCTCATTGTACATTACATGCACCCATAAGCTAAAACAAAATATTCTGTGACAACACCTGCTGCAGATACAGGTATTGACAAGAAGTAATCTCTAATGATTTATCCAATATCATGCCATGCACTGAAGTCTCCATGCAGTACACAGCCTTCTTAAGTCAGCCTGGCTTGTTCAAATACTCATTTAGCCACATTTTTTTCTTGTTAATTAATCTGAAATCTTGTTAATTAATCTGAAATCTAGGGACCTTTGGCTCCATTACCAACAATTAAAAAGATAAAATACAATTAAAATCAAGTAAATAAGAGATAACAGGAGCTTCTCTTTTTTTCCCCAGCTGCAACCTAAACCAAAAAAAAGAGGCAACAAGAGTGTTTGTTGAATCTCCTCTCTCATACCTGGAAGAAAATCAGACATTTTCTAAATAATCAAATGCTTCCTAAGGAGAAGTACCCATCACACACACCTAGAAGGACTACAGACAACAGCAAGCAAAGCAGACCTATAGGAAAAAGCTACTTCCCCAAACCTCCATCTCTCAGAGCTCTGCTGTTAACAGAACCTCAAAAACACTGGAAAAAGTCACAACCAATGTCTGTATCTTCCAAAATTTACATTGACAGAGCACAACATGATTCTCCACTAACTTGTTTGTCTCTCCACTACAGTTTCTTTCATGGTGAAAACATCACTTCTACCTAAGCCTCCTCTCCATCTCTGGAAGTATTTCACATAGACTTGGACTGAGAGGTAGAAGTTATTATGTGTCGAAGTTGCTTTGGTGAAGAGAAGCCTAATGAGAATCTCCAGGAACGGGGTGGAGAAAGGGAGAAATCTACTTCAATAATCAAGTATTCAACTGGTGCTGTTTCTTATCTTCAGAGATGATACAGACAGTGGAGTCAAGTGCACCCTCAGCAACTATGTGGACAACACCAAGCTGAGGGGTACAGTCAGCACACAGGAGGGATGGGATATCCCAAAGGGACCTGGACAGGGTGGAGAGGTGGTCTGTGCAAACCTCATGGAGTTCCACAAAGCCAAGTGTAGGGTGCTACACTTAGGCCAGGCCAATCACTGCAAGGTGATGTGATAGAGAGCAGCTTTGCACTGCCAGATGAAAAGCAGATGACTCTACAGTGTGTACTCACAGTCCTGAAGCCAACCGTGTCCTGGGCTGCATCAGCAAAGCTGTCGCCACCAGGTGGAGAGAAGGGATTCTGCCCCTGTACTCTGGCATCCCAACCTGAAGGTACTGTGTCCAGCTCTGGAGCTGGAACACAGCACAAGGCCATGGAGTTGTTAGAGAGGGGCCAGAGGAGTACAAGAGGATGATATAAGGGCTGGAGTCACCTCTGCTGTGAGAACAGACAGAGAGCTGGGGCTGTTCAGCCTGGAGAAGAAAAGGCTGTGGGGAGACCTCACTGCAGCTTTCCAGTGCCTGAAGGAGCTACAGGAAAGCTGGGAGGGGCTGTTTGCCAGGGCAGGGAGACACAGCACAGGGAGCAATGACTTGAAACTAGAGCAGGGAAGGGTTAGATGAGCCATTAGGAAGAAGTTCCTCCCCATCAGAGTGGTGAGACAATGGGAGAGGCTTCCCAGAGATGGGGTGGAGTCCCCATCAACACCTGGAGACTTTCAAGGCTCTGAGCAGGATGTCCCTTCTCACTGCAGGGAGTTGAACCAGAAGGAATTAGAAGCCTCCTTCTATCTGTGTGATTCTAATTCCTTTCACAGTCTGACCACAACATGCAGAGATCTGCCTATTCAGATTGTTATTAAAAAACCCAGTCATATGGATTAGGCAGTGGACTGAGACAAGAACATTGCCTACATTCTTTTCCAAGCCTCTTTCTCAGCTTCCCTTTAGTCCTCCATCTGTTTCATCCTTAATCTCCTAACTGCTACAATGTTCTCATGAAATATGACGTTGTTAAATGCATCAGACAAATGTGTCAGAAATAACTGTGTCAGACAAATAAACATGTCACAAGCACAGCCAAACATATGCAATTGAAGCAGGAGACAGTCCCCACTGTTCAGGAATCAGTCCAAGCACTGCTCTGAGCTGAGCCTAAAGGCTGCTACGACGCTTGCTTTTTCCTGTAAAAAAAGCCCTGGTCCCATGCTCAGATGACACCAAAATTGAACAGAGAACAAAAAACAGATGGATAGAATTAATCTGTAAAGTTGCTGTGACCCTCAGTGATTAAACTCATTAGGACAGCATATTTGACCTCTAATTCACACATCTAGTGTAAATTTTACTCTAGGCATTTGTTTAATATAAACTAAACCAGTAAACACTGACAAATCTGTTTCAGGAACTAAAAGACACAGACATCTCTTATCAATGTGAGAACAAGGTGGTGTGTTTGTGGAAAGCAGAGCAATGAAGCCTCAAGGAAAGAAGCTTTGCTTGCAGACTAGATACTCAACAAAAGGATTAAAAGTACCTCTCTGTCCCAGTTATTTTTTTCTAAATTAGATTAAATAGCATTTGAACACAAAACATAAGCTCCTCTTCAACATAAAATTCCAGAGGAGAGCAGGCTGCAGTGTTAGGGAAGAGTAACATCCACCAGTAACATTCATCTGTAAGACCCACAAGACCCACAAGGATAAAGACAGGGATGCAAAGGGACTGGTGAAAAAGAAATGCAAAGGTGACCAAGCCACATATTTTCATGCACTTCAGTAGAGAAGAGCTATTGCAAACAAATAATATGCAGCATATTTATTTTTCTGCTATGTAGTTAAAACTAAGATAGCATTTTAGAACACATATCCCTAACAAAAAACCCAAACCAAAACACTACTCAGAAAAGACATTTTAAAGCTACCCTTTGTCAGGGAGAACAGGTTATTTTCTGTAGTCTGTGGTTTAACAGCTACTTTGCTGCCCAGTAGATCTATAATTATCACTTTCCTTTCCCGATTATGCTACTCAATCATAACAATATTAAACTCAATAAAAGTTCTGGGGTTTCTAATGATTCAGCTGCAGCCAGAGCACTCCACATTCTCACCAATGACTTGCATTTTTTGCTTTGTATTTACATTTCCCACAGTTTAGATTTTGGGTTTGGGCTGAGCTTTTGCTGCTACCTTTTTTTAACTGGGGCTGTCTCAGGGTTTTCTTTGCAACCCAAATTAAGCCTTGCAGACTGTATATGAAATGGCAGTGACCAACTGCATTAAAAGCTTTCTTATTTTCTAGCCTCTGATTAACTAGCAAGGAACAGCAGAAGCAAAGGTATTTTTTTAATGAAAAAACACACAGAAAATTACTTAAAAGCTTTACAGGATGCAAGCTCTTTTGTGGCTTCTACTCACTTCTAAGTACCCTCCAGTCCATAGATGAGTTACACTCAATACACACTCCCTGCTTCCAGATGCCAGTAGGGAGGACCGAGTCAGGAGAGGAATTCACCTTACCTTTTTTTTCAGAAGAATCATCTATTGATATTTTAAAAACATTTTATAGGGAGTTATTTAAGATTTCACCACAGTAATAGCACTAAACACACACCTAATTTTCCCACATAGGTCTGGATGTTCCTTTTTCACTTACCACATATCAGCTTTAGGAATAAGAGGCACCAGGCACAGGACACCTAACCAGTGTAGATAAAGTACTGGCAAATTTATTCAACTGCAATAGATGCCCTATAGAAAACAACTTGTTGAGATTTTATTGTGAGGTCAGGCCCACAGATAACCACAAGTTAACACCTTTCTCTTGTAGGATATGTTTCTGTTTCATCACAAGCTTGTAGCTTCTCCAGGTGTAGCTTACCAAAACAATCCCAGCGGTTGAGAGCCTTCCTGTCTTTTTTATTCATTTTTCTTTCAAGAAGTGAAAACAGAAGAAATCCAAAGTACCCAGACATGCAAGACAAAATTAATTCACAGCAGCACAAGCTGTAGCACTTAGTCAAAGAATGTTCTAAACACCTGTTTATGAGCAAAACCAGTCATAAAAACAGCTGTAAGCAGCAAAGAGGAGCTACCAACAACAATTTTCCATCCTTTTCCAGATACATAATGACATTTAAATCATGTAGCATCACAGAAGAATTGTATAGAGCTGATGGTAATTGACATAATTACTTGTATGCATTTCTCCACTACATAGTGTTGTGCTGTAAACCCAAGCATGTTAAAAGTAAACAGAGCTTTTGAAATCCTAAAAGCAATAGGAAGACAATCCCTGCTGGATCCTTTTAACCTGTGGATAGAAAGCAAACACCTACTTGAAAGTTATACAACTTCAAATGCATCATTTAAACCTCAGGCAGACACTGAAACAATTAAAACTTCACAAGTACCTTTTGGGAGTGGGATCAGAGCAGAGATAAGGCAGAACCAGGTAATGAATGCTTACCACTAGGGGAAATATGCATAGTCATATTTTCCTTATTCTTTCTTTCAAAAAATAATCTTCCCCGTGCTGATCTGTGATGGAACAGAGCTCAGAAACAACACATCAGTGAATCTGAATCACAAAAAACATTCTCCCCCTGAGCATACATTAGAATTAGCAAAAGCCTATGGGAAGTGATGAATAACAACGTGCTGAAGGCATTGTTCTCAGAGGGGATTGCTGTTCGAGAATATTCTAAGGCTCCTTAATGAAGCCAGCTTTTATCAATATAACTTTCTATGTATCTGCCCCATACAAGGGCCTTGTACTCCTGTTCCACGGTGAGAACTGGAAATTGACTCTGCAGTCAAATCCAGCTCTAGTTTCATAAAGATCTGTGGCTAAACTGTAACACTATATGGTAAAAAAGAAAATCCAGTCCCGTTTAATCAGAATCACTTATAAATACACTTAAAAACAATGTTGGGAAAGAACTTCAGGAGGGAACACACACCTGTCCAGTTCTTCAGAAAGAAACTGCTTTAATGAAATAAAACCCAAGCGTTGAAATAGATACAATATAAACAAAACGAAATCAAGCTCCTAAGAAAATGTCACTAGCAGGTGCTGGTAAAGTTCCAGACTGGAGTCAGAAACCAGTGTGGGACTTGAAACACACAAACCAGGGATCAAAGGCAGACAAGGTGACAGACATCACTCACTGAACAGAGACTTGCAGTGAACCAGATGCCCAGCTTTAATACCGGGGATGGGACACCCTACTGCTCAGTTTGAGTCACCTGTATACCCCAGAACTATTGCTTCTTCCATAGACACAGCCTTACAAATTACACTTGGAGACTTCTTTGTAGCTCTCTACTTGAGAGAGCTCTGACAGAAACCAAATTAAGTAAGTGGCAACAGAGAAAATCCTAATTATTCCCCGAGTGGAATAGGAAAGCCCTAAAAAAACCCCAAAACTTCACCAGCACATTTTAATTTAGCACCACTCTTCCAGTGGCGATTTCCAGAGCCATGACTGTTGACAGATGGAAGGTGGCTCATAGGTACTTTTTAAGATTAATACAATTGGGTATTTTATTTCTCTAAATAGCTGAACCCAACCTGATTAATGCATCTCATTACCTTTTAGTGACTAATCCTTCATAGGCTGCAATAACTTGGATATGGTATTTCAACAGCTAACCAAGTAACACATTCAGTGTACATCACAAACAGAGCAAACTTAAGTGATGTCAAAGATGCAAGGATAAAGTAATAATTTTTTCCTCCACAAGCACAGTACCTTTTCCTCAGAAAGAAGGGAATCTGGCCACAGATTCTGCAGGTTCTAGTGCCATGTTATGTGCATACAACTACAAAAATAACTCAGGAAAATCCTGAAAGAATTTCAGAGGAATGGTATGAGGAATTAAGAGCAGGGGTACACAGAGACTCCATGTGCTTAAACACTTAAAGTTTAAACTTAACTACCCTGAGAAGCAATACCTGAACCGATCCAGCACAGGTTGCAAGATAAGCTAATTGGAAATGTGGAAAAACTGTGCACTTACTTAACTAGAATGGTTTGGGTTGGAAGGGACCTTAAAGATCATCTAATTCCAACCTCCTGCCATAGGCAGGGATACCTACCACTAGAATACAGATGAAACCACAATGTCACCTGAAGTCAGTAAGACTATAAGTAAAATTCTAGCAAGCACAGCTAGCCTGTTCTTCCCCTACTGTTATGCCTGAATACATACACAAAGGCCAAGATGTGCTCCATTTAGATTGCAAATGGACTGATTGAAGCTCAAACCTTTAATTTCATGCTTTTTCCTCCGAAGTAATAAAAAAAAAAAAAAATCACTAAGATAATCATCTCAAATCCCCAGGCTTTTTCTTCTTTGTGTAACAAAGTTTTCCTCAGTAAAGTAACCAGCTCTTTCAAAGTCCTGTTTTACATTGGTCATCTTCAAGCCACATGTAGGGAGCACAGCAGTACCCCTTCCTTTCTGCATCACACACACAATCTGATTGAATCCCAAAACAGAAGTCCTTGAACCCCGTTTCAGAGAGATCACTGCATGATGTTCCTCCATGCTGTGAAGAAGCCCAGGCTCATGTTACACATCTCCTAAAAGCAACCAAAAATCTAGTCTGCAGGAGGGATGAATCCTTAGTATCTCTACAGGGACAGGATGATCCTCTCCATCATTTACCTTTTCAATAACAAGTTCCACAGCTGTAAAGGTAATCAATCCACAGAGATGTACTGCAGTATTTGTCACACATCAATCATGCATTACACCAAAACTCTTCAGGGAGGAGTGCATAAAAGAAAATCAAAGTGCTTTGAAGAAAACCCTCCCCTCCACTCTGCCATGAAATCCCACATCAGCAGGCGTGCATCTCAGCTCCAAAATTATAAATATGCTTAAAAGCAAAGACTAGTTTCAGTTCATTTCCTCTCTCACTTATTTACCAAGACTCTAAATGTATCAACAATGTTTCATAATTCTATAAATCCTTCTTTTAGTAAATTTTGGAAAAAAAAAAAAGATGAAAAATGTGACCATCTCCATTTCATGAAAAAGGAAAATTAAAAGTCTTAAGTGAATATAAATTATACTACCTGAGCTAAACACAACTTGGCAGCATTTTCTCCCCCCACACCTTGTGCCTAATCAGAAACGAGTGTATTCCTCTTCTGAGTCTGCAATGCCACAAGTCCTGCCACATGATCCTGCTCTTCAAAAAGAGCAAGCAGCTACTGGAAATTTAAATTTTCCAAGAAATTAGAATTGTCTTTATTCACCAAGGAAACAGGCTTGCTGAGCAACAAGTGCTCCACTGTGGATTGTTAAGCAATAATGAGAATTGGTGAGTTACATAAATGCTTAGACAAAAACAACACAGTAGGACCAACTGTGCTCAGTCTCTGAAAGCCACACACACTGAATAAATTTGGCAGCTCCCAAGAGATAAACCTTGAAAAAAGGGGACCACACAGTAAAGACCAAACTACCAAGTGTAAGGCCTGTTTGTGCTGTTTGTATTGTACAGAGAAGCATGACAACTACTATAAAATTGCTAAAATCTCTTCCAGGATTGTATACTCAAATTCCAGAACTGAATGCCGTTTTCTACTCCTGTTAGACTGTGGGGGAATTTTGAGAGAACTAGCAGTATTGACTGAAGCTGGGTAGAGCTGGTTTTAGTTCTCTGCCAGTCTTTAAATCCCTCTCTGCTTCCTTACAATCATCCTGAACATTACAAGTTGACACAGCCTGACTTAAAACACCTCTTGACAACAAGATTTGCTTCTTGCAAGGCATGAGCAGTGTTTAAACATCACAAGTGCACACCACTCCTAACCCAGAATTTGCTTATTCATTTGCTGTTTGCTCAAAGATCAGAAATTATAGTTTAGTATCATCAGAAGAAAGAATTACACCCTTTTCTCCTGTCAGCAAACCCCAAACCTTGACAGGATGAGTCTGTTTTCCAAACACTTATCATTACAGGTATTCCGCTGAAGTGATAAGAAGTCACAAGTGACTGAACAGAGGGACCTCAGTCGACCTGCCTTTTCACCACTGCCTGGAAACTTCTTGTTAGCAAACTCAAAACAGTATGCACACATCTGCCACTGATGTTGCTAAACTATAATTAGAGTCAACAAGTACCCAGAGTTCAGAGCAAGCAGAAAACACTGATCCAAGTGATGCTGAAGGTTCATCCCATTCACCCAGCAATTGCTACAGGTGCTCCCAGGACAAGTATCCAGCATGGCTGGGCAGGGGTGGACTGAGACACACAAAGTTCCTGCACTTTCTTACAGCTTTCTTACCACCATGACAAAAACATGATGAGATTTCTAGTTCCACTCAATTCCCAACAGTATTTCCACAGCCTTCACAGACTGTATTATTAATCAAGGTCTTGTATCTGAGGAAGTAAATATCATTCATCCCTTTACACATAAAATCACCAAATTTTGAGCAAGGTCAGTTCCAGATGAGCCAGGAACAGATTGATACATTTTTCAGGGCAGAATATTATGAGGGTATGCTTTGACCTCCAGCATAACACACACCACAGCACTTCAGCCAGTAATTTCAACACTGAGACCATAACTTCAGTTTGAAGCAGACCTTATCTCTGAAAGAGACAGTCAGTCCTAATTTAGGGACTTCAGGAGATGGGTGGTCTACCATACAGCCAGAAAAATTGTTTCAGTGATTAATTACCCATAGTGTTAAAAACAAGTTCCTTATTTTAAGTCTCAATTTGCCTAGCTCTTACTTGCAGACATCAATCCTCATTACACATCTTCTGCTCCCAAAAGATTAAGAAGCATTCTACAATCAGACATCTCTCTCCTGAATAAGTATCTGCAGGCTGTCTTCAAGTCCCCTCTTAACCTTCAGTTTTATCAAGTCCATGGAGTGAGCTGCCTTAGTCTCACTATGCCAGTTACCTCAAAACACTGCTAAATTACACATCCCTACGTAGTAAGATCTCACCTAATTTCCCTCTAGCCTAATTCTTAAGCTCTATAATACACTAAGAAATGTTATTTTTGATGCAAAGGCAAAATACGGAAATCCTCACTTTGTTAGTTGCCTCCAATGTCACATCCAAGGCAAAGCTACTACGTAATTATTCCACTACTCATTCAGCCCACTTTTCTCAGCTACAAAAATTAGGAGCATATAGTAAATTGGCTCAAAAATCCCCAGAACTGTGTTCCAAAGCACCAACTACTGAGGTTTGAGGATTTTTTTCCCCCCTATTTCTTTGCCTTAGTACTTGTAACAGTGAGGCACACTAGCTAATTATATATTTAAAATATTTTTGTTTATGTAGATGCTGGAGAACACAACCACAAAACTATTCTATGTCTGTTCCCTTAGGAGCTTCTTTTTCTTTGGAGTTCAGTCTCCACTTTCTGTTTAACACAGCTTTAAATGTTTCTTGGTTACCTTCTCATTCCCTCTCTCCTTGCTGTATGATATTCACCCCCTTTGTGCTCAACCACCTTTCCTTTTATCAACAATCATTTCCTTAGAGTCTTTGGCACGTGGTGCCAGAAGAAGGTGGGGACAGGGAAGAAGGAGAATACATCTCTTCAGAAACACTTTGAGTCAGGGGAAAAAAAAAAAAAAAAATCACTTCCACTGATAACGTGCCACAGAGTCTCAGACTACTGTCAGTCCCAGTAAAACGATTAACATGAGGAAAGGAAGGAGGGAAAGGCAATTGAGGCTCTGTTCTCTTGGCTTTCAGATAGTACTTTCTCTTCCAAAACCACCCTCTGAAACATGCCGTATCAGCCCTAATATGAAGTAAAACA
This sequence comes from Turnix velox, assembly GCA_013400935.1. NCBI lineage: Eukaryota > Metazoa > Chordata > Aves > Charadriiformes > Turnicidae > Turnix > Turnix velox. Next base: position 81,507 of record VZTY01018608.1, read on the forward strand.
TATAAAGCACTGACTCAGCCATGAGCCTCAAGTACATCATGTGCACTGTGACACAGCAGCTCCAGGGCTGTCAGTCTGCAGCATGAGATCTAAGGGACACTGGGGTCAGAGCACAAGCCTGGCTGTGCGGCCCTCCCACAGCAACAGAGAAAAACCTGTACGTAAAATGGACATGAATTGGTGAACAGACAACGAGATACTAAGACAGAAAGGCAGTAGGACCCCAGAGAGCTTTGAATTGAGTGGGAAATCCTTATTAATGCAATTGAGAGAACTCTAAGAGCAGTTTCAGTTACATCCAAAAGAAGCAACTACAAATGAGCACCAGAAGGGTAACACTGGAGCTCAAAAAAAAGTAGTATCAAGCAACAAAACCAAACACCAGATTTCACCTGTCTACCATCCCAGACTACTAAATGTTCCCCAAAATTGTATCACAAGAAAGATCAGCCCAGGCCCCAACTCTGAATACAAGAGGCCTTTAACACCCCACTCCAAGTTCTACCACTCCTCTTAGATACTCCCTCCTTCCCAAGCACTTACCTTAAGCCTGACTCTGTCCTCCCAGAAGCAGACAAAGGACAAGATTTCCATTCTAAAAGATGGCTAATAACTGCCCACAGCTCCTCAGTCCAGGGGAATAACCTAAGCCAGCAGGAGCAAGGTGGCCTCATGTTCTACCACAGCAGAGCACAAAGCTGAAGTGCAAACAGCAGCATCAGCAACTCAACTCTCTTCACCTGTAAGACCATCAGCTCAACTCTTCCCACCTGTGGACCATCACCATAGATCCCCTCAGTTGCAGACCATCAACACAACTCTCCGCAGCTCAGACATCCAGGTGCCTCAAATGCCCCAGCTCCAGAGATTTTCTTTCTTTGTTTGTAAGGACCACAGTGGAAGTGCTGAAGTGCAGAGTACTTGGAAAACTTCTGTATTTTATAGCCCTTTGGGAAGTCTGAGTCCCTGAAAGTTCTGAAGAGGACCTAGAGAAAGGCTGGGGTAGGACTATTTAATGGGGTACAGGATGGGAGGACTAGGAGTAATGGGTGTAAATTGGAAGAGGGGAGATTTACGCTGGAGATAAGAAAGAAGCTCTTTACTGTGAGGGTGGTGAGGCACTGGAACAGGTAGCCCAGATAGGTTGTGGATACCCCCTCTCTGGAGGTGTTTAAGGCCAGGCTGGACAAGGCACTGAGCAGCCTGATGCAGTGGGAGGTGTCCCTGCCTATAGCAGGGGGAGTGGAACTAGATGATCTTTATGGTCCCTTCCAACCCAAACTATTCTATGATTCTCTAATAATCTCAATACTTTTCAAGCTGTAAGTGTTACTTACACCTTTAGGTGAGGGGAGTGTCTCGGCTGCCTCTGTTCCTTACCAGTAGTGAGCTGGACTGGTGTGTGAACAGCCTGGCCACACAAATGGTACCAGATCCCACCTGTCCCATTATGATGTCAAGGCCAGTCCCCATTCACTAGGAAGAGTCACACAGGGACTTGCTTCCAGCTCTCTCAGGAGACTGACTGAAGCCAGAGCTCAAATAATTTTCTTTGCCTTGCCAATGCCTTGGGTCCCCCATGTTTCTACAGATCCCATGTTTTATCCAGAACCTCGGGGAAGACTGAAGGTTCCACCAAAACCCACATCTGTTGAGGGTATACATGATGTGGGGCAGGCTTGGCACAGCTTTCTGCAAGCCCTAGTGAAAAATAGCACTGAGATGGTCTGTAAAAAGGCAGGGTATGATCTCAGGTCACTGAGGTAGCACTCAGGGCACTGTACTGTTTAGGGCATTGCTATTTCAGGGATCCAAGTAATATCAGCCAAGATGGATTTAAGCTTAATTTGGATAACTATGAATCAGGTACAGTAGCTATTGTTTCTGCAAAATTGTATGAATAGAGAACTCAACTCAACTTGGGCTTAATTTATGGCTTCACTGCTCACGTTGCATGTGTAACTGGTAAATGTCCCTTAAGATTTTATGAGGACTTGTAAATCCTTAGCTTAGCTACATATTTTAAAACAAAAGTGCTGAAGTCAGTGACACATTCAGATATGACGTGTTTCTAAACAGATACTTCATAGCTCAAAGGGCAGCTAGAAGCAGAAAAAAACTATGTCCTGTGTCATATGGGAGGTCAGGATGGTGTCTTCTGGCCTCAAAACCTATGATGCAAAGCCGATAATAAAGCCTGACGAGATATTATTAAAGCCGAACTCTTGAAAGTGGATTATTGTAGACAATTTAATGCCTACGTGTTTTGCTCAAGATGACTGACTTGGTGGAGAAGTCACATTTCTGATCATGAGCTACTCTGAGCCTATGTTGGCTGCACCACTTATGTGTGTCATTGTCCCACCACTTAGTAGGGCATGTCACTTGCTCCTATAACCTTGTACTACACTGGCTTTTGTCACCATGATCTTAAAGCCAGACAACAAAAAGGATCCAATCTGCTCCAAAGCAGAACATCTGATTTAAGTCCTGCTATTAGTCACACATTCCCATCAAGGCAACACCATCAATAATGTGAGCACCAAACCTGCAAGGACTCTTTCTAGCAACACTATTCTCAGAATCCCATTAGAGAGCAGTGATTCACATCCTTCATAGTCCTTTCTAGTCCATGACTAGCCCAGGCTTTCTGAGCAACATTATCTACTCCATCTATATGCCCTCCTGAAGTAGTCACAACTCAAGTGTGAGACAGCAGACTCTCCTCAGTGCAGGCTCAGATTATCAGAACTGGTATTTAGCTTTTGACATCCATGGCCTTAGAAGTATTGAACACAGCACATCACCTGTCAAACACGGGAGCTGCATATGCTGGAAAAACTAACCCCACATTTCTGAAAAACATTGATTCCCTGTCAGATCCTCTGTCAAAGTGGAATATTGTGGCATTTCATGTTTAATTTATTCAACATCCTTTAGATGCTGTAAATGAAAGATTAGAAGGTTGTAATTTAAATATTCGGTGTCAGTACATAACAAAGAGCAAGATTCCTGCTGAGAATAAATATTTTTAGCAGCAAGTCGTTCAGCTTGAGGATTATTTTTGTCAGTGTTCATAAAAAAGGGGAAGATGCAAACAGACATCACAGTTCAGTGTTTAGCAAGCAACAACATGCCAGGAAATGTCACCAGGTGGACTATTATGATGAATGAAGAAAGCAAGTGTGAAAGGGACACTTGAGGGCTTTTGCTTTGCAGCACATAACCAAACTGTCCCATTTAGCACGACCTACAGTGAGACTTTCTGTTTATAAAACACTTAAGAATTCTTTACTTGAGAGAAAACAATTAGCAAAACTGTATTTTCCCATCTGGATCTCCCCTTTTAGAGCCAAGTGAATCAAATTCAGAGGATTAATCTTTGACAACTCAAAAATGAAGCTGAGAATAGGGCTGAAATAAGGGGACATTAATTCTCATCTTTGTCTGTAGGGAGACGGGAGTGAGGTGAATAATTTCTAGGTTACAGGGTACTTTTGCATACTTTCTTCTTGACTTTTTTTATCCCTATGTCAAAAGCTAAATACCAGCTATGAAAATGTAAGCTTGTCCCTAAAAACACCAAGGCCAAGTACAAAGGTATTGTGAACAAATATTTAGTGAAACAATAATGAATTTTTGTTTATTACCTTGCAACATTATAGTAATAAACCACCAAGATGCAGTGGTTTCCAAAATATTAAAAGCCATATTGGCCTGTCCTAAGCCTTTTCCTAGGAAAGCAAAACTACAAAATTTAAAGCATTTGGAACAGTGTCTGTGGGGAAAAGAAAAAAAAAAGAAAAAAATTAGGCTTTATGGCTGTAAATTTGAGATGCTAACATTCCCACAATCCCTGTGAAACATTTTGCAGTTTTAGAGTCAAAGTGAGCAGACACAGCAAAAACAAAACCAACCTCAGTGTGCCTCAGATTGAAACAAAACTATAAGGACAGCTTTTTCCCCTCAGAACAATTAAGAATGGAAAAGGGCTCCTGGTGATTCAGTAAATTTGAAGAGGCTCACTTCATGTTAGAAAGCTCTCATTCATTAGCTTGTTTCTAACACTCTTCCTGAGAGCTCCTGAGATACACAAGGTCCCATGAAGGTATGGCAAAATAAACCATCTATTTTTTTGGGGCATTAGTTTCAGTGGGAGTAGAAATACATTCTTAGACCTGCCCTGAAAAGACATGACATGTAAACTCACTGGGCTTTTTTGAGCAGTTAAAATGGCTTCCTTCTTCTGTACCCTTGGCACAAACAAATCAATAAAATCATAAAAAGATTAGACAGACTTGGAAGACCAAATGAATGAGTGACTGGCAAGATGGATAGATTTTGAAAAGACAAAAAAATAAAACCAGACAGAACCATTAAGGCCAATAGAGCAATTGATAGATGCACTCAGTGCACATGCACACATTGCACAAAAGAGTGCTCAGCAATTGCAGCAGAGCAGTTTTAAAGACTGAATCTTTCCCAGGAGTCAAAGAAAAATGGCTCCAATCTATATCAAAAATTACATGCACACACACATGCTGTGTTTTTGAGTATGATTTCCTCTTTTATATTCCAAAGCTGCTGCCTCACTGATGTGGTTTTCCATTTTCAGATCAAAGCAGCAGCTGTCAGAGCTCTGCTATTGTTTGGGGGTTATTTACAGAAGGGCAGAGAGCAATTATTCTAAAGGTACGTGAGGGCTCCCAAACAAACAGGTTGAGACCGAGCTGAGGGAATTTGGAAGCCAATTTGCCACGTGTTACCTATTATACACACAGATCAGGAGTGAAGTCCCCATTCTCTCTCTCTTTCCTGACTTGTGAGGATTTGTTCACTTGAAATTAATGACTGGATCACCTTTCTCTCTCTGATCTTTTCAAGATCCAGTGAAAAAATGATTGCGCTGTACTTCTACAAATTTAAAACTGACCTTGTCAAAAAAGGAGTTTTTCTTTATTTTGAGATCTTTCACCTTTGCTTTTTATTCAAAACTGACTTTTTTCAATCTCTTTCTGCCTCCTCACATGCAATTTAGTTTCTTCTGATACAAGATATTTTTCTCTGTGCCTCTTTTACCTAGCTAAGGTACCATGTATTTTCAAATCTCATCCCAGGACCCATTTCATTCTTTTATACAGGAGGCACTTTCTGATTCTTACTCTGATAATACTCATTTTTGTGTTCCTGATTGAAATTCAAAAGGAATATTGTCCGTTTGCTCCAGTAAGAAGCAGGATCAGATTCCCATCACATGGATGGCCCTGGTCCCTGTATCTCCATATGTCTACATATGTAAATACATAGACACATATATGTCTGTCTTTCTCCATAAATTTATCTCTATATTATATGAGATGCTTAGAGCAATATACAATAAAAAACAAAATTTTGATTGTACCTATAGAGTTTTAAATTAGGTGAACATTTTTTTATCACATGAAGATGCCTGTGCCATAATTGCATAATAATAAATAAAACAGGCTGGAAAATACTACTTCTGTGTCACCTCAAATTCCAAGGATAGAACTTCACCAAAGCTGCAGTGTTTAAAGTCTATGCTATTTCACTGACATCCTGCCATTTGCCAAGAAAAACAACAGAAGTCACAACCCTGGATATTTCAGTGAGTGCAAAGAAGAAATTCATCTCAACAGGCATTCAATCACAGCTGAAATGACATTTCCCAATGAGCAGGGCAAAAGGAAACTAAACTGATGTAAAACTCAGCAGACCATTTCACAGGGTAAACACATCATACTCCTCTGGCACGGGGACAGCACCAACACTTAGAGCAACAAAGCAGAATTCAATTTCCCTTTAGCTATTCTGATACAATTTTTCAAACTTGGGTCAGAAGACTAACAAACATGACAAAACTCCAGTGGATATTTGAACTTATTTTGCTCTGTCACTTGGAGTCCTCTTTATCAAAAGTAAGATCAGCATTTATATAAAGGGAGAGTAGTAAAATTAGCATGATAACCAATAAAACACATTTTAAGCATCATAGAGAAACCCAAAGAAGTAAATCGCAGCTTTTGCAGACTCAAAGAGCTTAAGTGAAATAATGCTTCATCTGCAGCAAAATATTAAGTTGAAAGCTGTGTTAAAAAGATAAATTTGAGAAGTTCAGAGCTGGATCTTAGTTTGCCAAGTAAGGAAGGTTTCTATATAGTAACAAAAGTAGTAAAACATCATATATGAAGAATATCATAAACTGGGTCATCTGTTATCCAGTCTGATGATATTTCAGCCATCCAGAAGAGTGAAATATGTAATCATGTGCTAGAGTAGTCATTAATTAATGACAACCTTGTTATTCTGTCCTAATTATTCTGTCATTTTCATGGAAATTATGACTAGATATGAAGTATAGTGTCTATAAAACTGCACGTACTAACCACACTTCCAGCTACCCAGTTACCATTGGTGCAGGAAACTATTTATTTTATTTTTAAGGAGCAGGTCCATCATTTCTCACTGCTTCTGAAGACAGAGGCTGTAGTGTAAGAAACATCTTTCAATGTGCTGTTATGGAAACTATCTACAAATGCAGGCAATTCAGAGCAGAGGAGGGAAAAAATTGGTAATAACACTTTCAAGTACCATGGTAAGATCTGATGGTCTATGAACAGCACATTGCACACTTCTTGTAAATACATCTGTTACATTCCAGCTCAATTGAGTTAATTTTATTTCAGTTTAAGCCTTTTTTTTTTTATTTTTTTACTCTAAGTGTGGCATTTTTTACAGAATTGATGGCATTTGTAACTAACTGACTACTTCTAAAATCACACATCACACAGATTTTTATTACTTTCAAGCAATTACTTGCACACATAAAAGGGAAAAAATTTGCTTGCCATGATTCTTCCAAATTGCACCAGACAGGACAATATGGCTTTTAATATTTTGGAAACCATTGCACCTTACAGCAGTTTATTATTGTAATGTTGCAAGGTAATAAACAAAAATTCATTATTCTTTCACATGCACTAGATATTTTTCTACAATATTTTTGTATTTATGATACTAAAGCCATTGCAGACATTCATGACTCCAGATTCTGAAGTGTTCAGACAAGCAGATGACTGTTACAAGTTACACATTACTGGAAAGCTGAAATGCAGGTAAATAACTTGCCTGAAGTCTTGCTACAGCAGAATTAGGTAGAGATTACTATTATTTGCAGGCTGCTGTGGTGATGTCAAAGTGACAAGTCTATCCAAAGCCTCAATGTCACATCAGTGTTTCTGACAATCAGCCAGGAAGTGCAGGCAGCTCTGAAATACCCACAGAAGGAATGTGCTTTAGCTTCCAGCTCCAAACTATTCTCTAGAAGAGCTTAGTTCTCTCCACTGAATAAAGAGAGACTGGTCTCAAGAGTCCAAACACTGACTAAATGTAACCACTAGACCAGACTGGTCCAGAGGGACTGAATATCAGCTATCCAAATACTACTGAATTTTTTTACAATATCTAGGTTTAATAAATATTTTCCCTATCACCTCAAGGCCGTCAGCTGCCTCACATCTAAACTAAACTGTTTCTATTCAGAGGGACTATCCACATATTCATGTGAATTACTGCAAAAGACATAAATTCAGTACATATTCTATGAAACTTCTGATCTCAAGTGGTGTTAAATATTTCTGTAGGTATTCCATATGATTTATGTTAATAAGGACATTTAGGACATGCTTACACAAGCATACTTTTCTTATTATTCTTAGATTTATCACCTCATGGGCTTCCTCAACCATACTTTTAGAAACAGATGCAGAAACAAATGCTTTAAATACAGTATGTGATGGGAAGGAATGCTGAAGTCAGGGCTGTCTTCTCCACCCTGGCAGAGGTTGAGGAGCACCCTCAGTCTTCATTCTAGGGATGCTCATTTAAGCCATCAGCTGCCTTCATCTGAGACAAAAAGCGTAACTTCAAGAAAGCTGAGCAAGCAGCTGTTTTTTACACTGATTAGTTCTCCACAGCAAACCCAAAACCAAGGGACTGCTTTTCAGATGTATTTAGGCTGCTCAGCACATGAAACTAGAACATCTCCAGCTGCACCACGAGGTGGTGCTCAGCTCCTCTGTTACAAGCACAAGAAGCATCACCAGAGATAGGAAACTTTCCTGAACATCCCCAACCTTAGCAGAGACAGTTGAGGTAATAACAGATTCTCTATGTGGAGACCTGCTGGATACACCATTCCCTATAAAATACCACTATGCTGCTGCAGGAACCACTCAGACAGCAAGAAATCACAAAAAAATCTACCACACTGCTCAGAAAAATCTTGAAACTTGTATAACTTCTCTAGTTCAGCAGGAAAATCAGCTCCATCAGAAAAAAAACCAGTAAAGTGCCTTCCATGTTCATATAGTTTTCATGATGCTCCTTCTGCTCTGTTGTATTTCAATAAACTTGAAATAAATCAAAGAAAAATATTACAAACTTTGCTTTCAATGAGAACTGATAATTTTATTGGCAGTTCTTTCAATGGCAATGATGATTTCAGAAGAAAGTTTCCCTTCATCTGAAATTATCCTAAGCATCATAATACAATGAATTGGAAGCAACATGCCAACCAGAATGGAGAGAACCTGTTCAAATCAGGAAGTTTTCACATCCCTACAAAAGGACTTGGGTTCTGGAACAGTGAAATATCAAATGTATGACATTTTCCCCAGCTCAGCTCAGAAAAGTTTTGTGGTTTTGCATTCAGCACAAAAATTTGGCAAATACTGTCCTTCCTCTCAGATCTAAGGTCCAAGAATTCAAAGAGTAGCAACAGGTTAGGTGAAAGATCCCAATTTTGTTTAAATACCTGAAAGCTCTAAGGATATTTTTCTTTAAGCAGTTCCAAAGATGCTCACACCTTGGTGAGGATAGCAAAAGTTTGCAGCCAAAAAGATGCTGAGGTGAGGCAAAAGCAACATCAGCTCCATTTCTTCTTTTCCCTACCAGATCAAAACACTGAATACCTTCAAATAAGCTTCCCCTACAAAAAAGAGAAGCAGAAAATACCCTAATCCAAATTATTTCAGCAATACATAATTAAACCCTTACCTGAACCTACTCTTGCATCAACAGTTAACAAGCATAGCAGCTTCCCTGTTTTGTTTCAAGTTTGTTGAGGGATTCTCTACTTCAAATTCATGAGAAAATAAAAACATATCTGTGGATGATTAAAAGTATATCTGCTGATCTGACCTCCAGTCCATAATCAAGCCTGGATACTGTGAAATCCACCAAGAGGAAAAAGCTGTTTCTTTAATGAAGTGTGCATACATGACGTAGCAACCACTGAAGTGACACAAATCAAAAAGACACTTAACTAGGAAAATTACTTGAGAAAGTCTCTCAGGCTTTCTAACTTTTCTCATTCGGAATGAAAATGTTCTCCAGCATACTGCATTTCACACTAGCTAGAAAATGCTGTCATAATGGTTTATGACAGATTAAAAAAGGATTTAAAAAGTGATATTAAAAAATCTTCACAACATGTGGTGTATTGGCTATGTTCTTTGAGATGCCAAGTTTTCCTATATATTATATTCCATTTGAACAACACAAAGAAGAAGAAAACAACTGTTTTCTTGTCTCTGAAAACTCAAGAATTAGCTTTTCTTAAGAGGAACAGAAACCAAACAATTAGAAAGAAGACATCACAGCTGAAAGCTTTGCTATGGGGAAGTTTCCAGAGATGCATCAGCAACATAAGTTTGCCATATGCATCATATACCAGTTTGCACCAGCTTTAGCAAATGAGACTCTGGGAGAAGAAGAGTTATTGCTCTTTCTCACTCTTTCTGCTCCTGCACAAGCAGTAAATATCTCTACGGTGCTTCTTTTAGAGGGAGCAAACTGGCTGCTCACCTTTTCTCAGCTCATTTCAGAGAGGCCAAAGATCAAACACAGAAGAACCAAAGGAAGGATGTTTCTGAAGTAAACTTCAACCTTATTCCCCAAGCACTGATGTGCAATTGCCCTTCTTTGCTCCCTGTTGCTAACTTTTGCCAGCCAAAATAGGTTCGCAGTGCAAAATTCAGCCAATGGGTCAGGATGGCAGAAGGACTGGAGCTGTCACTGTAGAAATAGGCAAGCGATGTGAAGACTGTTAGGGGTGGAAAAAAGCTCCTAGCTGTGGAGAGGCAACTTAGCTCTATCATTATCAACCCTCTCCCTACTCATTCACAGAAATAGCATCCAGTATCAAAGTCCTAATGTAGTCATTGTTTGATTTTAAGATTATCAACAGCCTGACATTAGCCACCAGTGTGCACTTGCAGCCCAAAATGCCAACCAAATCCTGGGTTGCATCAAGAGAAGTGTGACCAGCAGGTCCAGAGAGGTGATTCTGCCCCTCTACCGAGCTCTGGTGAGACCCCACCTGCAGTTACTGTGTCCAGTTCTGGAGCCCTCAACATAGAAAGGACATTGAGCTGTTGGAGCAGGTCCAGAGGAAGGGAACGAAAATGACCAGAGGGCTGGAGCAACTGTCTTATGAAGACAGGCTGAAGGAATATTGATGACCAGCAACTAGCTAATTCACCCAGCATCAACAGCTTCAGAAGATCTTCCTAAGTTACTCCAAGGTTGACCCACAACATCTTGTTAAAACTTTGAAATAAAATATGAAAAAATTAAAGGACACACCAACTTTTTCATATTCTGTAATCTTTTTTATAGCACCCAATATTTAATTGCAATTTCTAACATTAAGTAATGAGCATATAACTTAGTGGCTGACAGGGTGACTGATGGGATTGTTATGACTCTGCACCCTTCACAACAACTCTCATTTTCAGTTATAATTCCATAAAAAGGGGTCAGAGGCTAAGTGACTTGAAAATTCCATATATAAAACAACATGTGGTACAAAGACAACCTTTGAAGAAGTGGCAATTTAGTTAAAAATAATGCAGAATGCATCCAGCCAAGCTTGGGTCTCAACATCCCTGCCTCTTCAAAGTGATGACCTTGGAAGATCTGCTGAAGACTCTCCTGGAACAGCAGAACTGAAGAGGCAGAACTTAGACTTCCAAAGGATGTGACAGTATTAGGAGAAATCTAGTAACACACTTGCATTTGTAGCCTGATTTAAGGACCCTGAAATATTCAAGATTCAGAGACTTTCTGGTATCACAAATTGCAGCTTAAGATTGCAGAAATTAATTAGTATGTCACAGCAAAACCTTGATCTTCATGGCACTGTCTGGATGAAGAGGATTAAAGACGGGGTAAAAAGCTTTTGCTCATTATAACCAGTGTTCTGCACCCAATAATGCAAATCACTAGATCCTCTTTCCTGGTCACTTCTTATCCAGTATCTGCTAAGCCTAAGGCTCAATTTACTGGTAAAGTAGCACGCAACTTAACAAGCAGTGCCTATGGTGATTTGTTTCTTTTTCTAACTATTGGAAGTCTCATTAGAAATGCTCTCTCTGAGTTGTTCTCAGACAAAATGAGTTACATATAAAACACTCACTTCCTCCTATGCCCTACAGCATGAGTTCCAGGTTTGTGCCAATTTTCTTTGCAAAGAACAAAGAGGATGTTTCTAGCAATTATAGAATATATCCTACTGAAGGTATGCTGTCTAGACAGCAGCAAAGCAGAGCAGCTTCTTATACATGCTTCACCTTTTGTTTCTATCCAAGGTGGAACATTTCCTTCTCCAACCCAGCCCCAAAGGGTCTTGCTCTCCACTGCAATTCATAGCTGCAAGGACTTTGTCACTTCTCACCTAGAATAGTGTGTCAGGCTCTGGAGGCCCCAGCACATGAAGCTGCTGGAGAAGATCCAGAGAAGGCCATGAGGATGATGCGTGGGATGAAACCACCAGTCTTGCAAGGACAGGCTGAGAGAGATGGGGCTGTTGAAGCTGGAGAAGGCTGTGGGGAGACCTCCCAGTGCCTGAAGGGGCTACAGGAAACCTGGGGAGGGGCTGCTTGCCAGGGCATGGAACCAAAGGACCAGGGACAATGGTCTAAACTTGGGAACAGGGAGCAGAAGTAGCCCACTCGCCTCTCTCAGGCTGTTGGATGCAGCATGCTATGTCTCCCTCTAATGGATTGCTCAGTTTACCATGACAAGAAACACAAACAATTGCTTCTCCTTCCCCTAACAGGACAAAAAGTCTTCCTAAAGCTGACTTGCGCCCTTCTTTTCCTCTGCACTGCAGAGCAGCAGCAGCAGGAGGCCAGACCAGCACCCTGCATCTGCTCAAAGAGGAGACCATTCTCAGCAAGGCTGTAGAGATGCTTCAGGCTCCAGCTTTGCTTTCATCACTACAATATCATATTCTAACCACCCATCACATTTCAGGCTGCATAAGCATCCATTTCTTCCTGGTTATGTTTAAATGGTATCAGGAGATATTAGAGGCACAAATTCAATGTGTATGTTTAATCACACCTCTTCACTTTCCAAATAATGTCTTCATGTTAGAGTACTATTAAGCTTTTATTAAAGCAGCAGCAACATCACTAGGAATCAGATAAGTGCACTTGCTTTTACAATATTTTTTATTAGATTAGCATGGCTTCCTATTTACTTGTGATGATATGGAAAAATGAAACTTCTATCTTCTTCAAGAGAGTTACACATCATTAGTTTGTGTTTTGTGTCATTAGGGTACACTTACCACAACAAAACATTAAGGATGAATTGAATGAAGGCCCTAAATACAGTAAGCATGTCAAGTGAGAGAGCCAATCTCATAGTCTAGCTGTCAAAGACCAGCCCAAATTTAACTGGATCCAAAACATGCTAACCATGGGGCCTCGAAGAGACACAGGATCAATCAATAGTGACGATACCTTCATTTTCCATCCTCTTTTCCTCATGCTTTTAGTAACATTTAAGAGGATCAAGGTTTGCTGAGGCTTCACAAGACACGAGAAAACAGCTCTCAGTTTGTCTGGCACATGTTGGTGAGAAGAAAAGCCTTCCTTGTGAAACAAGAAGCAAAAGACAAGATTCTGCTGTCCCAAAGGCAGCTACTTTCTTAAGATCAAACCTCCCACTAAGGTAGTATCAAACTATGTGACTCTGACAAATGACACAATGAAGGTTTAAGAGGGGAGAGAACTAGACTCAGATCAGTCATACAAACTATAGAAGACATGAAGTGAAGACACCTCCAAAAGACAGTAAATCTGTAGCACACACAGCCCTGCCCTCCACACTTAATGTTTGATAGAATGTCAAAAGCTGTCACCATCTGGGCTGATATGAAGTGAGCTCATTGAAAATGGAATATGGAAATTAAGGACTAGATTCCTTTGAAAAAGAATTAAGACAAATCAGAGCACCAGATATTATGACACAAACTACCACAACAATTTAAACTTCCTCTCAAGCAAACTATAGATTTTTAAGAAAGATTTTACAGGGGATGGACCAAAGACTTACTTTTCTTTAGGAACCAACATATATGTGAATATACATATATATACATACATACATAAAGAAAAATACAAGGGTGTACACACTAAACCTATTTCTCCTATAAACCAAAACAAATATGGTTAGATCTGCATTATCTTGATGAACCATTCAATGCACCTATACACAAGTGTATTTTTGGGATCTTGATCCTGCTTTTAGTTGAGCTGATTTTACACTCAGAGGAAAAAAGTGACTACCCAGTTACATTCATGTAAGTAACAGCACTGCTGGGTCCCTCTAAATTCCAATTCTATCAGTGTGCGTAAACAGGTAAGATCTGTATCTTAAAGAATGTGAGGGGAGGATTAGACGAGTACTAAAATATATACAGAGAAAATAAAAAATCATCCCCATTCTAGGAAATTATGTTAGCCTTCCTTTTCAGAATTGTGATATGACAGCAATGAGAGAGTGAGTAAGAAGAAATGAAATGAGGGAAAACAGTATTTTGCATTAGATATGTGACAACCCAAAAATATGCAAGGAGAAAAACTCTCAATCCTTCCAATGAAAATTAAGAGCAAGTATATTGAAAATTAAAGGCTTACCTGGGACAACATACCAGCCTCCTCTGAAGCAGCATGATGTGTGGTAGGCTTTTTACTCAATACATTCCAGAAAACCCTAAAAATACAGCTCTGTTTACCTTTAAAACCATGCATCAGGTTCCTCCTATTCAGTTAGCAGTGGTGATTGCTTGACCTGAAACTCCTCACTTGACTGGGAATCCATTTTTCACCTTATTTTAACTATTTCTGCTAATTTCAACAGACCCTGGCAGAGCTATCAAGTATGTGGATAAATCCCTCTGCACAAGTTAATGTCAGTGTGTGTAAGAATGGTTACAAGGCTATTTGGTCTGATCCAGCCTAGATTTATTTTATTCATGCAAGAATATACAGTTTTTCATCAATCAGTTCCCAGCAAGCTCCTTTCGAGATAGCAGGACAGCTGACCTGACTCATCACAACAGGCAGCAACAAGACATTAGAAGGACTACTAGTAGGACTGTTAATTTTCAGGGAAGTATCATAAAAAAAACAAACTGGGAAAATCTGAAGTGTTTTGAAATAAATAAATCCATACAAACCTTCAGAGGAAGGCTGCATTTAGCAGTGCAACAGGCTAAAGTATTAAAAATGCATGGAAGCAAAATGATTCAAGATGTTTTGATGCTTAGGGGAAAAGCTAACAAAAGCACTGGATTCAGACTGTCTTCCCGCTGCTCTGATTAAAGGAGTCTCTTTTCTCTTTTTTCTTCGTTTTTGAATATTTCTCCCAATTACTGCTAGATTTTAATCTGCATGAAAACCAGGCCCTTGCTCCTTACTAATAAATTTCCCATCTGAGGAAAAGTCTTCCATAGTTAAACAGCCAGCTGTCATGAAAAGTTGAAGATGATGCCAAATACATCAGTACCTGAGAAACTGCTACGGATACTCAAACATCACATATTAACAAGGAACTACAGTGCAAGTGTTTAGACTGAGTTACGGGTGGCTAAGCAGGAAGAACAGATGAACTCTTAGGAAGTAAAAAATTCCATTTTTATGCAAATATCCACAGCACTGCTGGGTAAAAACTGTCAATCTCCGCTAGCAGAGACTCAAGATTCTTTCCCTGGAATCCACTCTGTCTTGAAACACAGCAAATATGGTGTTAAAACTTTGAAGAGCAAAAGGAATTCAAGGAGAGCTGTCAAGCTTTGGGTCATGTAATTCCACACAGCCCTGAAATAGAGCTAGAGATGGCTGCTACTCTCAATGTTGTGAACTCAGCATCAAGCTGCTAGAGCATATCAGGGCTCACAGCTGGAATAATCTCACATCTGTCAATGCTTGTCCCTGGTTACAGGCTCCCAGTTTCCCCTGCCCAAGAACAGGAAGCCAATTGATTCCATTTCCCTGCAGAGTAGGAATCCCAACCACCTAGAAGCAATGAGGAGGGAAAGCTGAAGTACTTTTACAGACTGAAAGGGATCTTCAGTGAGCTATAAATTCAGCTGGAATTCATTATAGACACTCAAGAGCAGTAAATGCTATATAAAAGGTTATCATGTAACAGTGATAATATACTCAAAATTTAAGATCAAATTTTCCCTTCTATACCTAAATAAAAACAGCTTTAAATAAACATCAGGTGAAGTTGTCACCATACAAAAATACATCTGGAGTTTGAGATGGGTTTGTTTCATTTTGGTTTTTAAAGGTGAATGCTTTTTTTTTTTTTTTGTAGTGGAGAAATGCATACAGTACCTGTTGTTACTCTTATGTGGTTCTTTAAAAGTTTTCATCAAGACAACAGGTTACCAGTGAAACATAACATCAGCTCATCAGGTTCCTCAGGTACTCTTCTGTAAAGCTAGGAAATAACAGTTCATCTCCTCCTCAGAGAAACCTAACACAAAATTTTCACATACAATCACCACAAGGTCTTCCCCTCCTCCCCCACAGCTTCGCATCCCACCCAACCCTTCAATTTCAGAAAGTTTTTATTTTTTATAAAGAAAAGGGAAAAGAAAAAAAGAAAAGAAAAAACAGCTTATAAAAACAGCAAAGAAAAGAAAGTTATTTTAATATATATAGAAAGAGAACAAAATGAAACTTGAGGGAAAACTTACTGGCGTTACAGTTTATCCTGATACAGTCTAGATGGGGAAAAATAAATGAAAGATGAAATTGCATCCTTCAAGGTAACAGCTGCAGACATCGAAAAACAATCAGTCCACCCTTCCGGGGACAGACACACGCAAAGAGATGTGGCCATTTTATACTTATATAGAATCTGAACAAGTTCAGGTGTGGGTGTATATGTATAGTATATTCTAAAGAAATATTTGTTACATAAATATATATATACACACACATGCATATATATACACATATGTATAGAGAGATATACCAATACATATATATATCCACATATTGACATAGAAAACTATTTTGTTTTTCTAGAAAACTGTGCATCGAAAAGTATCTGCTACTTCAGACCATGAACTCCTGTGAATTACAATAAAATAATTGACACAAAAATTCTCCCTCAAAATGGAAGTCATACTCCAGGCTAATTTTGGTTTTTAAAAGACCTTCAGTAATTTCTCTGAGAAGCATGAAGCTCAAAGTCAACCTTTACATTTGGTTTCTTTCAAATTAATTCTTATTGTTATTGCATAAATCCACCATCTGTCCAACGTAGGATACCTGTAAAATCAGCCTAGGGGATGTGTTGGTGCAATATTTAACCCTTTCCAGCTCTCCCAAAGACAGACCCTCATCTCATTCCCCCAGTGTAAGCCCAGAACACTTTAAAATGTGCACAGATGCATTTGACACTGTCCATCCAGGTGAGGAAAGGGTTAATATACTGCCCACTTGTGTCCTATCATAAAATGGCCACTTGCAAACAGCTAACCGCACGAACGCCCAGCCCAGATTTCAGCTAGTTCTGGAGATTGGGAATATTTAATTTTTTTTTTCTTTTTTTTTCCTTAGCAGGAGGAATTGGAATTTTTTTTTTTCAAAGGTCCCCAGCCCTTCCAGTTCCTCAGAGCCCAGTCTCATCTTGCTGTCTGAACACTAAGATTAAAGGTAATGCTCATAATGTTCAGGGAGAAGATGAAATGGGCAGCGAAGTGGCAGACCTGGGAACCTTTGCTGGCTCTGCTTCATTCAGAGGCTACAGGCAAGGGGAGAGACATAGAGGGGTGCATGGAAAGAAAAACAGAGTTTTGCTTGTGGAATCTAATAAAGGGGAGCTTAAGAGTCAACAAAGAAAACACATTATGATATGGGAGCATAAGCTAGAGGGCTTCTGAGCATCACCTCTCTCATTTAACACACTAATGCTCAGCATGTGTCAGGATACATCATCAGAGAGGGGGGGTTTCACTTATAAATGCCTATTCACAGTCCTGTGAACATACACTACTGTGACAAGGGCAGGATTTATCATATCAGTGCTATTACATATCTTGGACCACACTGACCTCCTCTCAGGAAATCAAGGCCAGGAGTAATAGCACCATTCTACTGGACATCCCATCTGCCCAGCCAAAGCTTTTGACCAGCAGAGTTGGTCATATTTATTACAAATATGGCCCAGCAAGTGAGGTTAGACAGAAAGGCTAAGAATATAACGCAGTTCACTGCTTAACTAGACCAATTATAAGTTTATTTAGATGTAAGGAAATTATTTCAGCAGCTGTAACTAAATGCAGTTATTAAAAATTGAAAGAGGGGAAAGAGTAAGAGCCTACAAATAAAAAGCAAGGGGCACACCAATCAGGAGCAGCATAGCCAGAGAGAGTCTGTTTTCAAACAGAACTTCTCTTGAGAAAAATCTGGGTTTGGTTTTGTGCGATTAGGTTTGTCATGTGTCGTCAACCGCAACAGAAAAGTGGGAGCAAACAGCCCTGGAGCAACTGGTACAATCACCATACAGTGGTGGCTATATCCCTTCTGGGTGAGGTGAGCCCTGAAGGACCTGCTGGGGGACATCCCTCTGTGCCCTGATGGAGAGTGAAAGCAAGAGGGGGAGAGAGACTCCCAAGTCACACTGCAAGCAAGCAAGATCAAGAGAGTTATTACAGCTGGAACAGCAGGGGAAGGTCTTACAAGATAAACACTAAGTGTGTTGGAAAGGGAAACATGGCTGGTTATCTCCAACATCCATGAAAATTGGAAACTAAAACCACCACGTCTGTGGTGAGATGTAGTTCTGTCTCACAGCAATACCAAACAAATTACATGTGCCAGGGTTTAACCCCAGGCTGAGCCACTGATTGCTCTAGGTGAAGGGATCAAGGTTTCAAGCTGAAAACCAGCACAGTCCTTAACCTGGTTGCTGGATTTCTATTTCAAAGGACAATGAGAGGCCAGGTCACAGAGTGGGTTGCCTCTGAATTCTGCAAGCAAGAAGGCTCTGCAATGCCATGCAATAGGATGTCAGGCATTAGGGCACCCCAGAAGGATCAGTTCTTGAACAAGTCTTGATCCAGCTAGGCTGGTGAGGCAGCTCAGTGCATCTGCCTCTGCTGCTATGCCAGCACCACCCTCCACTCCCCACATCACCTTCAAAGAACAAAAAAAAGTGAGTTTTTTTCCAGCTCTTTAATTCTGAGCTTTGCCCAAAGCAAACAAATTCAAATCATTAATACATGAAGCTGTTTTCTCCCTCTTACATCAGTTTAGAAAGGAAGAAAATATCTGTTTTCCTCTAAACTAGTACAAAGCTATTAATCCAGAGCAGAGGATGCTTTCCCTGGCACCATGGTGCAGGTTTAGCCTGGTCTTTGTGCTTACAACAGCAGCAACTGGGGATTCAGGAATAATAAAAAAACTGCTTGAGATTCTTCCTGTGCAGTACCAGAGCTTCTGGTAATCATCATCTGGGGATCCCTGCACTTCTACTGATAGGATTTGCTTTATTTAGTTATGGCTGCACTTCTGACTTAAGAGAGATTTCCCTTTGCTTCAGGTCTTGATGATAAGCATGCCTAAATAGCTTTAAATCCAGTCACCTACCAGTTCAGTAACTGGATATGGAATTTGGAGTTAAGTGAAAACACAGCCTCTAACTGCATGAGGAGTGGGGTGGGCTCAGAAGACTTTCTACAGGTACCTTTTTTCATTATTATTCCAAATATAATCCAGAAGCTGCTTCTTTAGTGCTCAGTTCAAACCTTTTCCTGAGCATATCATCTGAAAAATGGGACAAAGACCTTCTCCTTGAACTAGTTAATAGCTCTACTGCAATTGGCTAACACTAGGGATTCACTGCTTGAATGGAGATACCTTTAGTAGCAAATTAAACCTGTATTTTTTTATTTATTTGATATACTAGGCTGTTTTTTCCTCAAATCAGGGAAGAAAGTCACTTCTGTTGTGTGAGGACAAAGTGTGTGCTCATTTTGATGAGCATTCACGCGTGGTAAGGGAAGAGAGGACTTTGAGGTAAGACTAAGACAAGAAAGATAATCAAGAACTGAGTGTTTCTAAATTCATTCTGGATTATTCCCTATTTATATGCAGTCACTCTGCACCCTCCTAAAACTGGTAACTGACAAATATTTTTGCATGTCCATTTGTAATTTAAAAAAAGAGGAAGTAAATCAAAAGCATCTATTAGTATATCCTCATAGAAAAGAAATCTATTGATGGGAAACTGTGAATGAGCAAACATTCACAAGTAGGAGTCTATGATTTGCACAAAAGAAAGTTTGGTATAAAAGTTCACATATGTTTCAGAAAAGAAAAATAGAAAAATATCCCTGCTCTGTATGTTCATAGGAATGACAAAAGAAAATTCTCATTTTCGAGAGGCAAATACACCCTTGACACCCCAAGGAGGTAACTTAGGACACGAGAGGCAAGAGGGATGGTTACATCTCTCTACAGGATAACTGACCCAGATTAACAAGTGTCAGGGTAATTTTTTTTCTGGTCACAAGTGACCTGATGGTAAGCCAGGCCAGGAAGAAAAAAACCCTGAAATATCACTTAACAAAAGTCAGTGACCCTATAACTCTCCCACCCATCAGTGGGAGTTAAAAAATGGTGTATTGCCCTATCAGACCAGCCATTTCTTTCCCTTTCTGCACATCTTCTCAACATCACCAATTATTCCCAAGCATGTTCCAAGCTGTAATTTGTTTCATTTCTCTCTCTCCCCTTCCACTCTAGACCTAATTCTTCAGAAACCTTCTCAGCAGAAGTGAGATCTGTAAGGCACATTTGGACTTCTGACCTTCACACCACAACCACTCCAACTAGGGTGAGATGTACTGTCAACATGTGGACCACAGGACCTGGGGCACCCACAGGGGAAAGGTCTGGAACAACTTTCTCATCCTTTTTCTCTAAGAAATGCTCATCCCTGCTCTTCCTTTCCCTCCCATCCTGTCCAGAAAGCACCCAGGCCTGCTCTGCAAGGTGTGTGTACCCTGTTTGCTGAGGGGATGGCTGGGATATGGCAGCCCCTGCAGGCTGCTCTGTACACTCTGTTCTCAGGGCTGTTTGCTGTGCTGGCCGCAGGCTTCAGGCCTTTGAAGGGTTGAATACCATCTTTTGATTTACTATGGCTGATGGGGGATGGCAAAGAAAGCTTTACAACCAAAATACACAGAAGAGATCTGAGGTTTGGATTTAGTTTTAGGATTCTTTAAAAAAAAAAAAAAGAAAAGAAAAAAAAGGAACAAAAACAACATAGGAAAGACCTTAATAACTACACAAATTATAACAAGTAATCAAATGGCTAAGATCAATAAAGAGAAGAAAGAGACAGTTCTTTGTAATAGTTTTAAATGACTTAGAAGAGAAGCACAATTAAACTCACCACTCAAAACAGTCTTTTATTTGCACACACCAGCCTTGGGTGAGATACTTGGGGAATGCTGGGATTTGCCTACTCAGCACCCAGCACATTCTGCATCCTCACAGGGGGTACTAACCACTTTTTCTCACCCCTGAGGGGATTTTGGCAGGATCAGATAATGGAGATTTGATTATTGCTTACAACATTATGGCTATGAACAGTCTCCTTAGCAAGAATTAGACCTGATCTAGCAATGAACAACTGAAAATTAGTGGCTCTAGTGTCCTGGTTTGGGTAAAATAGGGTAAATTTTCTAGTTTGTAACTTTACTTTTCAGCTAGGCATCTTCTGTCTGACTAAACTTTGAAATTAACTGCACATTTTTCAGACACTGTTCACTTTTTGCCTGTTATGTGTTAGCACTATGTGCAAGAGAAAAGTGCCCTCCAAATCAGCCTGAAAGAGCTATTCTTTGCTTAGTTTCAGAGAAAAACTGTGATTCTTCTCTATGTTAACCTGCATGGAAGA
>VZTY01018608.1:102913-162286 GCA_013400935.1 Turnix velox
TTCCTGCATCTGCTGGGGACGTGATCATCATCCCGGGAGCTTGATACGGTTTTGTAAATATTGTATACCTTTTTATCTTTTCCTTTTAATTTTATCTATTATTTCATTATCTATTAAAGTAGTTTGGAATTCTTCTAAACTCACAAATCTCCTCATTCCTTCCTCTCCTCTCTTCAGAGAGAGGAGGGGGGGCCATCTGTCGCTGGGGAGGGGTCTTGGGCCCAAACCAGCACATCTAGGAAGGTAATTCCTCCTCAAATTAAGTTTCTCCAACAGCAAGCTACTCTACCATTTTGACAGAAGGGAAGTCCTGTTTCAAACAATGTATGAGAGCTCTACAACTGAAGAGAGGAGGATCACGTTCTGTTGTATCAGGCAAAGTAGAATAGAGCTGAAACTATCACTTTCCACTCATTCAGCCTGTAGTCAATTTGGAGGGAAAGATTCAGCCTCACAACAGTTTCCAGCAGAAAAGCTGGCAAATTTAGAATACAAACCACTTCAGTCCCTGAAGCTACACAAATTCAGGTTTGGTTTACAGATTTATCCTACATTAAACTATCAATGACACACACGTGTAGACCATATGCCAGGTTTTTAGCCATGTAAATACATGAATTAAAAAAAATTCCAAAAATTCCTAAAATTAGGAGCCTTACAGTAGGAGCTGACAATGCCCTTCTAGGCTCAGTGACACCAAAACAGACCTCAGCAAGAGTTCAAAGGAACCAATGCCAATCAGGCACACAGTGTTGACTGTCTCTGAGGAAAAATATCATCTGCCAGGATGATAAGAGAAAAAAAGGAAAGAGCAAGCTGTAAAAAAAATACATTTAGATTATTCCAGATATGGTCTCCCCATATTCACATAGGGTCAAAGTCTAGGAGTCTCAGAACACCCAAAAAGAGAAAAACCTCCTGTTCTCTTTGATTTTAAAGGAAGATAAAATGAAACCAAAGAGCTGGTTCCTTTCTGAGAACAGAAAGTGACAATTTTTATGAGGTCTAGCGGTTTTCAAGTCACTTGAGCTGCAAATATGAGGTGGTATTCCAGCTGGACACAGCTGGTGTAACAAATCCTCTATAAAATTACTATACTTAGGAGGGACAGGATTTAAAAAAAAAAGAAGCATTACTACAGCATTACAGTTTGCTCCAAATATCACCAGACCAGGGCTTTGAAGATGATGATACTGCTAGTTCAAAAAATGAAAGAGCTTGTTCCAGTGGTGCTAAGAATTTTGAAAGCTCATACAAGCCCTTACAGACCACATACAGATCTTCATACAGAGTATATACCACATATTACAAGTAGTTTAACATTTTGCACTGTTATGATAGTTCTGCCTCTCTGACTCTGAATCTCTCCTTAAAATTATGGTCTTGGATTCTCATGAAGGAATACTTTCTATCACTGAAAAGTGACAAAAATTCAACTCATCTATCCACAATCTTTAAAATGGCTATTTGTCAATCAGTACAACACTTAAAGACTGTAGAGAAAAAGGATTGAGGCTAAGCTAACAGCTTTTTTATTTTAATTGTTGCTATTGTTGGACTTCCTTCTAATTATCCTCTTTTTTATTATTTTCTGGTGTAGAGTAACTCCAAGGAGACAGAAAACAAACCTTTTGGATGGGAGGGGATAATCTTATTATTGCCTTTCTTTTAGTAAAGGCACAATCAAAAAACTCCAGGCTTTTTTACTACAGGCTGAAATGTGAAGCAATTAGGAAATAGAAATAACTAGCAAAAACAAGTTGTATCAAACTCTGCCAAATTCTGTAAAGGGTGTGGGATTCACTTACCACCACACTGATTTTGCTTCCCTATCACATTTAGCTTTGACTGTTTTGAGTGATGCTGGATGAATGAGGAATGTAACTGATCAAAAGATGGACCAAGCAGCATGTTTCACACAGAGCTCACCAGTCCCAGACCAAGAAAGGAAACTTAAAAATTTAAAGACTTAAAAAAACCAACACTGCCCATTAACGAAGAATTAACAGCAAATCTTCATGCAGCAATGCAGAAGAGAATTTCTCTCCGCAAGAGAATATCATTAGGAAGGTTTCAGCAGTTATTTTAAGAATTGGTCCAATCCAATCAAAACAACGTAATTTAAAACAAAATATTTGAAAAACCACTAATCACAAGCCCAAAGTAAAGGGCAGGGAAAGGTTTGGATACGATACCTAAATTGACCATCAGTTTGACACGGCCTCCATCCAGCTCCAGGCGCAAAGTGTCAGCAGAATCTCTCGAGGTGGTTGCCATCAACAGCCCATAAGCACGCTGGGACATGAAACGGAAGGAGACATCTTCTGCTTCTGTATGCATGACCATAGGCATGATAATCTTCATGTACATGCTGCCATCATAGCTCAGGATAGAGGCCTCTGCAAAGTATCAGAAAACAAATGCAAAAAATGAAGTTACACTTTTGTGCCATCTTCACTCCTGAAGAACCCTGGTATCATTCACAGAGCATTGTGGTTAGCACACCCCTCACTATACCATAAATATGGTATTTAACTGGGAGAAACACAGCAATCCTATGTGGTAAATATGAGCAAGAAACAAACAGGTGGTATTCCATCCTAACTGGACTCAACAGTACCTGTGGAGTCACAGTATTCTGGAATCCCAGAATGGTTTGGGTTGGAAAGGACACCTCCCACTGGATCAGGCTGCTCAGTGCCTTGTCCAGCCTAGCCTTAAACACCTCCAGGGTGAAAGCATCCACAACCTCACTGGGCAACCTGTTCCAGTGTTTCACTACCCTCACAGTGAAGAATTTCTTTCTTATATCCAGCCTAAATCTACCCTCTTCCAGTTTGCATCCATTACTCCTAGTCCTGCCATCCTGTATCGTATTAAAAAGTCCTACCCCAGCCTTTCTGTAGCTCCCTTCAGGTACCCAAGGACAAGTGCTTAGCAAGATGGCCAAGCCACCATTTCTCCCATCTTCCAAAAGGTGTAATCTGCAAGTTTGAGATGCCTGTAAACAACATCCCTACTCAACAGTATTCATAGTTCCCCTCCCCATGTACTGTAATGGTCTGCACACACACAACCACAACCACCATACAGACACGTTCTGGGTACCAGCAGCCAGGGCTCCTATCTTCGCTTGGCCAAGAAACAGAGAAGGAAAGAAAAGCTTCTTTCTCAAGGTGGGGAAAAGGTGTCTTCTTTATAAACCCCAATTCTCTTTCCCCTCACATCTGCACCTCTTACTTGCCACCCACTGCTGCAAGCTGGAACTAAATGTACTGTATCTTATACATACACTCAAAGACAATGCCTATGTACACACAAACCCTCTGTGCTCTCTTTGCTCTCACTCTGTGGATTGTATTAGAAAATGCAGTCAAGCATGAAATGGCTCTTTTGATGCCTTCAGCTCAGATGTGCCTTGCATGAAACAGTTGCTTGCCCTAGTGCCTGGATAGCTGTAAGGAAGGGGTTGGAGGACACCAGGACTGCAAGTGGAAGTAGCTGACACAAGTGTCCCAGCTTTGCAGCTTCCTTCACCATATGTTAGGTGCTCTGGAAACATGAGATCTTTCAGAGACACTAGAAGACAACAAACATCAAGTGAGACATCCAAGGCCAGGCTTGCTTAGGCTCTGAGCAACCCGATCTAGTCCAGGATGTCCCTGCTCACTGCAAGGTATTAGACTAGATAGCCTTTGAAGGTTCTTTCCAACTCCAGGATTCTATGAAAATCATGTTTCAGAAAGCCACAGATTTGCAGAGACAAAAAGAGCCAAGGTGGCATCTATTTGCCATCTGAAAGTCAGAAGCTCCACTGCCATAAGCTTGGAGATGGGAAGAGGAAGAAACCAGATGCTGATTCAAAATTGCCCTGACATAAAGCCAGAGATCTGTTAAAATCAATATGTTATTAGGAGAGATTAGCTTCCCAGTCTTGTGCTCTGAGATGCTGCCAGCTTTAATTTTACACTTAGCATCCAAAGGAGCAATTCACTGCTGCTTCCACACAAGGCTCTGCATAAACCTCCATGAGGTCTCCCCTCCTGGGGAGATGACAACAGGGATAGTCTTAGAATATAGACAGAATAATATTCAAGACCTCTTCATGGTCTTTCTCCTACTTCCTAACCTATTTCTTGTGCTAATCACCCTTCTTTGCCCTTTAAGGCCAGGCTGGAGAAGGCACCGAGCAGCCTGATCTAGTGGGAGATGTCCTTGTCTATGGCAGGAGGGTTGGAACTTGATGATCTTTAAGATCCCTTCCAATCCAGACTATTCTGTGATTCTAAAAGAGCAACTCAAAGGAAAATAGAAGTGATTCACTAGATTTGAAGGAGACAACAACAGAGAACACAAAGCCATCTTTAAATACTTGCCCAAAAAGAATGATTACATTAGAAATTAGTTTTATCAGTTTAGCAAAATACTCTGGAAATAATATCACTAATCAGCCACTGATTATTCTGCTAATAAGAACAAAGTCATCCTGCTTTAAAGATTTCAGACTGACAAGATGTCAATAGTATCATCATCAGTTGTAATGCACTGGAAACTCATGAAGACGAAACTGAATATTGAACACATAAAAGTGCAGAAATGTAAAGAACCTGCACTGATTTTTCTGGTGCTTAATCTCCCTCACAGACCAAAGTATTTTTGCAACATCACTCCTAATTTTCTTTGCTTCAGAGTAAGTTGGCATCTTCCTATTTTTCACCCAAGTTTTTCAAAACTTGGCCAAATCTATTTCATAACATCATTTCAAACATTTTATTATTTTTAACACACATTTAATTCTGGGGAGGTAACAGTTATAGGATCTCTTGCTGCTTGTTTAAGGAAGGTGCACAACATGGACCAAATTAACTTCAATTCCCTTTTTTTCCTTTTTTTTTTTTTTTTAATTCATCTGATAGCCCCAAGTTCCTGTACTTCACAAAGTCTTGGAAGAGGTTCTTTAATAAGAAGGAAAACAGAGACCTGCAAACTGTCAGATCAAGTTGTCCATAAAAAAATAAAAATCACAGGTACACCATAGTGTTATTGAAAAAGCCCAGGAAATCAAGACAATGTGTAATTATGGGTTTCTGACCACAGCTCACAAAATTAAAATAGAAGATGAACTGAATTTATAATACCTGAAAGGACCTGGGAAGAGGTCCCCTCGAAGCCTGCTGCCTTCTCTAAAAACATGTGCAGAACCACTAATCCCAGGATCATTCCTGTCTCAGAGTAACACAGACAGGGCAGAAATAATTTCCAAAGGCTCTGTCTAATGAAGTCATCAGCACAGATGCAATGGCCAGAGCTGCTCACCCAGCTAATTGCTACCCATGTCCAATTATTGCAACCACAATAAAGAGGAGAAGAGAGGCAGAAACTAGTAGCTGGCAAGGGATGGCAGTTGATAATGCCAAAATCATGAAGGCTGAAGCAAGACATGAATTTACAAGCCTGTAAATTCAACTAGTAGATAAATTAAGACCAACTTTCAAGTAATAGGCACTGCCTTTTGAAACACAATTGTTCTACAGATATCATACAGATTATATGTACCTATAAAAAAAGGAATTTCATATAAATAAGGAAGCAAAACCCAAATCACTCAGAATTTTCTTTTTTTAGGCAACTGAAAGAATATCCATGAGCTGTCTCTCTCCAATTCCAACAATAATCAAGTGCAGTTTCTCACTTACAAAATCAGTATCTCTTGGTAAGGACAGTTAGCTATTCATAGTCCAAAACACTGTTTCTAATGAAGCAAAATGACCTCAAATGCTGTGGTGAAGGATCTTTTAAATGCATAGACTAGTATCTGATGGATAGGTTTACATACAACAGCAGACAGACTAAATCCTTCAACCAAAACTCGAAGACTTATAGCAATGGAGAAGAGAGTACCAGTAATCTGTGCCTTCTCTGAGCTCCTAGAGTCTCTAATGATCTTTATGGCAACTGTAGAAGACAACACACCCTACTTGTTTTGGAAGTTGTCAAGGTTTATACAGCGTTGGCAAATTCTATGAGATCCTCCACTCAAAAGAAGTGATGTTTAAATTATGATAGGAACTGTGACCCTAAAACTTTCACAATCAGCACTGTGCTGCCCATTTTATTCACTCTTAAGTTAGAGGCAGCAGTCAGAATACAGTGAAGAGTTGCATATGCCAAAAGGACCACCATGACATGACAACTGAATAAAGCTTCATCTTCTTCCATCAGTAGCCTTACTGAGATAGTTCCTGAGGCCTGAGTCTATTCCAGTTCAAAGCGAGACCAAATCTTGAAATCACCAGGTTACTTAGACTGGAAAATGTCGTTTCTGCAAAGTTTTTCAAATCAACTTCTACAGTACCTATGACTTCTGCTGAAATGCTTGGATATTGTCTGCTCCTAACTTAAATTGGAAAGTATTTACAATGTCAACCTGTATCAAGACATTGCATTCACTTACAGATCAGATGGGAGAATGTATCCACAGCCTGCATTGTTCCCTTTAGGCTAGACATAATCGAAAACTCTAAGTTAAGAGAGGTTTGATGATGAATAACCTGCCTTTTATCCTGTCTAAAGCACTTCTGTCCACCGTAATAAAGTCCAGAGGGACATTTAGTCTCCAGATTGCTAGCAGCAAACCAGATGTGATGTATTTTGTTACAACATTTCTGATCCATTACATCAAATTATGCCAGATTAAATGCAGCCCATCAGGGAAAAAGGTTTCCTCAGACATTCCTTCACTCCATGCCAGGCAGCATACCTGAAGAATTAACTGCCTGGGAAGGAACTTTCCAGTGAGTGAGCAGGTAATAAAAAGCTTCATTTCATCACGGTATTCTAAGGTCCTTTAGGTTCCTCTTTGCCTGCTAAACCTGAAAGTCACACAGTCTAATAGCAAGGAAGAATTGCTTCCCCCACCATGTCAGTGTTAGCCCTCATGCTGTTCAGAACTGCAATAGGGATGATACAGGCAATAGCACTGCCCCCAAGGATGAGGTGATGAATTCAAACATCCACCACTGATTCGTAAAGACGAGAAATAGCTTAGACAGAGAAAAACATGAGTTCTGTGGTCTTGACACAAATCCAGGTTTTTCCCCACCCACTGTTTCAAATGATCTGGAGGGCTGCCTGTGCTCTGAGGGAGGAATAAATCTCACAAATATCACTACCTGTAGTAATAAATCCACCTCACTTCTTTTACCACAGGTATGACGCATTTGCTCATCAGCCAAGAAGTTCAACCTCTTTTATTAGAATTCAGAATCTATTGTTACTTTAGGTGTTTGATAGAAAGGTCCACAGCCTTAGTGCTCTGCACAATGGGAAAAAAAAAACAGCCTGCTTTGACCTAAAATTTCTCCCAGACTTAAGTGCAGGAGAAAAGGAACAGAGAGAGTAAATTGCAAAAGTCATCCCACTTAGCAGAGTGGGATCACAGGTAAGGTCAGGACAGTTAATTATTATCTATTTGCTGAAAATTACTCACAAAGGTAATAAGATGCACAAGTCTCTTATATCAATTAGCTCTTGTTGATATGAATATGAAATAGGAACCTAGTAAGAGTTATCTCTGTAATGAAAGAAAAGGAATTAATCAGAAGTAAGAGAGCATTCAAAGATGGAAGCCAAGGTAAGTTTAGGGGATGGCCAGATGTTCAAATGCATGTTTGGAGGACTGGAGAGTGCTTTCACGTGTATTATTTGGCCAGACCACTGAAGTGTATCAGAGAGAGTGAGATTATTAGAATGGAGGCCAACACAATTTAACAAAGCATGGCAAAAGCAGATGGGAGTGTGGCTATCAGATTAACTTTGTATAAAGGCTGTGGCAAATCCATCATGAGGTTTTCCAGGTTCTGAGGCAGAACTGGCCCTACCAGCAAATTGTGTTTACTTCAGAGATGAAAATTTTTCTCTTCTCTCATTATCCAAGTCTGAAAAAGGGGCAAGGGGGAGAGAGTCTGACATTTTATACTCTTTCAAATGCTATTTCTCTACAGAGATAAAAGCCATTAATCATCATCAATGAAAAATGGGGGTGAGGGGAAAGGGGGTAGAAGTAATTACAATATACGAAGGCATTCTTTCAGTTTTTACAACAGCTCTGCTGTTACTCCACTGATATGCAACCCCTTCTCTCGGGTTTTCTGCAGTCTATACCTCTGGGGTGGGTGTAGATGGGACCAGTCCCTATATGTACCCCTCACAGCTACCCAAACCTCAAAGGACTCACTCAACCAAATATAGGAAATAATGAGCAGTAAAAGCTGTGCAATAAGGAAACTCACAACTGTTACGTGGGGCCAGTGGAACTGCAAGCAAAACTAGTACCAAGCCTTCATACCAGATGGACTCAGATGGCCCACACTTTGGAAAACACCATCTGCAATCCTTCCTGATAGAGAAGTCAAGCTAAACCAAAGTCAATATAAGGAAACAGAACAACTTATAGTCCAGACTCCATATTCTAGAAGATCTACCATTTCAGAAATTTAGACAAAAACTGTTTCATCATCAGGAACTGCCTGAGGCTGAACCTAACATCTGTCCATTGGGAACCTCCAGTTTGAAATGAAGCACATTGCAAAAATAATCCAAAAACATCTAGCTATATATACTTCACCTGTATGATTTCCCCCTTTACAGAATATGGCATCTCTTTTTCCTGCTATATTTCTTATTACAGTGCAAAAGGCCCATACAAAGAACAGCAAAACTAATCAGCTAACTACACAAGGCAATAAAGACAGCACATCACATCATTCCTAACTGTAAAACAGAAATCAAGTTTTGTGGTGTTTTTCAAACCTTCCAATTTCCATCCAACTTTGAAAAACAACAAAATATGCACAGTGCTGCCAAACACACAATATCATTACCTTCAATGGGAGTCAAGGGGCTGACTCTGCCTTAACAGCAATTTCATCATGTCAGAAGAGCACCTGGCATGATATTAAAGCAACAAGGGCTGCATCTAGTCACATTTCACCTTTTCTCCTGGGAAAAACATGATTACACCTGCAGCCACTGGGTCTTCCAGATTGTATTGCCACTTCTTTACACTGCATAAACACAACAGAAAACCCATCACTAAAGGATGACAGGCAAAGCTCTCACATTCCCAAACAGAGACCCAAGCTCCAAGCTTCTAAGAACAGGACAGTTAGGGATTGGATCAACAGTACCAGTAACCAGGCAGGTGCTATTTTACTTTGAAACCCCTACAACATGCAATCTTTTCCTTAATTGGTTTAATTTTTATGAAGCTTGGGATTGCAACCATTGCTTTTAGTCTCTCTTTGCCTTTGTTCTGAAGCAACATCTTTATCATGCAATCTTAGCACACCAGTTCTGTATTTATTTCTAAGAATAACCTCCCTCATTGTCAGCAGAATGCTCCAAAATTCAATTTGTTTAAAGGTTCTAGACCTTTAAACCCAGCTCTTCAAGAAATTGAGTAATTTAATAAAATTATAGTAAGAACACAGACTTGACAGCTGGAAAACAGACTTAAACAAAGAAAGGAGAACTGACTTTGCTTGTTCTGGAACCTGGGAGTGTTTCACCACCCTCATGGTGAAGAACTTTTTCCTCATGTCTTATCTAACCTGCACTGCTCTAGTTTCAAACTTTTGCCCCTCATCTTGTGTGTCCATGACCTGGCAAACAGCCTGTCCCCAGCTTTCCTGTAGCTCCTTCAGGCACTGGGAGGTCTCCCTGCAGCCATTTTCTCTGAACAAAAATTAGAAAAGGTATAAAAGGGCAAAGATAATTATCTAAATCCTGAAGGTGGTTCCTAGTAAATGATGAAACCAATGGATTCATACAATTTAGTCCCTGTTCAGATATGAGGCTTGTCAGATGGTTGGACTCGATGATCTGAAAGGTTCCTTACAACCCAGGAACTTCACGGGCTTTTAAAAATCCACTGAGAAAATACAAGAGTGAGTCAAGTGCCACCTACTGGGGTAACTTTGAAGCAGACTCAGCAGCAACCACACGAGGGCACAAACACTGCTTTGACCGCCGTGGTCTTGCATTTGGATTGACAATCGCCCTCTTCAGCAACATTTAATTAGATGCTGCCTCCTACAGCGCTGGCTGCTGCTGAAGCAAAAGCGTGTGCCTTAAGTGACAAAACACATCTTCATCACAGCCGCGACTGCTTTCTCAAAATGCCACATCTGATTCCCAGTTTTACAGATAAAAGACTGGACACACAGACACAAAAACATAATAAAGCCAAAACTCAATTCTGAATTTTTTAGAGGACTGATGTTATCTTAAGTTCTGATGGAAAGCAGCAGCACTGGAGGAGCACAGAAATGTCACTGAGCTAAAACAGCTAAATTACTCTACTGATAATGATTTACTGGATATTTGAGCTGTTCCAGAACAAAAGCATTTTCCCCTCAGCAACCTATCGCTTGCCTTATGATAAAGTGATAAAGTTCACAAATTACTTTACTCAATGAGGTGAGTATGGGCAAAATTTATGGCCTTGCTGTGTGCCAAAATGAGAAGAATTCAGTCCAAATAGGTCAGTGTTTCCTTCTCCACCGTGTCGAAACTATATTTAATAGTACTTCTTTATTATGTTTCCACTGATCTGCTAATAATGTTGGCCTATTACCTAAAGCACAAAGACACAAATTAAGACTACTGAGATCTGTTCAACAAGTCACTTAGTGATTTTCCTTCGTTTCATCTCAAAGTAGGAAAGAACATCATTTAAGTCCCTTCAACAACCTTACTTAAGAAATCATGACAAAACTAAAACAAGGAGCTGCAGACAGAAAAATAGAACACAATCAAGCTTTGAATGGAAGAGACTGTGCATTAGGCATTATACACTTGGAATCTACTACTGACAGGTCACTGGAACCTAAACTCTACACTATCAGCAGCCAGCTCAATTTACTCCCCTTTCCAATGTGAAAGTGAGGGCAATGGAAGCTGCCAGGCTGATGGGATGGAAGAAAGGTACCTATGACACATTTAGGAAGAATCCCTCCTTTGTCCAGCTCTCTCTACAACTTGTCCCTGTCTTAAAGTATCAGAGTGATTCAAGAATTTAAAAATTCATCACTTAAGATATGAGCATCATGAAATCATAGGGCTGGAAGGAACAAAAGCAGGGACATCCTGCACTAGAACAGGTTGCTTAGAGCCTCAGCAAGCCTGGCCTTGAATGTCTCCAGGGATGGCGCAAACACAGCTCCTCTGAACAGTCTGTCCCAGCGCCTCACCACCCTCACAGGGAAGAGCTTCTTCCTAATGTCTGACCTAACCCTGCCCTTCTCTAGTTTCAAACCACTGCCCCTCAGTCCTGTGGCTCCATACCCTGGCAAAGAGCCCCTCCCCAGCTTTCATGTAGCCCTTTCAGACACTGGGATGTCTCCCCACAGCCTTTCCTTCTCCAGCCTCAACAGCCCCAGCTCTCTCAGCCTTTCCTCATGGGAGACGTGGCTCCAGCCCTTGCACCATCCTCATAGCCTTCCTCTGGGCCCTAAATCTCTGTATCTCTTGAAAAAGGGCTTCTCCAGTAGAAGCAAATACACAGCATCTCATGCACAATGAGAAAACCTCCTCTCCCTCTTCTCAATATGAAGTGATTCAGAGAGATTCACAGTGATTTATAGAGAGCTCAGCCATGATCCTCAGTTGCAGTGCAACATCTGTACAGCACAGAATGCTCTGCTTTCTCTTCAGGGTTCCCGGAGGGGCTGCAAGGGTACGGGGAAGAGCCTGGAAGGCAGAAAAGCTGTGTGCATTCAGATGCATTAAAGAAACAACACATTTCAGTGTGCATTTCAAGTCCACATGAAGACAATGTAAAGCTTTTTCCTCAAAACGAGGTGCCTGTGGGAACTGAGCAAGCCAGGCGAGGCAGCAGCTGCTGGGTAAGCAGAGCAAGCAATAGCGACACAAAGGCTGTGGGTTCCGGGACTGGCACTTGCTGGGACATTTTAGGGGCAGAGGGGCAGGTGGCAGTGCTGTCTGTGGCCATTAGATGGCGAAGGAGGATGCAACTGACTCCTCACTTCTGCCAGTAGCGCTGACAAGAGCTTGTTCTGGTTATTTTTTTATCCCAGGGACAGCAGCCTGGCTCCTCCTGGAGTAGAAGAGAAAGCAGAGACAATGAGCACGTCTCAGTTGTTCTCCTGTACAGTGTCACTGTCACCAGCTCTCACTGCCTCTAGCTGGGCAAGGTCCCAAGTTTCCACTCATGCCTGCATCAGTTTTGGATCAGCAAGTGCTGGTTTTCTTCAAAAAACATGTTTTCCTGTTTTACACCTGGGAAGGACTAGATGCAGCTTTACATCACTCTGCAAAAAACATCCCATTTTCTAAAATAAGCAGCTGACACCCACTGGTGAAACACATACAAATGGAAGGTCTCATAATAGGGTGGCTTTCCTGTCCTCCATCCCCATTAACTGAAGTCCTCAGCACAGTTTGAATGCAAGAAGATGCCCCCCAGAAATGCCTTCTGAGCTGGCCCACTTCCACAGCAAATACTGAGGCAGAAATAGAATCCAGTTCATCCAGTGTCACACTGAAAAGCCAGAGCACTGCAAGGACACAACCCAGTGCCCTGAACTACTGCTCCACCACCACTAGGCTGCTGTTCTCCGCTATTTGAATGACACAACAGCTACTCACCACCTCTTCACTGTCCTCTTTATCAGACAGATTATCAGAACATTGAACACGTTAAAAAAATAAAGAGAAAAATTCTTTGAAAACTGCAAAATAATCCATGTACCTAAAAGTAATCTAAATCTGTAAAGGAAAGGGGAAAGCTCTTGATATCACTTGAAACATAGATGGTGAGACTCTGTAGATGTAACACCTGTTTCTCTTTCAAATTCTTCAAATAAGGAGAGACTCAAAAGGGAAGGAATCAAGGCAGAATTTTTAAAAGATTTCAATTACCCTTTTATTTGGACTAGGATTTATTTACTGCAGAGTTAAGCATCTCTCATAGTGACAGATTCCCTATTCATATCTGCTAACTGTGCAAATTTTTTGGTTCTCTGATTCCAGAGCAGCTGCTGGGCACAGCTGTACTCCAACAAAGGCACCAACACCAGTAGGATTGCTGGGGAACTGTCACACTTCCCTAATTTCATCCGTGTCTGGAAGAGGAAATCAGAGAGCTTTTCACACTCACTCCTGACATGGCTCAACAGAACATCATGAATCTAATAAAAAGAAAAGCCACCCCACAATAATAAATGGCCAGACTGAGAAGCCCCCAAGGGTTTTAAACATGGCACTAGCACCTCGTTCATCAAGTGAAAAAAGATTAAAGGAATCTAGGTGCACAGCTCACAGGGAGAGAATTGTGAGAATAATTAACCAAGTGCAGAAATAAATACAGATAATTTCAAACCATTTAAAGTCTGGCAATGAAGGATTTTGTGTACATTGGTAAGAAGGGGACATAGATTCATAGAACATTTTGGGTTGGAAGGGACCTTAAAGATCATTAAGTTCCAACCCCCCTGCCAAACATCTTTTTCCTAGTGTGCATATGCCAATACCTTCCCTAATAACACTCTTCTCTCATCTGAAAGTGCAACATATGCTACAGAAAATAATTTCTAATTTATTTAAAGATGGAAATTTTTTTCCCTACATTTCTTTAAAAGACCTCAAAAAAAGCTGAGGTCCCAAGATGTTATTATTTTTACACAATAAATTATTCTACCCTTCTTAATTCAGCAGGAGTTACTGTAAGAAGTAATTACATTAAGAATCAAACAATGTATTTTGGGAATTGGTGTCTTGCACATCTTAAAAGTTAATTCACGTTCTCACTAATTGGGAGAACATACACAGCCATTAGCAAGGTTTAGAAAGAAAAATAGGTCTTTTGAAGCTGGAAGGCATTTCCAAGTTTTGATTATTTTGAGGCACACATTTCAAACATCCATACAAGCCAGAAAGAGAAGAGCTGGTTAAATCCCTTCCCTCTCTGAACACACATTTCATTAAAGCCTGTAGCAGCCTGGCCATTCTCTACTGGTTTAGCCATTCTAATTTCCAGTCTTTAAATGATGGGATTTCCACCTTTTCTCTAGGGTTTCTACTACTGCAAAACAAAGCAAATGAAATACAGCTCATTATCAAAAAGTTATGATATTCACTGTTTTCCTTTCTTACTTTAACCCAGTCTTCCACAGTTAGTGTCCTGTGAACCTCCTCAAATCATCCCCATTCTTTGTGAAGGTACTCCTCCCATCAGATCTGATTCATCATCCTCTCATCAGGTTATCTTTTCATCAAGAATACACACTGAACTCTTAAAATCTTTCTCCATAATTCCTCCCTTCAGCCTCTTGATTATATTTCACCTCTTTTGTGAATCTCCTCCATGCTGTTAGATGCTCAAAAGCAAGCTCTTAATGTTTTTTTTTTTAATTTTAAATAAGAAATAGCATTGAATTGGAAGCTTGCTAAGGGAATACACTTCTTATACTCACATTTCTTGCATATATATTTCTATTCATGTGGCTAGGGGTACTCTCAGTGGTATTCCTGTAGCTATGTATCCAATGTCACTTCATTAGTATCCAATTTAACTGGAGAGGAGTTGATATTCAGGCTTATTATCTTGGCAAAGGTCAACGGGTAAAACTATTTAAGGCTCCTTTCTTGTGTGCTCTGTAAATCTCACATCACTATCAAGTTAAATACATTCAGCCAATCCCTGACACACCACACAAAATCTCCTCATTTGTTTAGTGCTTCATAAAAGGGCAATGAATAATTTCCCCACTTCAATGTCGAAGAAACTACAAAGTTTTGTCCCCATGAGTCATTTCAGTATTAAAGCATTTGATCTACAAAAGGTTGCTTGTATACCTTCAAAAAAAACCAGCAGTCTCTTAACAACATCACAAGGATTGCACTGGTACTGCAGGTGTAGAAAAGCAGCACAAGACAAGAAGTCACTGCTATTTTTGAAGAAAAACTCTGACCATTACAGTTTAATAAACATTGTGGGTCTGGGCAATGCTATTCTACTGGGGAAATAAACTCAAACTGTTAATACACAAAAGCAAATGCTGCCCATATTTCTACACTGATGAGAAATTAAATACTGTGTCAACTAGCAATAATGAGACAATGAGCTAGATAGCACAAAAATAAATATCCATCACTAGAGGTCAGTCCTGTTCTCTGAGCAGGTTGTCCATTTAGCTCAAAAGAAAAGCTATGAACAGTCAAAAATTAATAAAAATTAACATTTTGCTGGGGAAGAAACGGTACAGGAAAGAGAACCAGTGTCTCACCACCCTCACAGGGAATAACTTCTTCCTAATGTCCAGTCTAACTCTGCCCTGTTCCGGTTTCAAACCAGTGTCCCTCCATGTCCTGGCAAACATCCCCTCCCCAGCTTTCCTATAGCCCCTTCAGGTACCAGGAAGCTGCCTTATTTAGGACCTAAATAAGTTAGGCTGCAGCTTGGGATTTCCTTAAGTTGTGGGGTACTTTTGTTACTTAGGAGGTGGGATGGTTTTTTTCTTTTTTTTTAATGGGCAGTGTAATTTCCTTCAGCTCTGTCATGTGCTGTCTGGGAGTGCAGGGGCTGCAGATTCTCCCTTGGCTGCTGTATCCACTGCAGTTTCTGACCCTCTGGTGGCTGCACCACCACCTCCAGCCACACTTCCCCATGTGTTGGTGTTCAGTACACTCATTTCTTCGTTCAGGCTTGTATGACCTTGCTTTTGTCTTACAAGCACATCTTCACCAACTTCCTCTCCACCTATTTATCAGTTGGAGTCCCCTGGATTCTGGCCCAGCACACAGGGAGTGATAGTAGAGTGAGTGCAGTGCTGGATAAGCAGGAGGCTGACCCGTGGGGAGCTATACAGTAATCAGCTTTTCATTACCACATGGCTGAAAGACCAAAGTGATTCATCAATGCTCTTATGAGTGGGAAAACAGGAGAGAAGAAGATGAAGGAACTCTGGTTCCGATATGGATTATCTCTAGCCTATCGCTGCAGTATATAAGCATTTCTCTCTAGGAACTGCTAATCAAATATCCTGGGACCATATTACCATGTGTGCAGAGATCTGTGAATATTATTTTAGAGATATCAGATAGCTTTCTCAAGGTGGAAAAAAGTAGCTTAGTGATCTAAGAGTCCAATGACTAAATTATCTGATATCTTAGATCCAGACATTTAAATCCCCATACAGTAAATGCAACCCTCTCAGCTCGAGTCTGAGGCTAATTACTTTTTAAATCTTGAATCTCATTGAAGCAAACTTAAGTGCTCTACATCCCAGTTTCACTAAACCTGAAAAGATAATGGTATCTCTTTCTGAAAATACTGTATACGTGCAAAAATGGCACTTGTTTGCAGAGGATTATCGTTTTGCACTCTTATAAACAGTTTGATACGGGTTTGTTTAGCTTATTCTTAAGCCAAAAAACAGGAAAAGAGATTAGCAACTTGACAGCTTTCTCCCAGCTCTGACCGACCTGTTCCCTGGAAGTCTGAAGGGTCTACCATGTGTCATCTCTATCCAATGGTACAAAAACTCCCAAGAGCATCCATATCTCAGTCTTCTTAAGAGAGCTTTGTCAGACCCCACATCACTTTGGCACAGAATAGCCTGAAATCCACTAATGTACAAAGATGGTCTCAAAAACATCTGAGGGGTGTGTCTGAGGCGTGACAGATCATTGTCCAAGCACACCTGTCTCATCCCTGTAATGAAGACACCTTAATCCCAAACACAAACAAGTCTAAGATTAAACCCTTATATACTGTATCTGGGAGGTCCTCCTGCCTGCTTTCCAGCCCCACAAAGTGGCCTTCACCAAGCTGATGCTCAAGCACTGAGGAGCAAAACCAAAGGAAAAAAACTAGCACAGCCACCTGCAGCCATCCAAAGACTTGTTGAATTACAGCTCTTGATGGGAACAATCTCTTCTGCCTTTAACATGACACTCCCTTTTCAAAAGATCCACATGGAAGAAGAAACCTATAGCATGACACAGTTTTAATAGGATTTTGTTGATGGAGCCCATTGATCAAGTGGAAACAGGCCCAGTATCTCTCCCTAATCTGAGTGACAGGGTGTCTGGAAAAAGGCAACTCTCACTAGAAGAGACATGACAGCTCTTTCAAAGTGGCTTCTTGTAGAAGACCTACTGGCTGAAGATTGTCTGGTTGCATAGACTAAGGTATGAACTGCAGGCAACACACACATAAATTTTTATGGCCTCTGTCAGGGAAAGAAAAAAACAACAAAAAAACCAGTGGAAAAGAGAATAGATGGGCACAGCAAATAGTCTCCAGACAGCAGGAAAAGACAAAAGGAAAGAGAAATCACAGCAGTGTAAATCAGCCTGGGGAGAAATGGCGAAATGAAGATGCTGATTGCTAATCTACATCCTGTCACTCTGCCTTTATAAGCAGGTTAGCTCAAGAGGCCACACATGCAAAAACAGACCCATAAAAGCCCTGCCTTTCCCCCCCTCTCATCTGTATTCGCAGCAGATCAGGTTTTGCACTTTATGGCTGCAATGTTCTTGTTTCTTCTGCAGGTCCATTAGCACTCTGCACGTTGCACAGTCAATACCAATTCCCATCTACACTTTTCTGCCTTTTTTATTTGGACACAAGTCCTTCTGTCTGCTGGATTCATTACTCTTCAACATGGCTATTTGTGGCGTTCCTTTATGTTATGATTTTTTTTGTTCAAAGCAACCCAAGTGTCTTCCACTTTAAATAAAAAAATTAAGAGACAAAGCAAAACTGAAGTGAGATATTTTCAAACCCAGCATGATAAATCATTTGTTTCTCCTTAATCCTCTTTGTTTTTACTGTTTTATCCAAAAAGGCTGCAGGCTATAAAATGACACAAGAAATAGACAACAGCCTTTTGTCTGACACAGCTCTATTCATTCCTTCCCTTGTCCCTTTTTCCTACATCCCAAGAAATCTTCCTCTTCTGCACCACACAGAAAAGTGAAATTAGATCAGACTGGAAGGTGAGGTGGCAGAAGCAACCTGTCAGGCTTAGGGTAATGGCTTACAAATACCTGAACAAGACATAAAACTGTGATGCTGCCTGAGAAAAAAAGGAGGGTGACAGAAAATGAATGTCCGTAACACTGAACTTGGGACAATCTCCACTCCTTTTACCAAGGGAACTAATGGCAGCTCCATCACATCTCACCATCACACTGGGACTGGTAAAAAGAGAACTGCTATTTTATCTATGTCTTATTTTATCTATATCCTCTACTGCCCAACTTTGTGCTTAACAAGAAAAAGAAGTTGGAATTATTAAAAACACAGCTTTGAGGCAAGCAGTTAGGCTTCCATGTAGTGTAGTGGGAGGTGTCCCTACCTGTGGCAGGGGGCTTGGAACTAGATGATCTTTAAGGTCCCTTCCAACCCAAATCATTCCATGATTTGAGATGGTTTCTGTATTCTTGCTCTGCTCTCAATATAAAGCAAACACATGTTAAGGGCTAAATCTTACCCTAAAACAGCAGATGCTACAATCAGCACAAGCTCAGTTTTCTCTGCTTGGCTCAAACTCCTCCCCCTCACTGTGTTCCCTGGGCTGGGTGAACTCAGCTGCCTCATGGCTCTTCCTGTCCTCAGCAGCCACACCAACATCAGAGAGGAAATCCAAGGTGTGGGAAGGGAGTTCCTCCCATCACCTCTCTACTTGGCAGCTCCACCATGCATGGTGCAGGTCAGAAAGACCGACCTGCCTTCTAATCTCAAATACAAATAATCCTCCAAGAGAGAAATAAGGTACATACTTCTCATTCAGAGCACAAGCCTAGGACTCCCACAGCTGCCAATCTAACAGGCTTTCCAGCTGAGGGCTGAATTGCCATTTTCCATTTTTACTCATTTAATGAAAGGTAGTGGATAAAAACTCACTATCTAAATTACCATATTTTTCTTTTCTCAGCAGATTGAAATGGGGCCCATGTATTGCAGCAGTTTGACTTGAAAGTCTGATTCAACACGACTCCCTTTGAATCCTAAACTCCAGGGCAATGTTACAACTTCCAAGAGTAATCTCCTCCCTCCCTGTCCCTCTGCTTCCTTTAGCACTCCTGCAACATGAAGGATTGCAATTCTTTGCTATCCAGAAATGGAAAAAATGCTTAATTCCTTATAAGAAAACAAGATTAAGATGACAGGAAGCCCCTCCGCAAAAGGCTCAGTCTGACCACAGAAGGCAGAGTTTAAGAAGGAAACAGTTGGAGGCCACAAAAATCAGAAGCATTATGAGATGAACAGCACTTATTAAGAGTTTGCCTGTTGCCTCCTTAGTGAGATAACTTCCACATTCATGTGATAGATACCACTTGAGTTTTGCATTTTACCTGTCCACTATTCACCACCTACAATCATCAGATAGCAGGAAGTCCCTCTGAAACTAATACAAAGATTTGATTTATTATTGTTTCCCTCTTCTGCACCTTATCTCCCAATTTCAACTTCCTTGTTCTTGATTACCCAGAAGAAAAAAACAAAGATCCCGATAAGGAAGCAAATAAAAATTATGAAAATTATCTTTCCCTTACAATTTCAGACCCTTGAGCAGAGTGAGAGAGAATGAATTCCCTCCAGAGAGCCACACCTTGGAGTATGGCATCTAGACTCACCCAGACCAAGTGAGCTATTCTATGGATGAAAAGCATGACAGAGGAGGACAAACCAAGCAGATGTGGGTGTACACCAACAAGGAGGATCTTTCCATGCTTGTGGTGATGGCTGTGCTTTTGCATATCCTTTTCATATCACATAATAGCCTCATCCAATCAATCAAGTGTCCAAGAGCTGACTGCCTATCTCTCCATGGAGATAGAGTCAATTAAGGGAGCATCATGAATGCCAAACTCTTCCCCTCCCTCTGAGATGAATAGAGAAGAAGAAATGAGATAGAAAATGCACTGTGCCAGTGCCTGCCTTCAGCCTGATGGCTTCAGCAGGGCAAAGCAGAGAGATACAGAAAGCTAATTTCACAGATAACATCTCCAAGGTCTACATAGCAATTTTAAATACTAGAAAAAAATTTTT
Source organism: Turnix velox (assembly GCA_013400935.1). Taxonomy (NCBI): domain Eukaryota; kingdom Metazoa; phylum Chordata; class Aves; order Charadriiformes; family Turnicidae; genus Turnix; species Turnix velox. The sequence goes on from VZTY01018608.1 coordinate 122,997, forward strand.
CATGACAAATGATTCTACTGCATCCTGGCTACTTCCATCAAGATATTCCTAGTCATTGTAGGGGCAATTGGCAGTCTCAGCAGAAAATCAAACTGGCCTCTCATTCAAGGACATACAAAGGAATTGAGGTATGAAGCTAAAGGGACTGTGAGCAGTAAGAAACTCAAAGATACCTTGTAGTCTGAAGTGAGTCATGCACCCAGTGTCATTGGTTTATTTCTAAGCACCAGATACATCAAACAAACACTGCATACGCCAAGTAAGCAAGTTCACTCTGGACCATACACATGACATTCCATTTTAAGTCTTTCCGGGTATTACCCAGGAAAGCCAGGATGAGAAGGTGAAAAAATATTTCCTTTCTTCATGGTGAATTACCACTTCAGATGAGCCAGGCTTTAGTACATTCTGCTGTTCCCTGATAGAGTGGGATTCAAACAAGACTGACCTGCTAAGACAAGCTGTCTTTTAATGTGAGAGTTAAGAGACCAACACCATGTCTGGACTTATAGACAGGGTATAATTTGTGGCTAGCATTAAGGAATAGCTATTGTTCTGAGCTGCCATTTATAAAGCAGTAGATAAACAAAAAAGCCACTACAATATTGGTCTTTTAAGAAAGGGCTACACTAACAAAAGTATAAGATCTTGAAAAGCATTAACCAAATGCTCATACTCATCAACATCTTGTTTTGTTGCTCAAGTGCTCTTTACAGCAGCTGACAGTAGCACAAAATCTAACACAGTTTTGGATAATCATATTTCTTGAACTGGGAGGACCTTGTCAAAGCTACACTCAGCAATAAACAGCCAGAAACAGAAGTTTAGAGAAAAACAGCAGAAATTATCTTCTTTTGTGCCATCAATTACCATATTGAGATGAGATAAAAAGCACCTGGAGTCCTGAAAAAATCATGGAACGTAGAAGGAGTCTTAAATATTGAGAGCATGTGATGATGGAGATAGGATGAAGAAAAAAGAAAGAAAATACAGATTAAAAGAAATCATACCCGTGATATTATAAAGTATAGGAAAGACATCCTAAAGTTGATACTTACACGGTCTCAGAATTTCCAGCTGCTCAGTAGATGCTGTTGAAGATTGTCACATCAATAAGACTCTTCGAAGTTAAAGTTTAACAGCCTGAAGACCATGAAATGATCTTTTCCCAAAAAGATGTAATCACCCTGACTGCAGAATTAACTGCACACTCTTCTCTACTGAGTGTATCACAAAGGCATTACAAGGCAACAAATGTCATCACTTGTCCTCGAAACAATCTACGTTCAGAATGGCTTCTGGCTATATATATACATCTGAGGACAATAAAGTTGTGATGAGTAGAAAGGATCACAGAAGTGAGAAACTCAAATTATTTCTTCAGTTATTTCTCTTTGCTTACAATCCCTCCTTGGCTACACTGTCCTTAGTGGAGCTAGCACACCTAAGGAGTATTTTTTTAAACTAGAGCATGGCAGGGTTAGGTTAGGCATTAGGAGGAAGTTGTTCCTCATCACGGTGGTGAAGCACTGGGACAGGTTGCCCAGAGAGGTGGTGGAAGCTCCATCCCTGGAAACATTTAAGGCCAGGCTTGCTGAGGCTCTGAGCAATGTGATCCAGTACAGGATCTCACTGCAGGACTGGACTTTGAAGACTTAGATGACTTTGGAAGATCACTTCCAACCCTATGATTCTGTGACTCTTTGGATATTAGGGCAGAAATTACTCCATGGAAGGAAATTAAAGGATCCAGAACAGAGGATAGCCTAACGCAGGAGAATCTAGCACTTACATACTCAACAGCAGCCTCTGCTCTGACCCCAAGCACAGGAATTCCAGTCCTGCATTTCTTCAGCAGATGAAACTGAGTACAGCAGATACCACAGCAGTAGCTGCTCATGCCAGCCACAGGGGGAACAGCCAAGGTATTACAAGTAGATTGATGGCAAATGAGAAAATTAACTTCTCACACAAATGCCCTTAGCAAAAGCTAACATGCCTCAGGTCATTGTCAACAGAGGCTTTACTATTAGTGAGGAACACATTAAAATGAGCAAAAAGAGATTGCATGAACTCTCTTTCTAAGATAGAATCTTTTTTTTTTCTCCTGCAATCTGCAGACATTTTGTCAAACTATTCAATAGGGACCTATCTAGTACAAGCAAGTCAGTGAACAGATGAGGTCTAGGTCAGACTTGATTTCTAACATTTCATTATATAATAAAAAAGATTCTGCTGCTTTGACTTTCCTAATGTTTTGGAATATTCAAGATCCAGTAGGGATTAAAAGCATTAAAACAATGAAGCAAATACTCTTCTCCTAATGAGTCTATCTCTCTGGGAACAGCTAGTCCTATATTCTCACCAGCTATCTAGCATTTTACACTACAGACTCAGAAGATCTGGACAGTCCAAAAAGAATCAACATATTGAAGGTTTTTTAAACAAACTTCTGAATACATAATCATCATCAAACATCTTCACTTAAAAAAGAGAGCTATGTTGCTACCTGTGCTTGAGACAAGAAAGCAGAAGGCACTTAAAGCATGCAGTAAATGATTTTTCAGCATTTCCTACTACCAGTAATTTTACAACATCTCCCTTTATTGCATACATAATGGGCAGATGTGTCTTGTCATTAAACTGTTCTTCATAAACGTTGCTATAAAGGCACTTGGCAGGTAATAAAAAGTGCAGCCCTGTGCTCAACATCAGCACTGCCAGCAGCAGGTACATTGCTGCTCACAAACAACACTGAAAAAGCCTGCTGTGCTCTGGGTGTTCATCAACCATCTGTGAACAAACCCCAGTGGGGAAGGGACAGTGGTTCTAGCCCTCGGGAGGAGAGCTGGAGTGGAATATCTCAGTCTTGCTCCAATGAACACTGGGTGCAAGCTCAAGGAGAGAGGGTGAAACAAGACTTCATTTTTTTTTCTTACCTAGAAAGGCTATGTCCAGTTCTGAGCAATTAACTTCAAAGGCTTCAAATTTAGACCTCAGCATCTCTTATTTCAGCCTTAAACTGTCAGCAATCTCGTAATATCCTGCCTTTTCTAATTTTATACCTCATCATTTTAAAAAACAAAACAAAAACCACAACCAAGCCAATTAAGCAGGAGAAAACATTAAAAAGTGAGTGATCGACAACATTTGATTTTCATTGGCCTGAAATGATCTGATTTTCAGTTGTCTTCCAACTCAAACTATTCTATTCTATGATCTTTAAGTTCACTTCCAACCCAAACCATTCTATTCCATGATCTTTAAGGTCCCTTCCAAGCCAAACCATTCTATGATTCTACAAAGAGAGGTCAGAAAACTCAAGCTTACCTCGTTCACACGTTCTCCCCCAGTAGCCTGTGCCGGTGCAGTCACAAATGAAGCGGTTCCAGCCATCTTTGCAGAGTGCATTGTTCTTACAGGGGTAGCTGTCACACTGTTTGGTGCCCAGGCGGGAGCAGGAGGACTTGACCCCCGCAGCATTCTGGGCCTCTGCCAGCTGCCGGATGTTCTTGCTTCGCCCGTCAATGAAGAGGTCTCGGATGCAGCCCACATAGCCATAATTGAGCATTGCTGTCCACAGCTCTGTGGGAAGGATGAGACCTGCCCTGTTTTCTGGCAGCCCACCCAGGTACATGTCACCTTCCAGATCTAGGATCTCGCTCTCCCCGCTGGCGGTGAAGGGGGTGCGTCTGCTGTTCACTGATATTGTACCTAAAAATGAGGAGGATAAGGAAATATCAGCATTTTCACTAAGAGACAACCTCAGTATAATTCATATTTTCCATCATAACTAATTCAGTGTAGGAAAGGGGAGACAACATCTCCTACACAGCTCCCTCTCTGCTTGAGCCACTCCATGCAGTGAATGACCATCAAATCTTTGTAACTCGGCTCTGGTGAGGTCCCACCTGGAGAATTTTGTCCAGTTCTGGAGACCTCAACACAAGAAGGATATTGAGGTGTTGGAGCAGGTCCAGAGAAGGCCACGAAGATGATCAAAGGGCTGGAGCAACTGCCTTATGAAGACAGGCTGAAGGAGGTGGGGTTGTTCAGCCTGGAGAAGAGAAGGCTCAGGGGAGACCTCAGAGTAGCTTAGCAATACCTGAAGAGGGCTACAGAAAGGCAGGGGTAGGACTTTTTAATAAGATATGTGATGAGAGAATTAGAAATAATGGATGTAAATTGGAAAAGAGGCTGTGGAATCACCATCCTAAATGCATTCAAAGCACAACTGAACCTGACTCTGAAGAATGTCTGGGTATTTCAGCAGATCTGACCACAGCACTACAGAAGTATGTAAAAAGATTTATTTTGGAACAAAGAAAGAGTTCTAACTTCCATTTTAGAAACTGGAAAACCAAGATTGAGAAAGATAAATGTTACAACTGAAGAACAGTAATCATGACATCTAGTAGTTTCCACACACCCCAAGCAAGATGTGGGCATATTGTGCTCAGGCCATCCCTATCTGTTTCAAGAAACTGTCCCAGCACATAAAATAATTAGAACATAGAACAGATAAATATAATCAGAATGGATGAAATAAGTGCAGAGAAGTGACTTCTTTAAGGTTGGACAGTGCTTTCAAAGCAAAAAACAGGGAACATGATGCAGGTCTCACTTCCCAGAGCAGTCTTTGGAAGAGATTTCAGCAGCTTTCGTGATAGCAACATCTGCCCAGCAGATAGCCAGCTAAAAATCAGCAATTCACTCTCCCCAGCTATAAATCACTGCATCTGCTTGCCTTGTCATTAAGATAGTCTGTCCTCAGAGACAACTATCCAAGCCTCAAGATTAATTACACATCATTGCTTTTTTATCATATACTCCTACGATAAGGCAGGGGAATTTAGTTAATAGAGTTAGCTCTATGTGGTGTCTCCATGAGGAAGTGCAGTGGTGCACATGTGCTTTTTCTTCAGCTGTAATAGATGTCTTCTTAAGGAACAGCACGTATGACACAGATACAAGGTATTTCATGTGTGTGATGTTCAGCAATAATTTAGAAATAATGTCAGAGGCAGCAGAGTGTCAGAAGCAACAGAAGTGTTACAAATTAAATGCTCAAAGAGTACCAAGGTTATTTGATGAATAGTTTTCTAAAAACAAGCTGCAGCAGCACAGAAGTGTTGCCTTTTACAAACAAGAAAAGAGAAAATGTGACAACACACACACATAGTGGTAAAGGCAGTGTGTCAGAGAATCACAGGATCTCAGCTCCCCTGTCAGCATCTCCACTTTAACTTCTCAAAAAGCAGCACATGGAATATGTATTACTCAAAAGACCTGAACAAATCCAAATACAGGAGGGCTGAGCTCCAGACAGCTGCTACCACAGAGAATGAACATCAGCTGCAAAAGCCACAAGGGTAAAGAAACCCCTCTAAAGAGAAAAAATATTAGTTATATCAAGGAAAAAGCATAAAACCTGGAGAAAGAGCACGAGATAATGAAAAGAGATAGGCTAGACAACAGCCTATATGGTGTCAGTGTTTTGTAACCTGCTGCTGTTCCCATAAGGAGATGGCACTAGCTTGCATGCACAGCACTTTTAAGACTAATTTACTGAAACATAGGAATTTGGTATTTACTCTAAGAAGAGGAGGTCACATAAACTAACATCCTGTTTTTCTATTTTATTTAAAGTATATCCCATGTTTGGAGCTCCATTAGATAGATTAAATCCCCCTGACAAATCAGAAGCATCTCCTTTCCTGTTCCTTAGGTACCTAGACAGGTTTATAGAACAAACACAACAGAAGATGCCAGTAACTGAGGGCAGAGCTGGTGTTCAGAACAGTGCACAGATGCAACCACAGAATACACCTTCCAGTAAGATTTTTAGTGTCTGAGCAGGTGGGAGATGTGTGTTATGTAACTGATGACCAGCCAAGAACATTGTCTTGTGTAACATGCTCAGACTTCCCCAACTAGGAAGTGAGGCAGGTTCTGTGGACACTTGGTAGGAGTTTTCCCCAAGGACAGAAAGGTGACAGGCCGCAAGGTGTCCGTGTCCACACTGTCAGCTTCTGTCAGGGCAGTGAAAAAACAGCTTTGGTTGCTGTGGCAGCCAACACAGACCAGAGCATACACAAAAGCCTAAGGGGACTAGAGGTGCCAGAGGTTACTCCAGCACAATTGCCATGCTCCCCAAGTTTTTGCACTCTTGCCTTTGCATATAGCCAATATTTGGAATTTTATGCTGTTTTAGTAAAAAGCTTAGCAGAGTGTGAAATTTTGGACTGTTACAGAAATGAGAGGTGAGACCTAATAAAGCTCTGCTTTACTAATCAGAATCAGAACCTCTACATCATTAGCTCACTAAACCCAAAAGGATGAGTTTAAACCAGCATTAACTAGGTTCATTATTTTAGTTCAGTTTCTAGATGCCAGGCATCCACATTTTAAAAAAAAATACAGATTTCCAAACTGTGGCTGCACAAAGGAGAAAAGCCAAAGACTAAACAAGAAAAGATCCTAAACTTACTTCTCACAGCTATCAAAAGTTCTACCAGGTAAGTATGGTTGATACTTGCTGAAGGTATGAAGAAATCAGCACAAGTATCCTGGTATTTGAGGGAGACAAGACACGAGTCAGTAGGACCATTAAGTCTGTACTTGTCAGCAAAAAATGTAATTAAAAAAGAAAAAAAAACCACAAAAAAGAAGACACAGACACGCAAATCTGTTCATTCGTGTTGAGTAAAGAGTTTTCAACTCAAAATCTGTTATCTAATCAGTGCCCTCCAGAACATCACCAGCCTTCCTGCCAACAAGTGAGTCTTACAGACTCCATCCACCAAGCAGTAATGCCATCTGCTACATCCTCCTAGTCCAAATGAATGCATCCCTCTTCCCAGGTTTTTATAAACTTAGTAGAGAAGGTGGTTTAATTTCTGTTTCTTCTCTTTCCACAGCTGCCTTTCCAAGGATCAGACAGTCCCCAAGTGAGCAAGCAAAACTGAATGCAACTAATCAACTTTATCCTTGGAAGTTAATTAAATTTTAGCAACTGTAAACGAATCAAAGCTCCATTTATTTATTTATGGCTTCTTTATAAAGTGTTCTATCAATGTCTTTAGGAGATAGCAATATATAAGCACAAGTATTAAATCCTAGTGGAGCACTAAACAATGGCAAATACAAACTCCTTACATGATCAAAGTCAAAACTAGCTTCAGGCTAGTAAAAACAGCTAGGCTTTGCATGGTATCTAAAAGTCAGCTCTTCTGAAAACTCAAGGGAAACTAATTCTAGCAGTGTATTCTCTACTGATGGCTTTCAGCAATGGGAAACAAAATTAGGGACATAAAGCTATCATCTGGAGACCACAAGACAAATCCCAAATCTGCTTGCAAGTGTAAGCAAAATTCCCTTTGAAAGGATATACAGCCAGAGATCCCAGTGGTTCACAAAAAATTCAAGTGCAATTGTTCACAAATTCTCAAGATGAAGTTATAGTATTTGATCATTTTGCTTTCCTTAGACCATTTCAGAGTAGATCATATGCATGTCAGCTTGATATCCAGCACTACTCAGAAAAAAAATCCTCTTGGTAATTGCACAGTAGGTATATTACTAGAAGTAAACTAAAACACATTTTTACAAATAAGAATTGAGTAAAAAAAGGATCTGACTCAGATACTAAGACTAGAATTTGGCTCCCAAGAGAGAGTAAGGAAACCTAACTGAAAACTACAAGACACTAAAAGAAACCAGAAGGGATGAAAAACACTGAATGGTTGACATCAGTTTTGCCACTGGTTGTGCCCAATACATTTATTTTCCTCATGACAAAATGCCAAAGACACAAGTTTCAGTACAAGATGGTAATATCAGGGCACAAAATTAAGTTTAATTTGGTTTCTACTAAGTTTCTATTTGAAGAGAAACACAAAGTAGATCAGTTAGAATTTCTCAAATCAAGGACTAAATAATAATGGTTCTGAAAGATCTTAAATCTTACCGTGGCCTACAAAGAAGTCTTCTTCCCTATAATTATGCATGTAATTGCAAAGGTAAGTCCAGAACATTTAAAGATTGTAAATAAAATATTAATAACTGTCTGTGATGTGCTGTCTGAAATTCACACTATGCACTTAATGAAAACCTAGCCATTCACATCTTTGCTTCGCTGGATGAACATCACTGGAGTAAGACCAGGTTTTTCTAAGAAGGTGACTCCTATCTAACAAGTTTTGAGAAAACACAGCCCTAGGCCTGGCTCTGAAAGATGAATCTGCTTAAGAAAAACTCATCACTACCTGATCTTCCATCTCGTTGAATATCCACGTGGTACCATTCTCCATCATTGGCTTTCTTCTGAGTGGCCTTGACTTTAATAGTCCCAGAGCCCATGTCCAGCAGCAGGTAGAGGTTCCCATCTAGAAGCTCCACTGCAAAGAAGTCTACCTTGGTATTTTTCTGACTCCTGGAATCTTTCCTCTCCTGGGGCTTGCCATGGGTGAAAAGAATCAGTCCATTGGGTTCAGTGGTTCGGAAATCGAATGAGATGGAGCCCATCCTTTTGGTATTCCATTTAGGCAGACTGATGTAGGCCTCAGGTGTCTCAAAGCTGATGGGATCCAGAGTGGCTACGTTCTCACACACGAATTTCACTTCCCCGTAGATCTTCATCTTCGTATCACCAATGCGGGCCAAGCGAGACAGCTCCAGACGAATGTCATTGTTCTTATAAACAACCTGCCAGACACAAGGCAAAATATCATACATCAATCCTGCATACAGGACAAATGCCCCAAATACTCTCAGCCATGGGAGACAAACTCCTCTCAGAAGGCAGTGAGGAGCAGAAAGGAGACTGTGAAAGAAAGAGGGAGAGAACATAACCAGGAGGATGGATAGAAATGACAGCAATGGGTACTTGGCAATACTATAAATCAGATAAACAGGCAGAAGAGATCATTTAACTGAAGGACAGTGACAACAATTAACTCTACCACAGGCCTACCCTGCTGTAAAAGCTTATGTACATAAAATACAGCGTGTGTCTGGCATCATGCTGTTATCTTTGCATAAATCCCATAGAAAATACATAGTGAAGTGTAACCTCTGTGTCCATCTCTGCCAGCCACAGCAGGGAACTTTGTACCACACCACTGTCATTTCTCTATTATTCCTATGAGCCCACTTAACTTCTAGGAGAGAGAGATGCAACAAAAAAAGATGGATCATGTCGCTATGAACTATTCATGATTGTTCTGGGGCTCCAAAAGAGCTACAAGAAAAAAAAACCACAAAGACTTAAAATTTCTCTGATGGAAAAAATCTTAGGCACCTACTGGCTCTGGAGATACCTGCACTTCTCTTCAACCACCTGCCATGCTGGCACATAAAGCAAGCAAAAGCATTTCTGATACTGGTACTATTTTAATTGAATTCATATTCTGAGACAATACTGAAGACTAGGAGTTATTTTTAAACTCTTTCTATTTCACGTAGCATACACGTGCACACATTTGATTTCTGCTTGCAAAGTGCTAGCAGGGTAAGTTGTCAGCAACTTGTCACATAAAAAAGAAGGGAAAGGGCATGCATACTGTTAATTCTACAAATACGAAAGGAAAATCAGAGAATGTGCAGTAAATATTAAAGGACAAATAAGGGAGAGAATAAGGGATAAGCTTCTAAAGTAGGTAACCTCAGGATTAAAATAAATTAAATTACAATTCATCTCATTTGTAGCAAGTGAAGAATTTCCAGCTTTCAGTAAGCATTAAAGCGGAAATTCTCTAGTGCAGCCTGCACAGCATCAGATTTTCCTGCTGTGAAGGCAAAAACACCCTACATGAGAGCGAAAGGAGAAGCCAGTTGTCAATTCCCATTTGAGTCAGGGCACAAAGCTGTAGTTCCTCCCAGCAGAGGACAGCAGTTACCCACAAAAGCTTGTTTTGCTCTAGTTCCCTCTGCCCTCACACAGACATCAAACACATCAAGTCTATTAATATCTGCAACAGGAATAAAAAATATTTCCACTCTGTGGGATGGTAAGAGTTTCATTCTACAGATGAACCATGTCAAATACTCTTGCTAGACAGACCACACACCTCCTTTCCAGTGACTCAGCAAGGCTGTGCACCACATCCACCTCTTCTTGCCAAAAAAATTGCACCTCAGCCAGACAAAAGACACAAGCTGCTCTTACTTTTGTACCCAGGAGAGGCAGACATGAGAAGCATGACATGTTCTCCATACACACACATCTATCTTGACAGCCTAGAGCTTCTGCACATCCTTTCTGTATTCAAAAAGCCCAGTGTGTCCCACAAACACTAGTTGTGAGCACTGCAGACACTCTTGTCTCTGCATCTCAGGGAATCAGAACAGCTGAAGGCACAGAGGAAAATAAATAGTACATTTGGGAGGGAGGAACAGGATAGCTGAAAAAGGTCAGGGTTCTTGCATTTGAAGAGAACTGAGAAATAAGTATGATTGAAGATGGAGAAAGTTGATGTACTTTGTTCTTTGCCAAATTCAGCACTACAGAACTAGAGGCAGGAGCAGTAATCTGCAGGGTATTAATTTGAAATAGATTTTTAGAAGTATTATTTAAATATAAGAAGCAGAGGGCATCAGCAAGCTCAAAAAGAACCAGAAAAATAAACTGACAGCATTAAAGGTATAAAAGGGAAAAGCACAGACCTTTTAGTAATCCTAATCTGATGGCACTGGATGTTGTGGGAATGTAAGGGAACCACTAACAGTAGCCACATTCACATGCTCTAACTAGCACTTCACCTGTCACTATTTCAGGCAGGAGACTGTCTGCTCTTCAGGCCCACGAGGGCTTTTCTCATGTTCTTAATGGCTAGCAGATTGTGCACAGCCCACTCCTTACCCCACTGCAGGGACAGCCTGGAATGGAGGGGAAATGGAAATGGGTTCCTATGGACAGAGTCCTTATGCCAGCACATACACATTGGTATGATTTTGGCACAATGCTGCATTTTTGGTATCACCCCAGTAAGGAGTTGCTTTGGTGGGCAAGAGACTGCCACGTCTGAATAAAGCATGATTTTAATGTTCCTAACATAGGAGAACTGTCCCTATAGGACACTACTAACAGTTGCTCAAACCAACACTCCTCTAAACTGCATCTTGATCCAGCCTTTCCTCACATGAGGGGAGCAGACAGGTAGCACAATACCTCATATACTATTAATGGCTGGTACAGGGTTGTATCTAACTGTGGCTCAGGGATCTGTTTTCAACAACCTCTATGGGTTGCTGTCAGAAGGAATGTGATCACACACACATAAGCAGCTTACAACTCTCAGCTGAGCCACACACAGTTTACATCTCCCTCTTTCACTCCCTCTTCGATACTTGAGCTACAATTCCCATCTCTTCTGGGGAAACACAGAGAGTCTCTGTGACTTCTGTCACCCAGAAGGTCTGGAAGCAACTTTGAAAGACAGGACCAAGAAAGCAAACACAAAGGAAGAGCTGAGGAAAAGAAAAAGGGTGTTGAAAAGGTAACAAAAGTTCCAAATTCAATCTTTTCAAAGAAATAACACTCCAATCAGAATCTCTTCTATTCAAGTATTAGTTGTTCTGAATTATCCTCTTCAAAAAGACCCAAAACCACAGCCTTGCTTGAGAAATTTTAAAGACACCTATGTTTAAAGAAAAAGTACAAGTGATCTTAAAGCTGATGAGGTATCACTGACATTCACATCTGGACATCAAGATCTTGATATATATAATCAAGTTTATCTCAGCACTATAAACAAAAGGACAAAAATAATCCTTGGGTGCAAAACCAAAGTGAATCCTGAGGAGAAATAGAGAGACAACAGCATCTCTGGCTTGAGCAATGAAACACTAAGGCAGCTTCTGATATCCATAGTTCAATTGTTAAAATGAAGGTTCAAGAATGAGAAAAGGGAATATAATTAAATGTCTGTAATGCACGTCCCATAGTGAAGAACATTCTAATTCAGTCTGTTTAACAGATAGAGGTTAAAGGGTAATTTGATTTCCATCTCTGAGTACCTGTGCAGAAAATGGAATTTGGTTATAGAGCTCTTCAATCCATGTGACAAAAGAATAATAGGATCTGGGGGCTAAAACTGAAGTTAGAAAAATTAATATTTTAAAATATTATGACTTATTTTTACATGAGGGTAATTTGCTATTAAAATAATTTACTGCAGGTTATGGTGTGTTCTGCTACTGGCAAACTTTAAATTAAAATAATATCTTGTTTTCTCAAAAAGACGGAGTGAGACAGAAATTAATTATATAGCAAATCAGCCTAGATTATCATAATGGCTCTTTCTGGCCTCATAACCTATGAATCTTTGTATTTTAATGAAATCAACAGATGCTTCAGCATCGTTTTCCAGGACAAATGAAATACATCCTTCCCAAAAATTAAAACTGCCTGATAAAGCTTTTGTCAATTTTGGTCTGACTTCCCATCAGTGCTTTCAGTGAGGCTTTTTATATGTTTGTGATTCTATCTCACCACAACCTATTAAAATGGAAAGAAAGGTAAAAGTTTAGGGTAAAAAAACTTGGATTCTGTAGTTCTGCACACAGAAACTTCCAGAACTAGTTTCTCTGTCACTTGCTGCAAGCCTGAGAAAAAAATATTTCCACATTTCACTGAGGTAGTAAACTGAGCTTGTGCCAGCAGCACAACATCTGCATAGCACTTCCTACCTCATCCTCTCCTGTTACCAGAGATCTCTGAACTAACTTGAAGGCTCTTCAGGACATACCAAAATACTGATCAACATCCACATCTCTCTAACTCCAAATGAGGCCATGACTGACTCAGACAGCAGCCCCTCACCAGGATAAAGTCTTCTAGTGCCACCCTGAGACATGACTTCCACAATGAAAGGAGTGCCCACACACTTTTATTAGATGTTTTTTTAAACAAAGCTGATCTTGCCTGTGTGAACAGGGATGAACTTAATTCAGCTCATGTCTCATATGTTCATTAAGAAGGTCAAGAGGCCTAAGGGAATCAAGGAGATGATTAGGTATAGACATACTTCGCTACAGTTATTCCAGGAAGGAAAGTAAAACAGAGAAACGGGGGGGAAATTACTAGAAAACATTATTTACAGAGCATTTGAAAAGTAACCTCTATGCATCCAACCTTAAAAAAGCTTTATACTGCAAAAATGAAATTAGACTTAGGTTTGTTTGGTTCGTTTTTTCCCCCTTTTACATGAGGTCTGCTTCTAAATACACTTCAAGAGAAGAATTTTTTAACTGTTCAGTGCTTTGCTTAATGAATTTGACCACTAAAGATGGTTGGTCAGGGATAGTATAATTAGAATAGAATGGAATAGAATAGAATAGAATAGAATAGAATAGAATAGAATAGAATAGAATAGAATAGAATAGAATAGAATAGAATAGAATAGAATAGAATAGAATTCCAGGCCATCTGAGACATTCTAAAGGATAGAAAGATATACAGTAAATTCAGCTCCCTTTAAATCTGAGGCAAAAGAAGAGTTTGTTTTAAGCTGAGTTAAAACAAATTGCCAATCTAGTTTTGAGGTTTCTTAAAAAATGGCAACTTTGCAATTCTGAAGCATTCAAGGAATTTCTTCAGCTAAACTTATAAGAAGCTTAACACGTGGGTTAATGAGAGCTCTAATCAGATGGCTTTTCACAATGATGAAAAGTGTTTCTCTGCAATCAAGTGAAGATGCAGAGAGAAAAAGAGCAACTAAAGTGAGGGGAGAAAAAATTATGTGAGAGACTTGGCTGGAAGCCAATGTAAAAATTCCTTTTCAAGTTGGTGCTATTAAAAGCAGGAAACTTGGTTTTTAGTGAAGCCCTGGACACAGGCTTCAAAGGGGAATAGCCCCGGATAGCTTGGCAGTAGAGCTGACCATCATGAAAAAGGGCACTAACACAAATGATACTTAAATTCAGCTTAGCTGGGTGTACTGGATTTCTGTGGCAAGATTTTGGTGGCAGAGGGCTACAGGGCTGGCTTCAGAAGCTGCAAGAAGCCTCCCTGGTGTCAGCTCCAAGGTGGACACACTGCTGACCAAGGTCAAGTCATTCAGGAACAATAGTGGTTCTCTACAAAATTTTTTCCACCTTATAATAGGTTCTAGATAACTAAACGTTTTGTGGAAAACTCAAAAAAACTTACAGGAAGATAAAGAGAAGTCCTCTTTGAAGTAGGATCACAGATCACAGAATATCAGGGATTGGAAGAGACCTTGAAGGATCATCTAGTCCAATCCCCCTGCTGGAGGAGGAACACCCAGACCAGGTCACACAGGAACACATACAGATGGGTTTTGAATGTCTCCAGAGAAGGAGACCCCACAACCTCTCCGGGCAGCCTGTGCCACTGTTCTGACCACCTCACTGTGAAAAAGTTTCTTCTTTCATTTCTGTGGAAAATCCTGTGTTCCAGTTCACACCCAGTGCCCTAAGTCCTATCATTGGAGGTCACCAAGAACTTTCCCAAGCTTCTTAAGTCTCTTTTGATCACTCTGGGCCTATGAGTTCCAGTCTCCTCTCCACCTACCTGGAAAATAAGCAGAGGGCAGCAGTGGGATGACTTTAAGTTTCCTGTCACATCATTAACCCAGGGCTTCTGGAAAGCAGAGACTTCCCTGTGAGTGGGCTCATGTCGGGCCTTCCCTTCCTCTTCAGAGGCAATCTCCAATGACTACAGCCTGTCTTCTCCTTGTGGGTGAGGTTTTTATTGGAGCAATGGCCTCCCCAACTGCACAGACACTGGCAGTGAGGAATGCTCATCCCTCACACCTTCCATTTGCTGGGCCTTCAACAGCCAGAACCTCATCCCTGTTGTTCAGAGGAACTTGAGGCGCTGAGGTGGGCAAGGACAGAGCTAATTTCTTTCTTTAAGGATTCCGCCTTCTGCCTGACCAGGCCAGGCTGCAGATACACCATGTTCCTGGCTCCTATCTGTCAGAGGTGCCAGATTTTGATTAAGGGTGGCCAACATCTTGCTTCAAAGGCCTATTTCTACCTCAGATTCTCTGATGTATCTGAGCCTTTCCACTCCTTCACGGAGCTCCGTCACCGCGCTGAGTAGGCCACTGTCCTCCTCACAGCTGCCCCTCGGTAGNTCAGAGGTGCCAGATTTTGATTAAGGGTGGCCAACATCTTGCTTCAAAGGCCTATTTCTACCTCAGATTCTCTGATGTATCTGAGCCTTTCCACTCCTTCACGGAGCTCCGTCACCGCGCTGAGTAGGCCACTGTCCTCCTCACAGCTGCCCCTCGGTAGCAGTGAGAGTCTCCGGCATTGCCCACTGCCTGTCGCCGGGACAGGGACACGTCTTTGTTCCCTCTCTGACTGGACAGTCCCTGCTTGATTACCTGGGTGAGCTGTGGAAAGGCCCCATTTCCCTGTGTTTTGTCCCCGTTGCCAAGTGCCGCCGAGGGGAGGCGTCTCCGCCCCGCGCTCCCTCAGCGGCACCGCCTCACCCAGCGCCCGGGCCTCGGCCTACACCGGCCACGGAAAGGCCCAAAAAATGCTTCTTTCCGATTCTTTTACTCCAAGATTCTCTTCCCCAACACGGACTACCCTTTCCTGGAGTTCGTCTCCTCAGTGAGATATAAAGAAAGAGGGGGAAATGGTGAAAGTGCCAGTAAAAAAGGACTGGAAAGAACAGGGTAGGTAGAAGCCGCCTGTAAGAATGTCTCCTTAATAGATACTGAGGAGAGAGGACCCAGCAACTTTAAAGACAAAATATAAATCATCTCCTGAGAATTCAGGATGAGTCCAATCACAGTTACTAACAACTTAACACCAACTCAAATAATTTACAGTTTATCCCAGAGAAAGCCTGAACAGATAAATGAATGGAGACCAAGGTCCATTTTGTTGCATTATCTTCCACCTTAGGATATACCAAGATGAAGAACCAACATTTCTATCTAAGCCACTTTTGGAATACAATGTAAGACTTTTTTTTTTTTTTTTTGCCTTACAACTACCCAAATCTATGAATGAATCCAAACTTTAAATGGAAAAAAGTTGCTTTACACGGAAAATGATCTAAGGTATTTTAATGGTTTTTTTGCCTTACAACTACCCAAATCTATGAATGAGAGGTAATCCAAACTTTATGTGTTAAAAAGTTGCTTTACACCTATTTATTGAGTTTGCAATACGAGTCCAAGCTGTGTATTTCCACATACACTGAGCCTGCTATAAAATACTGCCAAGCCACTAAAATGTCAAGAGCTCTACAGCCTTACTTACTCTTTATGTTGCATTGCAGCATTCAAACCACACAAAAACAGAGCTGGGAAATGACCTATTTCTTGGATTCCTTCATTTCAACACGTAACAATAAGGATTGAATTTATTTTATTGCATTTCTGCATCTCCCGTGCTGGGATACACTGACTGCTCATTCATTTGGCCTGCCATTGGAAGAAAATTTTCATTTCCAAGGGTATGGCAGATGCCAGAACTGCATCTCGAGACAAAAAATGATGAAAACATTAGAAATATATATTTACTTGTGCAAAAAGGCATGACGTTATAGAGAATGGTGAAGTCTTGCGAGTAGCAAGAAAAATCCTGCTGAAAGATTCTATATGAGCCTCGAAGACTAAAGTACTTTCCTCAGATAACAAAAAGGCAAAGCATAGGCAGAAGAAAAATTAGATAGATGCTGTTGTAGCATCAGTTATGATTTGAGGACAAATGCTTAGGTCCTTTTCTTTCCATGCTACAGAAACCTCAAGTTCTGTGCAGTAAGTGAAGAAAGGGACTACAGGAAACAAGGTATATTTCTTAAAGTATCTTCAAAAAAATCTAAACACTGGTAAGAAAGCCATCTAAACTCAAGTGTTTTCAAAAATATATTCCTCACATTATGGTGGGCAGCTTGAATTCACAGAATCAATTAGCCAAAAGCTGTTAGTGCAGACAAGGAGAGATTTCATGTTTACTGCTAAAGCTAAAAGAAATGCTCTAATAAATTAGATATAGATTTCTCAGTCTGTTCCTAAAATCTGTTCTTAATATTTAGGTGAAAAAGTAACTGGCTGTATATTTGACAGTAGCAGAGCTCACCTTTGTGTCACAACAAAGCATTTATGGCATTTCACTATGATTCAGGGGCACAAACTTGAACTTTTTCTCTTGATTCAAGTTCTATTCACTCTCCATTTGGCCTGGTAATACAGGAAAATAAAAGCTGGAGGACAGGGAAGCCAAGATAGCTTTGATGCTCCTTACTTTGTGCCACAGGTCATAGGCACCTCAAGCTAGTCCTAAAAAGCAACTTGTATCTTGGATGTGTCTCTAGCTATAAGGAGGATGTAAGAGGAGAAATATCAGTATTTTAATAACATTCATGAGGAAATTCTGTCTTCTACACTAAACCTGTGTAATGCAGAGGTTAGAAAGGCACAGAAGGAACAGATAATTAATAGCTACACGTTAAAAATCATTAATTAAGGAGACTGAACAAAACATCTTGGAATATATTTGGTGACATAAGAGGAGACAACACTACTCTGCTGGAGATTATGTCCAGTTTGGACTTGAAGACAGTACAGCAACTATTGGAAAGTGTCCTGAGGAGAGCAACGAAAATAACCAGAGATTTAAAAAATAAAAGGAAGATGGCAAGGATTGCTTCTTTTTTAACATAAAGAAAACTGCAAGGAGATGTTATAATGGTGTTCAAATACAAAAAGGCTGCTACAAAGCAGAAAGGAACAACCTGTTCTTTGTATCTACATTGAAAAGGATGATAAGTGATGGGCAAAAATTACAGCACCAGAACTTACATCGGTAAAAGCTTTTTTAATTTTAGAGCAGTGAAGTACTGGAAGAGATTGCCTGAGGTGCAACCATCACTGGAGACCTCTAATTACAGGTTAAACAAACTGCTGGCAAGACTCATGTACCTGTCATCGATTTTGTCTTGGGACAGAAGAACAGAAAGGATTAAATAATCTCTCATGGTCCATTCCAGTTTTACTTTAGATGGTTCTGTGTTGAGGGGGGGTGGGCAGCACACGAGAAATGGGAAATTAAAGCCTTTCCTAGTGGTCAGTGAA
Organism: Turnix velox; assembly: GCA_013400935.1. Lineage (NCBI taxonomy): Eukaryota > Metazoa > Chordata > Aves > Charadriiformes > Turnicidae > Turnix > Turnix velox. The sequence goes on from VZTY01018608.1 coordinate 141,059, forward strand.
CAGAAATTAAGAATAAACCTTATCTTAACACAATCCTGCTATCTCACAAATTCCAACATCTTAATTTTACTGATGAACTTCCTAGCTAATCAAGGTCTGGCAGCTTTTAGAGAACAAAAAAAGAAGGAAAGCTTATTTACCAGCATGCCATAGTTGAATTCAATTGCACCGAGTTCTGTATTAAGCTCACACAGACACCCACCAGTTATAGGATCCTCTGCTCCTCCCAAACACATCCTGAAATCTCAGATTTGTCTAGCTAGCACAAACTAAATCTGTCTAGCTTGGTACAGTGATGAGTATGGGAGGAAATGATTACTGTCAAGTGTCTTAAGGATTTCATCTGAAAAGCAGAGAGGAATTATTTTCGGATGGCCCCATTGATCATTTAAGGCTTGAACCTCATTTTATGCAAGACACTGCCAAATGCATCGGACAAAGATTTAGCAAATAATATTCCACTTAGGATTTCATTGTATTTCAGATCCACCTAAGGTTGTGCAAGTAGAATCACAGAATAGTTTTGGTTGGAAGGGACCTTAAAGATCTAGTTCCAAGCCTCTGTCATAGGTAGGGACACCTCCCACTACATCAGGCTGCTCAGTGCCTTGTCCACCCTGGCCTTAAACACCTCCAGGGATTGAGGGGGCATCCACAGCCTCTCTGGGCAACCTCTTCCAGTGTTTCACCACCCTCACCATAAAGTACTTCTTTCTTATATCCAGCCTGAATCTCCCCTCTTCCAATTTACATCCATTATTTCTAGTCCTTCCATCACATATCCTATTAAAAAGTCCTATCCCTGCCTATCTGTAGGCCCCCTTCAGGTATTGAGAAGCTACTCAGAGGTCCTCCCTGAGCCTTCTCCTCTGGATCTTTATAAATAATTTTTTAATTGATAAATGCAGCTCTGTGAGTTTATGCTTCATAAATCCCATGCAATTTCTAAATTTTTAATCATATTTTTACAATGGTAGCACCTAAAAGTTTGAGTCATGTTGGATCCCCAATGGGAATTACCAATGAATGGGAATGATAAAATAAAGTCGGGGGGGGGGATAAAGAGAAAATAAAACACTCCAAAACCTAAAAGCATGCCAAGAGAACAGCCTCTTCTGCAGGTAACACTGAACAAAACCATGAAAAACAAAACACTCTCTCAAAAGAGAGGATTCAGACTTGAGAACAAGAAATGGTCTCATTGTTACTCTTAAAATGGGGCTAAATTTAGTACTAAAATATTTCACTAGTCATTTTGCCAGTCAAACATTAACTATGCACTGAGCAGCCTGATCTAGTGGGAGATGTCCCTGCCCAAGGCAAGGGGGTTGGAACTTGATGATCTTTAAGGTCCTTTCCAACCCAAAGTATCCTATGATTCTATAAAATCCAGTTTACTCATCTCTTTGACACACAGATAATAACACATACTCAGTCACATCCTCATTTCAGCTCAGCCCAATACTAGACTATAGATTTAGGATCAAAGACTTTAAGTAACTCTCACACAATGGGAACCGTATCTAAGCCCTGCAAACAGGGACTATGAAAAGAGTGCCTGTGTCTTGGTGCATAACCAATTGAACATGAAATGCCTTTATAAAGCACCTGCTAAGAGGGCTAATGTGATTCTTCACTATCTAAACAGGAAGCTATCAAGAAAGTACAGAGAAAAGACATCGATAACATATATTAGTGAAATTATTTAGTAATTCTACAGCCTGTTATCTCACCTACACTTTTTAAAACATCTTTAAAAACTTCAAAAAAGCACTGAAAAGTATTACAGGGATTTCAAGTCTGAGTCTTATGCTCCACTATGTGAGCTATCCAATGAACTGCATTTATTTCAGCCCTAAGGCAGATTAACAGCTGATCCAAATGTACCTGCTACAGGACTCATGATAGGCAGAAGTTCTCTGACTAAAGAAGAGCAGGTCTGCTTGAACTGGGAGACAGAAGCTTAACAGAATCATAGAATAGTTTGGGTTGGAAGGGACCTTAAAGATCATCAAGTTCCACCCACCCTGCCATAGGCAGGGACACCTCCCACTACATCAGGCTGCTCAGTGCCTTGTCCAGCCTGGCCTTGAACACCTCCAGAGAGGGGGCATCCACAGCCTCTCTGGGCAACCTCTTCCAGTGTTTCACAACCCTCACCGTATGGTACTTTCTTCTATCTAGCCTGAATCTCCGCTCTTCCTTTTACATCCATTACTCCTAGTCCTTCCATCACATATCCTATTAAGAAGTCCTAACCAAGCCTTTCTGTAGCTCCCTTCAGGTACTGATAATCTGTTGTGAGGTCTCCCCTGAGCCTTCTCCTTTCCAAGCTGAACAACCCCAACTCCTTCAGCCTGTCTTTGTAAGGCAGTTGTTCCAGCCCTTTGATTATCTTTGCAAACCCCAACTGTTCAGTCTGGAAGCAATGCACAATGCTTACTAGTCATCTAACTTAGAAGTGAAGTCTTTATATCATGACAGGATGCACAATTTCTTTAAAAAAGTTATACCTTGATACAGAAGTCCATCAAAATTCCATGAAGGCAATAGCTTAAAACATTCAGCTTAAGTTTATGAATATTTTTCCTATGTCAAATATAAATAGGTGAAGAACATAACTGCTCATATCACAAGAGCATGACAAAGTATTCTGCAGTCCAAGAGAACAAAAGAGGATGACGATCATCTACCAGAAAAAAACACACTATTTTTAATTTCACAGACCTGAGTTCACTTGCTCCAAAGTCTAAAAAGAGCTGAATGCAGAGATTTCTGATCCATGGAGGTTTATTTTTAATCTTGGAATAACAGAAAGATAACAGGAGAAGAAAAGAGTGATAATGTGGTGTAAGAAGCCAAACAGGCCACAATAGATAACTGTAAAGAGCTTTAGCCTGTAGGAAACATCAACCCTGGAGGAAATAGCACAACAGCCTCTATCTGAAGTGCTTAATAAAAACATTAAAGGATAGGAACACAATACTTAATGTTAATAGAGCACTTTTAAGTCAGCAGTTACCAATGTGAGTGCAACTATTTGCTTCCCTATTTTCAGGAATCTTTCCAAAGGTAGGAGAACAAAAGACTAGGAAGTGTTTGCCATCAGAGCCTTGTCCAGATTGTTCGAGTGGTTTGTCCCATCTAGCTGCCAACATGAACACAACTGTGCTGCCCTCCTATTATTTATTTAAAAGCAATGTTTTATCCACCTCAGATGTTCCAAATTCCACTGACAGAAGTTCAGAAAGCATCAGCAATACTTATGTTCTCATCTGTTCAGTGCTTGAAACATACTGGAGCACTTCCTAATCCAACCCAAACCAGGAAGGCAGCTGAAAAATGGGATCAGAATGGGATGGACCTGATCAGCCTTCTAAAAAAATAAATTAATGGCTTAATTCCCTGTTGCTACTACTGCCTGATGGTGGCAAGTGCACACAAAATAGACTGCCTGCCTACAACCTACCCCCATCAAGGGAACATCTTGCCTCTTGCTGGCATCTCACTGTTCTCAGCTGCAGTAAAAGAGGGATATCTCAAGGCCAATCAATGCAGCCAGGATGTGCTGTTTAGGTTGATATTCCTACCTGAAGAAATAGCCCTCTCTGGCTTTTTCTCCACTAGGAGGACAGAGACTATGCCCTCCCAACATGCATTATCCTAAAGCCCACAGGTGCCAGCAATCCAAATAAACATGGAGCAATTAACAGAATTAACACAGCTTTAAATAGCTTGGCTCACCAGACGCAGACTCCTAGCAGGATTCTGTAAAATGTAAAGTTATCACAGATAAATCCATTAATCATCTGGTTCAGAGACTTGTTCTAGGTGCAGAACCCATTCCACTTCAAATGGAATTCAAATAAGAAACGCACTGATTTAACAGGAATGACCATGCCATTCTCATGCCCCTTTTTTAAATGCCCTTTTTCATCTCTACCACCTCTGTATTTCCTCTGCTTGCTAACACTACTACAGTAAGAAAGCTTTGCTGGCATCACTCACAGTTACCACTTGGGATGCTCAAACTGAGACTCCACCTGTCAGTGACTTCCACTCTGGCCAGAGCTTTCCAGGATGCAGTTGCTACTGTTCCATTGTGTGTCATCAGCCCCATGCAGCTCACATGCTCTCCCCTCCAGTCTTAAGTGTTCAAGTGCTAAGATTTGTGCTTAGGAAGCAGCAGCCTTTGAGTTTCCCCCCTTCTGGCAATATGAAGTCATGAGCAGCACAATAAGCAACATTCAGCAATCCTCCCAGCCTTCCCCTAAGACCTGTTCAAATAAACACCATTCATCTCCCTGTGCTACTACATCTATGTCTAGACAGCCAGAAGCAGCAGGGGTGAGGGAAAGGCCCTAACTCATCCTTGAGCTCTGATAGTGCTGTCTGTAACATCTCCACTTAGGCAACTGCAGCTCTAAGAGTAAAGAACTTGTTCCCTGCAGCAAGATGCTTCTTACACCTTCTGCACAGAAACTTTCAGTATCAAGTTTGTTCATTAATGCTTGCTCTGAAACATACACTCAATCTACATATACACTTTATTAGTCAGGCTTTGGTCATTAATTACTTCTGCAGATTTTGTTAAGAGTGCAATAACTTTAGGAGTTCAAGGCCACTGAACTGCTGACATGTGAATTATTCTTTAAATTAATTTGCCAACAAAATGTGTGCACTGGGGCTGCCTGCAAGCTGCTGAATGCCTACTGATAAGAGTTCCAGAGAGCAAGATAGTATATTGCAATAAGTGTGACCTTAACTAGAACCTGTATTTATTTAATTTGTAGACAGAGCTCTGGAAAAAAAAAAAAAAACCAAACTAAAACAAAGCCTGACAGTTTGTATTTCTACATTCTTTGTGGCTGTAGGATTCTAGAACCTTTGATATATGGATTTCATTTGAGAAAAAATTCTTGGAGCCTAATTATACAGATAATAAAATAATTTCTCCTCCATCTATGATTCTAGATAAAATAATTTCTCCTCCATCTAGGATTCTATCTCCTGTACCACCTTTCCTGAGAGGGTGACATCACTCTACTAAGTGTTAGTATGGGGACCATGAACAACAGAAAAATTACTTTACTTGGGCCTGTTTTGACCTAAGTTCTTAGTATAGATTTTCTTCTGCACTTGTGTGTAGGGTCAATTTCTCTCCAGTAGTTATTCCTGAGATAAGAGGCTGGAGGAGATCAGATCTTTCATGGTTACAGGATGGTGTGAGCATGTAAACTTATACATGGAAGTAAAACAATGCCATTCCTTCTGCCAGCACAGCAAAGGTCTCACAAGACAACAGAAGTTCTACCAAAACAAAAATATTTGTTTAAAAACAATCCTCCTCAAAATATTGCTTCTTTTTGCAGTCAAAATCCTAAATATATATGGGAAAGGTGCTTCATCTTCCAGATGTTCAGTTCAGAGAGCCTCCTAACTAACCTTGACTTGATGTCATGCCCCACACAGGATTTTCTTCCCTGTGTACCACAGTCTTGCAGGTTTTATGCCCAGACACCCATATTGGTGTTGGCAGCCATCAGGCAGTCTGGGAAGTGTCCTTTTGACCACCTATCTGTCCCTTCTGACTCTTAAGCTCCTATAACAAAACCAAGTGCAAGCCAGCCCAGGAACAAACCTTAGAAACATCACCTGATAAGAAAACACTACCATCTTCTCCTCCCTGTCCAAGATTCTCTCAGCGTTTTGTCTCCTGTCACATTGCTCTCAGTTTCCAAGAGCCTCCAAATCAATTCCCAGAAAACCATTTTTTCTTATTATCTTCAAACAGTAAGGCAAGAGCTGTGCTCAAAACACAATGTCTCCCAATGCACTGTGGTGTTAATATTTCTACAACAAGGGCACCCAAAATCATGATGAAGGCCTTGTGTTGGAAGTTCTGCAGATGTAGAGAAAAAATTCACATACAGCCTAAAACTACAGCAGAAAGCCGATCCACCATAGTAATATAATTGGAAATTGAAGAGTGAGAAGCAACCAAAAGCTTTAAAGGTCTGTGTATTTTGAAGTTTAGGAATCAGGGTCATTATCATCAGGGCTAATTGGGATGGCTCTGGCAGAAGACAGTAATAGGAAACCAAAATTAAGAACAACACACATTTTGAGGAGGGGAATCATACTCAAGAATTCAGCCATGCTTTTTCTGCTTCTGTGTAGTACAACTAAACCTTCCTTTTCTTTACCAAATACTGAATTCACTGGAGTGATAGAGATAGCAAACTGACTGGTTCAAATACAATAGAGCAGCTGGAGCAACAGCATCAAACCAACATATGTGGGCAATTAATGTCATTCATGTGGTGACATCGTCCACAGCCCATCAGTGAAATTCCCCACACTGTTTATCCCTTACCCTCCTCTCTCCTGCATTCCTGGGGGTCTGCTCTGAAAGGGGATCCTGGACAACCAAAAGCCTTTTGGACTACCTGGTCCCACAGTTAGGAAAAGGCTCTTAAAAATTGCTACCTCCTCTGTATTTTAGGCATTTTTCTATCTGCACCTTCAGCCTCCTCCCCAGCGTGATATTCCAACATAACAACCCCAAACATCCCCTACCAGAAATCACATCATCATTACCCATGCAAATAGGCTTGGAAAAGACCTGGCTTGCAGACAGCTTCCAAGATGTACACACACCAACTGGGCTCACTCACCAACCATTTGGAAATCTGGCTCCTAGCAGTGAAATTGCAGACTGAAACCATCTAAGCTCTCACAGCTTCCTCCCATCATGGCCAGATGGTGCCTGACCCCTGCAATAATTCCTGCTGGATTCTGCAAACCTCACTGCTTCCATCAAGCTGTTAGTACCAATCAACATCTTTCACAAGTGAGATTTTTAATAAAGCATTAACAGAAAAATATGGAAAATTCCATAAATTCTCTCATGCACATCCATTCTCTAAGGATCACCTTAGGCTCTTCTAAAGCACTTCCATCTGCACCATCTAAACACTGCTCCAAGTAAAACAAATTTTAGTGGCTAGCTCCCTAATAGGGCCCAGGGAATACTCTGATTCTCTTCCTTCCCTAGCGACTGGAAACTGAAATCCAGTTCTCCCTCTTTGCCTACCCAGTTGTATTTCCTACCCACTCTCCATCTCCATCCCTGAGATTCTCCAGGTCCATGCAAAACACAGTTGTTTGTACCTTTCATCTCCTACCTCTTTCTGACCATATAGGTGCCTCTAAAAACTAAAATATTTTTTCCTTTCCAGTTCCTTGTCCTTGTTTACCCACTCACTGGCTTAGAGCACTGTCACTCCTTCCCTGACATCCATTTAAAAACATTTCTGCTCACTTGCTCCAGTTTGTGCTTTTGTAGCTGCTCCTACCCCCACCTCTCTAGCTGGTTTTCCTCCATGACACAAAATATGTCAAAGCTTATTCCTCTAAAACAATTCATCTTAAGAATGAAGGTCCATAAAGCCTTAGATTTTATGCAAATACACTGTCCATGTTTGATGTCTGTGTGCTGCTTTATTTGTATACTCTGCCTTTTAAAATTTTCACTTGTATTTTCCAGTCAGGTTTACTGCAACACTGCCAGGATGACTATGGAGGAACATAAAATGAGCTACCAAATATTAAGTTGCCTTTAATTGTGATGAAAATGGGGGAAAACCCCAACCTGAAGTAGGCAATCAGACCTTGGATTTCTTAGCTTACAACTAAAAGCTTAAGCTCCTCCAGTATGAACTGGTGAGTCACTAAGTACCTTCTTGGACACAAGAGGGAAAATAACAAACATTAAAACATAACCTACAGGGACTGATTTATGAAATCATTGCCATGCCATGCAGAGAGCCAAGGAAAATGCCCTGTAGCCAGCTCTGGAACCAGAAACTGGCACAAAAGCCCTGCATTAACCCAGTTCTGCCTCTTCAAGGGTCAAAGCTGGCTGCCCCTGGGGTCAAGTGATCCCCATGGGCACTGGAGCTTTCACAGGCCAGCTTAGCTCATGGAACAGTTGAGGTTGGCAGGGACCTTTAAAGGTCCTCCAGTTCAACTTCCTTGCAATAAGCTGGGACATCTTCAACTAGATTAGGTTTCTCAGGGCCTGATACAACCTGACCTGAACTACTCACCTTCTAAAAAATATGTCTTCTTTATATCCAGCTTGAATCCCCCTCCTTTACACACTAAGAGGCTCCAGTGTCCCTGGAGCCTTCTGTTCTCCAGGCTGAACCAGCCCATTCCTCTCATTCTTAAGTGGTTCCTTGCATTTTTCTTCCTACAGAACATTATGAGGCTGGGACAGCAATGTAAGCAGCTCTTAGCACATTGTGCAAGCTAATAGAATACAAATGATTATATAAGTAATAAAGCTGCTGAAGATTTTCTTGTCACTGCTTGCACTGCTCCATTGCCTTGACTTAAAGCACACATAAAAATGGCCTCTGCTAAGTGTTATGTTCATAGCATCCATAAATAAAATGAAGATCCTGATGTAAAGAGACACTAAGAAGCTCTATCTTCTCTTGATTTCAAGCAAACCAGGATGCTCACAGCCTCTGAAAATCCGGCCCAGAAAGCCCTACAGATGAAAACACAGGGATCTCATCTCTGAATGATAGTTCATATTCAGCAGGGCAGTTTCATTTCCTATTTAAGATGCTCACATGCTCTTTACCAGCATATGTGCACCTCTTCAACTAATCCAGAAACCAAGCAGAAGAGCAGCTCCAGACTTTGACAGCCATTGCTCACATCAAAGGACTGGCACATCACATCTAATTCCTAACACTACAAGTGTAGGATGCCAACTTGCCAGGCAGAACAACATCAAGCTCAGTATTACTATTTCCACAACTCCTAGATGAAAACTCAGCTCTGCTGTTGCTCAATAATTAAAGGCTTTTTTCTTTAATGGCTATTTCCTCAGTGCGTAGAAGCTTACAAAGCTCCTCCCTTAGTGGTTAACAGCCTCACTACCATGGGGATTTTTTCTGTAATCCAAGCTCTACAAGCTCATGAGTTGATGCCTTTTGTCCACATGAATGACAAGTCTGTCCTTTCAGAGCTGTTGCAGTGTAAAACTCAGCATTAGGGAAAGACAGGGCAGGAAAAAGCAATGAATCCAAGACAACAAAAGGACACAAACTGAAAGAGTTACCTCTTTAAGGCATCCCATGAAGTTGTTGCTTACTGGAGAGCCAGGTAAATCAGCAGTACTGGGGCTCCCTCCCACATAAAAGAAGTCATCTGAGCCCAGCATGGTGTAGTCCTCTTGTGTGTAGCCCGTGGTGGTGAGGATGCCATCCACAGAGATTGTCACCTGTTCAAAGGACACAATGCACAAAGAAAATCCCAGCAATGACCTTACAGCCCTGAACAGGACAAGTCACCTCCCCTATATTTTTATGTCAGTTTTATCAAGGATTTTGTTGAGATTTGATACTTTTTTAATTTATTTTTTGGTACTTCAGCCAAGCTCCATTTTCTGGTCTGCTTCACCCACAATGGAAATCCTCCACAGCATCTGCTTCTCCCCTTTCTGGTGTATCAGCACCATCGGGCTGACCCTGCCACCTACTCATCGAGATGCTTTCCATCTCTTCAGGCCAGAAAATGGAATTGCCCTTGAAAGGTATTTCTCATATTAACTGATTTTATGATTAATTAGTATTTATTTTAATGATTACAGTTAGTTATGGTTGTTAGTTTTTAAAAACAAAAAAAGAAACAAACCACTAATGAAGACGAGGTTGGTATTTTTTATTTTTTTTTATGTTGCTTTTGCTCATGGCACACTGACAGTCATGCATTCGGGGAGGGAGGAGAGGGATCTCACTTCCAAAACGTTATGGACGTGCATGCCATGGGCCTGGAGATGCACACACCCACCACCCATCACCAAGGAAAAAAAAAAAGTAATAAAACAAAATATTACAAACTCATAATCAAAATATAAATGGGAAAGAAATCAACCACACAGCAAGTGTAAGAGAAGCAGAGATGAGAAAGAAAGGAAACACAAAGCATGCACACACTGCATGCAAATATATGTGGAATTTCAAAAGATGATGAGGGGGGGAAAAGATACAAAAGAGGGAGAGGGAAAAGGAAAATCAATTCACACAGGCATGCAATAAAAAATAAAAATACCAAACAAATGCCATAATAACGAGAAAAACAAAAACCAAACAGAAACATCCCCAAAACTTCTACGGTCAAACAAATGGAGGATGATGAAGGGGGATAGAGGGAGGAGGAGGAGGGAGAGGAACAAGTGGATTTGATGCATTTAGATGTTGTTAGTGGTTTACAGGGAGATGGAGGAAAAGAGATTGAGAGCAGGAGGAGAAGGGCGAGTCACCGGACGTGGACATGCCATGCAGAGTGTGTAGTGAAACAAACAACTGGCTGAGCTCCTGTCGGCCACGGCAGGTAGAGGTCAGAGAGAGAGAGAGAGAGAGAAAGAAAGAAGGAAGGGGGAGAAGAAGAGGAGAGAAAGAGAAGGGAGGGAAGCAGGGAAAAATCAGAAGAAAGAGGACAACTCCGGCCAGTTTGCCTGTAATAGCCGTTGCCACAACAAAAAGATGAACGAAAAAAGAGAGCCTTCACCACCACAGACTAGAGGCCCTGCAATGGTTCTCATCTAGAAACCTTCAGAGTAAAAAGCAAAAACAAAAAGGGGAGGAAAAAAAAATAAAAGGGAGGTGGGGGAAGCGAGGGGAAGAGGAACAATGAAAAGTGTGAAATCTAAACTCAAAAGCAAACTCAAAAACTAATTTACCACCATAATGGAAAAGAAGAACTGAAGCGCGAGGTGAAGTAAAAAAAACAATGAAAGAAATGTCCAAATCCCATTTCCAGAAGAGTTGTGTTAGTTGCTTTTGTTGCTCGTTTTTCCATTAAAAAAAAGAAGGAGGGGAAAAAAGAGAAAAAAAAGGAGGAAAAAAAAAGAGAAGAAAAAAAAAGAGAAGGAAAAAAAAAAGAGAAGAAAAAAAAAGAGAAGAAAAAAAGAGGAAAAAAAGAGAAGAAAAAAAAGTTAAGAAAAAAAAGTGTTTTCAATGAAATCAAAGGAAGAAGTAAGTATAAAAGGGGGGGGGAAGAGGGTGTAGGGGGAGGAAAGGGCAGGTAACACACGGCAAACCCAAAAAAAGAGACAATAAGAATGATATCTACCAGACAATGTAGTTTGTTTACCATAGCGTGTCCAATGCCTGAGTGCTTTGCGGAAAAGGGGGAAGAAAGGAAATTAAAAAATCGTGAACAGAACGATTGTTAATTAAAATAACTAAAAGCAAAGATGAGTCGTTAGGGTGTTAGTACATTAGTTGGTTAGTAAAAATGACACATTGCATGAATGGTCTAGTGTTAGTTTTTCAAAAAAAGCGTGGGGCACCTGAGACACACAAAGTGAGAAAGAGGACAATATGACCAGGACTCTATGGGGAACCATGTCAGCTAGACTGTAAAGAAGGGTACTACTGCCTAGTCTTTCCCACCCTGGAACTAGTCATTAATTTCAACTTTCATATACATTATATGGGACTGAAGAAAAATTAAAGCAGTGCAATACTTACTCTTCAATGGCCCATCAAGGTGCTTCCCTCAAACAAGAGCCATACCCTTAGGGATGTACACACACAGCACACAGTTTGCCTCTTCAGCACAAACCCAACCATGACTCCCTACCCACCACCACCCACCTACATTCCTGCTCCTCTTCCAAACCTCACTACCCTCAAGTGTTGCAGAGTATCACAAGCAGGCCAGAATTTCCTTTGACTGGAGGAGACAGATGAAGACAAGTCCAAGACTCTTGAGTCTTCCTTTCAAGTTTCCCAATCTGCAGGTTTCTTTAGAGTAGGTGAGATTGTGACTTTCAGGAGAAGCACACAAAAATACCTGTGTTTGGCTCATCTCTGTCATCCAAGAATACAGGAGTTGAATTTCTACTACTGTAGGAAGAAATGTGTCAAAGAATTGTGTAGGAAGAATTGTGCTGCTCATGTCAAGGGTGAAGAGAGAAGACTGACAAGATTTAGTGTTTCCTCTGATGTACTTCATCTATATTATGGAGGAGCTAAGAGAATTCACCAGGCTCAGTTGGGTTTAGTGTTAACTCTCCATATGTTAATCCCTCACAATGAATGCAGAAGGCAACTGTTCAAACCTATACATGGTTTTTAATTTAATTTTTAGCAGCCAGGTAACTCAGGATCTTCAAAGCATACTTTGCATAGGGACTAGCTTCAGTGTTTATAGGGAAGTGCAGCCTGTGAAGGCTCTGGGTCCTTGTTCCAGAGTGACTGAAGTTGGCAAGGGTTACCCTAAATAACAATAGCAACATCTCTGCTGTTTCACATAGAAAATACTTGCTTGCAAATTTCAGAGTTGGGCACTGACCAAGGAAATAAGTTTGTGAAAACTTCATGGCAATGAATATAATGTCCCAAGTACATTTTATTTGTCTACAGCAATGAAATAAAAACATTTCAGTACCTGGGTATGACGAGTGCAAATTCCTCAATTCCTTTTCTTCATCAAGGAAGTTTCAATGTCAATGACAAATACTCTAACTAAATCTATTTTTACAAACTAAAGATTTGGAGCATGGGACAAGGGAGGAAGAATAAAAAATGCTAAAAATGAGACAGTGTCAGTAGCAGATCTGAAGTCTGACCTTCAGTCTCTTCTCCTCCTCCTCCCATCATACCACACTGTCTCAAAATACGCTCTGAAAGCCCTGGTAAAATACATCCATAACCCTATTTCTAATAAAGTTTCTAACAAGGCAGAGAGGGGGCTTAGTTTTAACTAAAATAATAAGATAAACAAGGAGATGTGGTTTGACATTAAGAATCACTACTCAGGGGAACCTGTGGGTTCACTTGTTTGTCTCCAAGGAGATTAACTTAAAAAAAAACCAAACCAGCACTTAGTACTTTCATAGCTTAGCTACAAAAAATGTAACAATTCCAAAAAATACTGGGCAAAAGTCCAGCTATTTAACATTCTGCTCTAATTCTGGGAACAACTGAAAAATTATGCAAATCCTTCTCCCAACCACAAAAAGACCACAGAGCATCCTGAAGCAGTTCATTGCCCATTTACCTGGAATTCTTCTAGCTTTGGGTCATATTCTTGGAATTTTTAAATTATTAAGTTCACTGTAAAAAGATAGAACTTTATCTTCCATGAAATACTGTCAGAGAGTTACCAGGAGGCCTTCTGATTACTTTAATCAGGGGCAAAGTGTTTTTGTTGACTTTTTTGTTTGAGAGGGTTTATTTTCTAGAGAGCTTTAGTTTCTGAATCAGCGCCTCAAAATTGACTCAGAACTTGATGAGAAGTTAAACTGGCAGTATCCAGGCAAAAGATAACTCAAAAAAAATCCAGCCTCATTTATATTTACTGGTTCAATCATATTCTGTCCTGTCTATCTGTAGAATTGGACCCCAAAACACCTCTACTACTTGTCACTCCATGTCCTGGCAAACAGCCCCTCTCCAGCTTTCCTGTAGCCCCCTTAGGTACTGGGAGGCCACTGGGAGGTCTCCCCACAGCCTTTTCTTCCCCGGATGAACAACTCCAGCTCTCTCAGCCTGTCCTTGTAGCAGAGGTGAAAACATCCTCAGTGAATACAGCATGAGGACTAAATATTTGTAGAGCTGCTCAACTAGCAAAGGAGTCACTTACTCCCTAATTATCACCAATGTCCTGGTCGAATTGAAGACACAGAGACATAAAAATATTTCCATTTAACTCTGGAATAAAATAAATAAATAGTAAGCCACTGGCAGAAGGATTAGAAAAAGAAAATTAAAACTTCCCACTGACAACTTTGTCTGTGACCCTTTCTCAGTTTCTGCTTCTTCAAGATCCAAACCAATCGTGGCATGAAGCAAGGAAGCATTTTGCTTCAGGCACATTTTGCCATTCAAAAGTGATTTCCAGTAATGATTAACTGAGCTGACCAAGGTATTCAGAAACCAGTCATTCTGAAACCTTCTATAATTAAAAAAATACATCAAATAAAACTATACATTCTGACCCTTTCAAATCTACAAACCTCAACTAGCTCTGGACTATGTTTGAGCAAAATGGGATCATTAAGAGCCATCCACTGCATAAGAAATGAAATTTTCATCTGCTTATGAAGTATTGGAAATGGACTTTCATTGCCAAAAGCAATGTATTCTCATAGAATTTTGATATTAGGTATGTCTTCTGTGTCATAAAAGACACAGAGCATCCTGTAGAAGTACAGATTCACTCAGGAAAGACAATTAAGTCTCTTCAACCCCAAACCCAAATATTTAAAAGAAAGATGTGAAATCTCCAACTGTTTCTTAACCCTGGCACTGATTATCCTGTAATCACAGATACATTTTATCTTGGCTATCAGAAAATGTTAACCACAAAAGCTGTTTTCTCAGCAAGTGATGTTGTATAAACCCAAATAACGCTCTTAAGAGCTGTGTTAATATTCACATTAATGAACAAACATGCAAATCTTTGTTTTCACTAATTGACTGTAAAATCTTACTTCACAAGTTATTTCTGCTGCCTCGACCAATCAGCAAGACACTGAAGATTCCCTGTTCAGTGTAAACCTCATTCATCATGCAGTGCATGAGCCTTAGTGACTTGATATATTCAGCAGCTTTCAGAGCAAGGTAATTTAGTTTTATCTTATCTCCTTCTGTCTGAAATTTTATTTCAGGAGGATGGTTTCAGGAATTTAAGGCTAGCATGCTACCAAATATGTCACCTGATAGAGTTGTCTGCTTAGAAAAGCAGCACACAAATGTCCAAATTTACAGTGGAAAACCCAAAACTTTTCCAAAGTGGAACTGTAGGGTGCTGGCTTTACAGATCCTTCTACTTTTGCAGCCCTGACAGCCAACAGAAGGGTCTCACAGGCAGAGACAAAAGAATTAGAGTCTCATTATAGAAAGGAAGGGGGGAAATCAAAAAAAAGAAAAGAACAGAGAATCAAGCAGACTCAGACTCCAGCCAATTAATACCCAAGATATAAAGTTAAAGTAATAACACAGGTACCCGCCAGCCTCCACACTCACACACACAAAAGAATAGGAAATAAAAACCAAAAGACTTCCAGAATTAGAATAATGACACTGTGGCAATGGTTAAATCAATTAACAAAACTGAAAGGAAAAAAAAAAAGAGAGGTGTAGGAGCATTGGCTGTTGGAAAAAGACTGTGTTCCCACAGTAATTAAATGTAACAAGAATATTACTGATAAGATTGAATCATAATTAGGGAAACAAAATAAGAAAGAATAGAAAGAAAGAGAAAAGGAAAAGGGAGATGAAAGTAAAGCTATGTCACAAGTTTTTATAATTTAAAAAAAATTGTAAAAAAACCCAGAAAATTAAACAAATGGAAATGAAGATATCGCAACAGGGATATCTTCTAATCAACTAATGATTTTCACTCTGCTTTAGACACCAAGATCTAGAAAAGTGGGAAAAATTAGTGATTCCATTGAGCATCCCCATTCCTCCATTGCTCTCTCTCCCACCTGCTGGTCCCATCAAGACAGAAGAAAATTTCCCCCCTCCCTGCCATTTTCTCCCCTTCTCCATTACCTGCCGCAGGTTGCGTGTCACCTTAACGTCATGCCAGGCGTTGTCATTGAACTTGCCATTGACGGGTTCCACAATGGCCTCAAAGGCCCCAGAGCCCAGGTTAATGACCAGGGAGACTGCTCCATCCTTGAGGGCCAGGTTGACGTAGTCAGCAGACTTGCCCGTGTGCAGGATGAGCCCGTTGCGTTGCCACGTCTTGAAGGACAGGGTGATCTCATCGCTGCTGCTCTGGATGGGGTTCTGTGACAGGTCATAGCAAAGGTATTCGGAGCCACGGAACGTGGCCATGTTCTCATCTCGTGCTGGATAGGGAAAAAAAAAAAAAAAAGAAAGAAAAGAATTACTCAGCACTATGTTGAGAAAAAAATTTCTGAGCACTGTTAATGTTCTGCACAACTATGGATCATCTACAGAAAATAGGTGTATAGTAAATCCATTAAAATGTCTGTAATAGCTGTACAGCTCTTGGAACATGGTTATCAAGAGAACTAACAGCAACGCCCTTGATGCTGAAGAATTTTGGCACAGTGCTGGCAGTTTCACTCAGCACTGTCACCATAGGGACCATTCAAAAGCACGCAGGAAAAGTACATTTAAAGACACTGCTGTAAGACACTACTTTTTGGAAGAATGGTAGAAAACTTTGCTGTTTACAACATGACCAATATGATCACAGAATTACAGAATGACCCGGGTGGGAAGGGACCTCAAGGATCGTGTAGTTCCAACCCCCCTGCCCAGCGGGGCCACCAAACAAACACATTTACTAGATCAGGTTGCCCAGGGCCCCGTCCAACCTGGCCTTGAATACCTCCAAGGACGGGGCATCCACAACCTCCCTCGGCAGCCTGTTCCAGGACCTAACCACTCTTCTAGTAAAGAACTTCCCCCTAACATCCAACCTAAATCTTCCCTCCTTCAACTTGGATCCATTTCCCCTAGTCCTGCTATTGTCAGCCCTTTCAAAGAGTTTATTCCCTTCCTGGGTGTAGATGATGTGTTGTTCCAAAAGAAACCAACTTCTCGCAAAGATGATTATCTAGGTACATTACTAATATCATCTGAACTTATCTGCCAGGCAAAGAGTCCCTTTCTAGTTTTCCTGTAGCCCCTTCAGGCACTGGGACAGCCTTATCTTCTTCAGGCTGAACATCTCAGCCTGTCATAGGAGAGGTGCTCCAGCCCTTGCATCACCTTCTGTCAAAACCCACTCCATTCCACATGTATTCTGAAGCAATCCCCATCACACTGAGGTTTGGTTTGTGGAGCACAAATTCTGTTAACAATAAAAGCAAACTCTGCACTGCTTCAGAATTAATAACCACTCTAGTGCTGGGTAGGATTCACCTTATCAGAGTGGCTTGCTGTGCTCTGCACTGAAGAGCTGCTGCTGTCTGATAATCTAAGAATGATCTAACATCATGAAGCATCAGGCTCCTCTGCCAAAGCTGTTTGCATCAGAGATGGAGGCAGCAGAACAGCCATGAACTCCCTTGGACTTTTGTCAAAGAGCTCAACAAAGAAAACTGCATTTACTAGTCTTTTCTTCCTGCCATTTAACAGTTCTCTACAATTTCTGAAAATCCTACAAGCATTTTTTAAGAAAAAAAACTGCTTCCAAAGTTGTACTCTGACCTCAGTACTGTGATTAGAAGACAATCATCCACCACACTGGGAGAAAAAAAAACAAAAAAGAACATTAATTTAGTGCCTTCATGCCAGTGTGTCTATCTCTGCCTCCTTTCTATACTAAGTCTTAGAACATAAACAAAAAGACCTAAAGTTTTTAAAATCTGAGCTGTAGAAAATCTTTTGACCCAGCTCATAATGAATCCTGGGAAGAGTAAATTATACACATTAACCATGTGAACTAAAAAGAAAATAGGCTTAGAAGCTGTTCTGTATGATGAAGTGTGAGAGATCAAGGCATCAGTTCCCAAAGGATGGGAGGCCAATCCTCATGAATTCTCCTAAGGAGTAATTTAGTTCTGGGCAAAAGGGTGGCCCAGGAGGGGCAACTATAATAGTTCTCTATAGTTCTCAACAATATCACAGAAAAAATGAACAATTTAAGTTGCAAGTCACCTGTATCTGGTATTCCCTCTGAGGTTAGGGAGGAGAAACTGTACATCAAAATACAGAAAATACATCAGACAACACCTCTGAAGGACAAAAAATAAGTTTACTGTCTCCACCATCCTCCGAAAGAGTTGTTCACTGACTGAATGCTGAAACTCTGATGAAAGCCCTCAAAAGCAAAGCAGCTCATCCAGATTCGTGGTATTACAACAAAGCTGGACAGTTTAATAACAATCAGGCTGCTATTTTAAAGAGATGGTGACAGACTCCAGTAATGGCTAAACAGCAGATTACTGCATCCTCCATTAAGTTGTCCAAATCCTTTTGTTGCTTTCTAACCTTTGGGCAGGAAAAATAATACAACCAAACAGAGATGTTTCTTTTAAGTCTGATCATTCTTCAAACCACCTGATTGAATCAGTGACAGCACTAATCAAACTCTTCTATAAGGTCCCCTGCTTTGTCCCTCACATACACACCTTTCTCAAAATCAAGTATCTGTTTGAGAAGCCTTAAGAGCTTATCTAATTATTCAGACTGAGAAGAAACAACGCAAAAAGTTCTTCTCTGCACTAAGCACCATCTAAGCAATACCAACAATCAGACTGGCATGAGGGAAGGTTGATGGTCATAACATATATTACATTTATACTCCACAATTGTAATCTAAGTCATCTTGTAATTGTAATCTAAGTAATCTAATTGACATCTAAGTCATCTTAATATCATGAAATGACCAAACTGATTGCATTAATAGAAGCTAATTAAAAAATACTACTTCTATCTTCAAGGAAATGATGAGAATAAGTTTTCAGAAAAAAAGAAGTGACCCTAAAAATCAAAGGAAGAGTTTATAATGGGAAGATCAAGTGCTGAGCTACACTTCTTAAGTAAGAAAAGTAGTTTCCCAAATGATTACTAGCTTTAAAGCATTCTGGGTAATGTTAGATTTTTATGTGTCAGTTACTGTTTCCTCAGGCCCCTTGTACTTACTGATTGTATCTACATAATTTATCACATGTAAACAGAGAAAAATCACATTCACAACATGAGAAATCACAGAGGCAAGAATTTATGAAGGACAAAACTTCTCACCACATTTCAAAGATATAAAGAATAGCATCAGCAAAGGAGTCCAAAGAGACAATGAGATATGGCTATTTCAGTGCCAAAGCCAGATTTTGCACATAGCAAGCAGTTCTGATGTTACCCAAGCAGGTTTTCTTCTCACCAGTAAGAGCAAAGGAAGCATTAAGTCACACCAGAGAACATGAAGTACCTTGCATGAATTACACCTTCTCCTCCATAATCTGCTTTACTCATTATACTTAGAGCATAAAGGAAAATGCTCATTAAAAGGTCCTCAAATGTAAGCCTTGAAGAGATCAAGGAGACTTGGCCATGCAATGAATGTCTGTCTTTTTATCAGACCTGACTAATCTATTATTTCCCTGAGGTGCAAAGCCCTTAATGAAGGAGGAGAACTGTTTTCTGCAAAAATACCACGAAAGAACTCCAGAGCTGTGGGTGACCCTCTGGACTGCAAACCAATGGCCAGCACCAGCTCTGTAATGTGATAAATTTGGCAAAGGTATAAATCTCTCCTGATAAACTTGGCAAAGGTATAAAGCCATTTTGACATATCACTCTCACCACCAAGGACAGAACAAGAAGTCTGTTAGAAGGGCAACTGCTTTAAGATTTCTGCAGCATGCACTTATTAAATTAACAGTTGAAGTTCACACCACCTAAACAGAAGAAATCTCACAAAAACCAAAAGCTGCTTTGATTTTTTTCAACCTTGGAAGACTTTTCTCACTACACAGTTTTGCCCTTTCAACAAAATAGGGAAAAATCCCCAAATAATTAGATATCACAGAAAACATCCCAGTTAGTCCATGTGTCCAGCATGGACAGACATTTTTAAATATAGATAAATCAATAATATGACTCTTAGATTCCCTGCTGACTCCCTAAACCACCTTTTATGTGGGGAAATAGAAAACAGAAGGGTCTGAAGAGGAACCTGAAGAAGCTGGTAATCACCTACTAGCATCATGGATGGATACCTCAAAAGAGGAAAGGAGGTAGAAAAAAGAGATTTATGAGCTTAGAAAAATTCTAAGCTACTTTAATAAAAGATGAAATAATAAATAATTTGCTGTAACACCACACCAAAAATCAGAATTCATCAAATCTTTTAGCCAAAATGCTCTCATGGTAAAAAGCATTAGTAGTAAAATAATAAAAAGGAACAAGTAAGATAACATATGCCTACAAAAGATAACAGCATATGGTTGGTAACATCATTTTTTAAATTGCTCCCAGAGATTGATCTAAACAACAAAGTACAGGTGTAGCAGGCAGAAAGCAAGCACTTTATCGTCGACTTTGCCACTGATTTACTGTGCAACCTGAGGCACTTAATTAACCTCAGCTGCCTCCATCTGTACCACAAAGATAACAAAAATATAGGTTAAGTCCTTGAGACCTATGGGAAAAGAACACTCTGAGTTTAATAAAGCTTTTCTGCAAAACAAGAGAAGTTCCAGATCAGTGAGGAGAAGCCAGATGCCAATTTAGTGTCTGAGAAGAATACAGAAGGGCCTAGAGAACCCTCTCTCTACCTGCTTTCTGGTGTTTGCTGAGTACAACTCTCCTGGTTTGAGGTAAAAATGAACATGTTTCAATGGACCCAAAATTGACCATCAGAATTATCCCATCCCATCTGTCCCACACATAGTCCAAAAGCAGAGGGATCAAAGGGTCAGTCACCTAGGGATGACCCAGTCTGTCCATGTGCCCTTGATCCCTATCCAAGCTCTCCTGACTCCATATTCAGCATCCAGCTCCTGACCATCACTGATCCCAGTCTGGGAACTTCAGTGTCTGTTGGGGACTCAGTCATCATTCTGGGAGCTTGACAGATTTTTGCATACTTTGTATATCATCCATCTCTTTCCTTTTTTTATTATTAAATCATCTTTTATTAAATTAGCTCGGAATTTTTCTAAACTCATAAACCTCTTTTTTCCCCCTCCTCTTCTCTTTTGAGGTATCCATCATTTATTTATCCACCAAACTTTATACAACAAACAACTGCAGTGGTACCACTGGCAAAGACAAAGCAAACTCCAACTATCAGTCTGACTGTGCTTTTTCATTTATGCTCTGATAAAGTGGCAAGAGAGACAAAAAACACCCCACACTATGCTGGGACAATGTCTTCGTTAAACCAAAACTTAGTAATTTAGTTTTACAGTTCCTTAAAACCACATTTCTTAAAAAAACCAGAGCTCCGTTTTAAACTAGAAGCATGAAACATGATTATTTTGAAATGAATGATGCTGAATAAATTGATTTCAAAAAATAATTTGACTGCAACAATTTGATATATTCATAGAAATTCACAATTTGCTTTGGATGAACACAATTTCTCTTTGAACGATTTCACTCCTCTGTCTCTCAGCTCCCAGAAGAAGGAGGCTAAGCAAGGTGTTGCTACTGCTCTTATCAAGAGCTCATCTACCATGATGATCAAAAAGTTCTACCCCAGCCT
>VZTY01018610.1:2133-36832 GCA_013400935.1 Turnix velox
CTAGTCCCGGTAAACATCTTTGGAGGAAAACAATCTTGAGGAGGTGAAGGAAAACAATCTTGAGGAGGTGAAGGAAAACAACCTTGAGGAGGCGCCACTGTGGGCAAGAGACAAAACTAAGATGTAGCTGTGGGTAGGAGGTAATGGGGAGATGTAGTTTATTATCACTGACCAATGAAGGTGATGGGAAAGAGCTAGTTCATAGACACTGACCAATGGATAAGCATAGTTAATGTAAACTGTAACCTCTATATAAGTGAGCTATTTGGGCTAATAAAGGGAAGTTTTTTTATCACTCATATTGTGTAGCTTGTGGTTTCCCTCACCGGCTGGGCCCGCGCAGGACGTTACACTCAAGTTCATTTATCTTCACTTTATTAAAATGGAACAAAAAGGTATATGGCACAAAACTATTCATTATTTCATTGATTTTAAAACTCAAGTCAAAACTCCCACATAAAAATGGTGGAAAATTCCAAACAATGGTGTTCACCTTGGCATTCTTGAAGCAGATAATTTTGTACTTTGTAAATCATTATTTGTGGAAATCAGCCATAAGCTGAACAGCGATTTTCCAATCATGAACTAATGCTATGATTTCATATTATCTAATTGCCTTGAAATAATCCTTAAAGCTGAGGTTGTAGACACCAACAAAGAGGTATTTATTGACCTTGTAGCTTTTAAAAATCGGTGATGTTTTGTTTTGTCTTTGTGTGCTGAGATTTTTCTGAACTCTTTAGTGATCTTTTAGTTAACAGTTGTCATATAATAGATAAAGCTGAATGATCAGTCAGCCCTGGTTATAATCAGAATGTTTACCACAAGCATACTTTGGATTTGTACTTCTGCTTAGAGTTGGGTTGAAATAATATTGTAGCTTTCTTTTTTAACTATGGGGAAAAGTTAGATGCTAAAAGATCATTTGTATCAAAACAGATTTACAGAATTCATGTGTGGAATGTAACTAAATTTAGAAGTTTTTTTATTCTTAAATATTCAGGAATTCCATAGCCAAGTTCAGATATTTCTAGATTTGCTCTCAGGATAAATGAGGGCTTTCATCTGATACTTGAGTGTCAAGTAGTAATTTTCTTGAAGCTCAGCTTTCATTTGGTAACAACTGCACCTGACAGAATTTTGGGTGGTCTGACCGTGTTCAGGACATTTTGGCTGAATTGAGTAGCAAGGAAGTTACCTTTCCCATTTGAGCTGCTCTGCCTCTGACTTGAGTTTTGAGAAACACAAGAATTCCATTATCTCATCCTGCAATGCTGGGTTTGGGGTTTCTGCTGTGACTCTTTTTTTCCCAGCACTTTGAAATACCAGGCTCATGTTGTGCTTGCAAACAAAGAAAGTGAAGAAAAGTTTTCATCAACCTCTTCACATAAGGGTGCATTTCAAGCTTGTTTAATAAAAAGGCCTTGCAGTGCAAGTCCTCATCTGGCAAGATAATAGCCTGAGTTCGATATAATCATGGAATACCAATTCAGATTTTCCTGTCTTTTTCTTCTTTATCTTTTTCTTTTTCATTTTTTCTTCTTTTTCTTTTTTCTTTCTCTTCTTTCTCTTTTTTTTAATTCCCAAGAGGACTGAATATTTACCCTGTCACCAACAGGAAGATTTAACTACTTCGTGTTGGCTTGGAGGAAGCTGGTTCTCTTGTATTTATTTCAATCCTTTATCCTACAAATGAAGTATCCAGACAATGTGAAAACATCATCTGTATGTTTAGACAAATACTTTCTGCACATAAAAACTCCATGATAGTGGAAATCAAGCATACTTCACTAGCTTTAGAATAATGGAGCCATTGAATAATCTTCAAACCAGGATGAGCACAAAGAACAGTCTTGTTTTCTGAAGTTCCGTGCAAGGAAAAAGCTAGAGTCATGGCTGATGAGGTGTCTCAGAAATGTTAACAGTGTCAAGCAACTGGCAATTGGTTCTTGTGGCAGGAAACAGCAAAGGCAGCTCAGCACTACAAGCAGTCTTTTCTGGCCTTGCTGTTGTTGGATTTGTAGTTTCCTCCTTTTCACTCCTCATTGATTCTAAGTGAATTTGTTTTAGCCTCTGGAGAATACATATTATGTTTTTGTGTGGTCACTGCTCATTTGGTAAGAATGGTACTGGCTGATGTACACACAGCTCTTGGGAAAAAGTGAAATAGTTCACTGCTCACTTGGTTTATGCAGTCAGATTTCCTGCAGAAAAGTTTGGAACATACCACAGTAAAGAAGAAGAGGAATGGCCTATGCCATGAGGGGCAGTTAAAAACAAAGACAACAACTCTGCCTTTGGAGTCTGAAACACAAATTGCTGAGGGCTGCGGAAATACTGGAGAGAAGTATCACTATGCAGTTGCCCATTGCATTATATTGGCCATTGCATTATGTTGGCCATTGCTGGAGACAAAGAACTGCCCTTAGGTCTGAACCACTATGCCTGTTTTCATCTGCATCTGCTTTTATATATTGTCTATGTGAAAAAAACAACAAAGGGTATACTATTAAGAAATTCCATTGCATTGTGTTAGTTGTTAAGGAAAAACTACCCTTTTGAAATCAAAGGCCCCAGGCAAGGTTTTGACCAGTTTTGCATGTTGATACAGTTGGTGATGAACATTGGTATACATGTGGCATGAGCAGATCAGGATTACCTTCTATGGTCTTAGATTCTTGCCAGGAAAATGGCTTAATGAAATGAAATCCTTTTGTTTTCCTTGAAGCATTTATTTGGTTCTAGGTGATACTGTTTTAACACTGGAAGGTACTTAATTCCACTTTAATTTTCTGCCACGTAACATGTCATCTTTCCATGCATTTCAAGAAGGAACAGCAGGTAGTAAAACTTTGTGGCTGTCTGATGTGGAAGATTACTGAAGATACTTCTGTGCAACCCAGTTCTGTGCACTGACAACAGAACTGAGAAGATCCTGTTTATCATTGTATGTTCCTACGAAAAAATGTACCACTGACAAGTGCTCCATAATGGAATACTAAAAATGAGAAACTAGAAGGAAAAAAAAATAAACTGTGTGAACTTCTATTTTATATTTTTTAACTCAAAGGGTTATTTGAATGGAAGCTATGAGTAAGTCACACCAGGGGAGGGCTAGACAGGATAGTAGGAACTTTTTTTACACCAATAGTGTTATTAAGCATTGGAACAGGCTGCCCAGGGAAGTGTCTGAGGTTCCTGGAGGTATTTAAGAGATAGGTAGACACAGAGCTTAGAGATACGGTTTAGTGATGATGCTTATCAGAGTAAGGTTAATGGCTGGAATTAATGATCTGTAGGGTCCTTTCCAGACTAGGCAATCCTATGATTCTATGTTTAGTGATAATAACTCAAGCAAATAGATTTTTTGTATGCTGACCTCTCAAATGATAGCAGCCTTGCATTTCTTGGAGGGACTTGTCTTTGAAAATGAGGGTCACAAAGCTTGAGTTGTTGCTTATGGCTTCAAAAGAAATCAAAATGTATTTTTTTCAGATTGTGTGTTGGGTTTTCAACTTGCTGAGGGTATTAAAACATGGTCCTTACTACAGGAACATTGGGAGTGTGCAATTTGTTTCATGCAAAATTTGAGATGTCTGGGGAAATGTTAATTTTGGGTTTCCTGCTAAAAGACATGAGATTTATGTGGTTTTCCCCCATTTTGGATCCTAGTCAAAGTGTGGCCTGTCATTAAGGGCTTGGTTAACTCTCCCTGATTCCTTCTGGATATTGAATCTTCAGCCTTATGTTTGTAACACATTCTTTGGTTTTGGTTTTTGTTTTTTTTTTTACCTCTGGTTTAGATGCTATTCTTATGTTTTATTTTCAGTGCTGTGCAGTTCACCTGTTTTTTTTGTTGTTGTTTTTTTTTTTTTCCTATTCCACAACTTTAAATGAGAATGGATTAAGACACAGTCCATCCAAGTTGGCTAGTGTCAAACAGAAAAGTCTCTTACAGTGTTTCTTTCCTCTGGAACTTACTGACTGAAGACACAGAATGATGCAATGTATTAATCTTTTTTGGTTGCCTTCTGTATATCTGTAGGGATTCAGCTCCTCCAAGACTCTTGCTTGTTTCACTCTCCAATTTAAGATTATTTTCTTTATTTTCTTTCTGCTGCTGCCACAATGGCATGTTCATTAATCACTCCAACCAAAGGTGCTTGAAAGAAATGGTCTCTATCTGGTGACACAGTCCCAAAAACTTTTGCCTAACAGAACATGTACTTTTACAGAGCTTCTCCCCTGGATATTTTTGTGTGTCTGGGCAGAGAACCCACTGCAAGGTATAGCTGCTGTGGGGAGAACAATTTGACTGTAAGATAAGGAAAGTCGTCTAGACAGATCTGTCTCAGCACACCGGATAAGATTATTTTGCCTATGTTATGTTCCAATCATTTAATGCATGTTTATATTTTTAGTGGTGACATCCTATCTCTTCAAGGATTTTTATGAGAAGCAATCAGACTTCTCCAGCCTCACAACCTCCTGCAAACCATGATTTGTTTGGGATTTTAGGTCTTGTTCTCAGGACTGCTTGCCTCACAGGACCTTTTCTTTGGGTGGAGGAAGTATTTCCCTATTCCCACTGAAGAATTTTAATGAAGATAGATGAAGAATTTATGTTTATTCTGGGATCAGGTGATTTGAAATTTCAGGCTGTAGGGGCATTTGATGCAAGGTGTGTGTCAAAAAGATGAGGGGCTACATCAGGAATGCTAAATGCTATGTCAGTACCTTTCCTGGGATAGATTTGTGCAAACCAGCAAAGTAATCCCCAGATACCCACAAGGCTAGACTTGCAGGCTGTTTAACAGAGACCCTGAAATATGCTTTTACACATATCTCTTAGACAACTTTTTCACTTTTCCAGGCACATTTTTGTTGCATGCAGATAGTCTGCCAAGGAGTCTTAAGTTAGTGGAAGTAGAGACTATGTCCAGCAGCATTGTAGAAACCCTTGCTGGAAAGGGGTATAACTGAAGTCACCATGCTGAACTCTGATCACCTCTGAAATAAGCATACAGCAGAAAAAGATTTAGAGGAAGCAATAAAAATAGACTGCTGTTTGAGGCAGAGTCAGAAAGGTTAGGCTATTAGATGCTGTGAAGAAACAAACAAGAGATGATAGAGTAGGTATATGCAGAATTTTCCTCAGGTTCTGCAAAATCATGAGCTCAAGGGAGTTTCCAGTGAGGTTAAAATGGCAATACACCTCAAACTGATTGAATCTATCTCTCCAAAAAGCACACATACTTTCAGAATTCATTACTCAGACAGAAGTTGTAGGATTTGTCAAGTAAGAATTTTGGCTGCTGCCTTTAAGAGAAATAATATAACCTGGAAGAGGTTTTAAAACTTCTCATCCAGGATCAAATCAGATGCTGCCTACTTAGGATGAGGAAGATACTTCCCCTGGAATTACACCGTTAAGCATTCTCCGTTACAGGATTTTTTAACTTTTTATCTCTGTCTAGATGTAAGTGACAGCTTTTCCCTTGATGAACCACTGTTTGGTAACTGCTGGTCTATTCTGTTCTAAATTTAAATCTCCTTTTCAGATGTCTTAGACCCTCTTTGTCATACAGAAGCATAAGAAATGAGAGGAAATAGTTTCCCTGCTGATCTGAATATATAGCTACCAACATGATTAGAGCTGTGTGTGTAGAAGAGGCAGTTTTCTGGTAGTTTCTTTTCTCCAAAATATTATAAGCTGAATTCTGTTCACCCTGGATAACAAAAGCCCAACTGAAGCAACAGTCCCTAATTTAGTACCAGTGTATTTGTACGCTAAGAGCAATAAAACACTCCTACATTTTTGCTATGGTACTTATCATGAGTGAGCAAGCTGCTAGTTAATGGTAATGGCGTTACTGACTCACCCTTCCTGTCCGCTCTGACTTGGGGAGATAGAAAGTGGATGGGACATTGTCAGAACAGACAACTGCAGGTGAACGCCTCCTGATAACCCATTAATGGAGCATCGAGAAGTCATCAGTGCAGAAAGCAGAAAAATGCAATTAATCCTCTAAATATGAGAAAATATGCTGTCACTTTCCAGAAAATAACCCCAATCAACTGAAAATTGCTTCAGCCGCTTTTTTAAGCAGTAAAATGTTAAGTGGAGCCTTTCAGAAATGTTAGTTTCTTATCTGCTTTAAATGGTAAATATGAAAAAAAAAAAATCAGCACTGGTGAGCCTCCATCTTGGATGCTGTGTCTAATTTTGGGCTCCTTACCACAAAAAAGACATTGAGGTGCTGATGCAGGTCCAGAAAAGGACAACAGATCTGGTGAGGGGTCTAGAGTATAAGTCTCATGAGGGGTGTCTGAAGTAGCTGGGATTGCTTACCCTGAAGGAAATGAGGCTGAGGGGAAATCTTATGCTCTCTACAGGTACTTGAAGTTGTAGAGAGGTGGGAGCTGATTTTTTCTCCAAGTGACATGTGATAGGACAAGAAGAAATGGCCTCAAGTTGTGACAGGGGAGGGTTTGACTGGATATTAGGAAAGATTTTTACACTGAAAGAGTTATCAATCATTGTAACAAGCTGCCCAGGGAAGTGATTGAGGCACTGTCACAGGAAGTATTGAAGAGAAGGGTAGACATAGTGCTTAGAGTTATGATTTAATGATGATACTTCATAGAGTTAGGTTGATGGTTGGACTTGAAGACCTGAAAGGTCTCTTCCAACCAAGATGATTCCATGTCTCTATGAAGTCTTTGTGGTGCATTTTCCCTAAAATTCTTGGAAGGAAGAGTCTTGTTCACAAGGAAAGTATCCTCTTTTCCTTGAGTGTCTAAACCAGATGATCTCTGTTTGCCATCACAATGTTAGTAATGGCACACACCTTTTGGGCTGTATGGCAAAATTCAGGTAATGAGAATTGAGGTATGTGGTAAAGAAAAAGGCTTTGATTCACCAGTAAAGATGTATCACTGAGTGGTAAAATTATATGGGATTTTATCACTTATTTTATTAGGCAGATTAATTACAGAGTTGTAGCTATTGCCCCACAGTTAAATCACAGGGGTCTTACTTATTTTTTCATTCTCTTGCTTAGTCCTCTCTATACTTAAATCTCGCTCTCAGAGTGAATTTATTTTCCATTTGGAACATTAAAATGAACTCCCCTGAACCATTATGCTACTTGAAGAAGTGACATCTATTTAAAATACAGATATATTCCTTTGGGTTTTATGCACTCAATAACTCAGAATAGCTTCTGTTTACCACAGCACAGCTATCGTGGACTTAGTCATTCCCACAGAGGCTCTTTGTTACATTTGAAAAACACCGATTTTGAAATCAAAGGGTCTGGTTCTTATTTACATGACTGTGCCAAGAGGCCATATAGTGGTTGCAAATGACATTGCACAGACCTCCTGGTCTCAAGCAGGAGTTTTTCACAGCATCTCCCTGCTCAGACTTCCCACAGTGTGTGACCCTTTTTCTGGCCCAGGCTCAGCAGAGCCCTATGGTCCATTTCCCAGGGTGCCAGCTGAAGCCCACCCATAATCTATGAATTTCAGCTCTTTCAGCTCTTTTCTCTTGGTAGTGCCATGTGAATTTCTTTACATTCTTAATCTCATTTCCCTGTTACTATCTGATGATTTCTTTTTATTTTGCTGTGTCTCAATCTGTCACGATTTCATGTGTTTAGGTGCAATTGTATTACTTCATCACTTGAAAAGATGAATACATTTACCATTTTTCACATTCAGAGAAAGAGTTGCTTACCTGGTTTGTGCACTACGTTCCCGTGCCTTTCCAAGCAAAACATCCTCAGTGTGGAGTAGGACTTCTCCAAAAAGTGTTGAGATAGGTTGTTAGCTGTAACAGCAATTTTCTTTAATCAGTGGGAGTGTTTGCTGCTCCACCCACAACCTAGGAATAGATATGCATCTAGTCTGCAGCCTCTTGGAACATCCTTTACCTCTGATAGTTACTAAGGACTCCTTGAACTCAGCAAGTTCTAATAAGAGCACAGATACTATTAAGAAACATTTCTAGGTCATTTGTCTCAATGTTAACATGACGTTTGTGGTGGAGTGCTGCCTGCTTCTATCCCAGCATTTGCCACCTCACTATTGGTGTATCAGTAGTGCCTGTTTTCTCACTGACTTTAAAGGGGACTTAGAGCAACTGGCTCTTTTGTAGAGCATCAGTAAGATGAATTACAGTTGGAATGGTGGCAGGTACACCACCCTGTGAATGGTCCACCACACAGGGACCACAAGGCCAGCTCCACTTGTGGTCTTCTTCCACTTCTTTGGAGGATGTAAACACACACAAATATTGCTGGAGACCAAAAGGAAACTTGATTTTGTGTATTAGGTATTCCTTGTTATTAAAGAAATGAATAAATTTCATAGGATAAATGATGTAATCTGGCTTTCAGTTAAGATCTGTTTATATGGTGACAGTTTCCACTATATTGTCTTTCAGCTGTAATATTTTCTTTACTTTGCAGCCAACTTATTGAAGTAATTTCCCATTGAAGCTTTGAAACCTGTTATTTATGGCTCCAGTCTGTCACCCCCAGACAATATTCTGAGATGATGTAATACAGCTGTACACAGCATTTCTATATTTTTCTAAGCTTTGTTGATTTTCCCCCATACTTTTCCCTTTAAAAAAATATGGAAGATAGTATTTATTTTATCTTGTGCTACAATTCTCTGAGACGATACATGAAAGCTGATAGAAATTATCTTCTCTGTTTCATTTTTGAAGCTTTTAGATTAAATCATGTAGTGTGAAAGGCCTAAATAAGTTCTGATCAATTCAGCTGAGTGTATAAGCAAACTCGATACTTCTTTGTCTTTGTTCTATCTGGATCTGGGATTTCAAAGTGCTTTTGAGACTATTTTCACTCTTAGGAAGGGAAGTGACATTTTTTTAGCTTTCTTTAATGAATGAGTTCACAGTTAGCACAACAAATTAGATTCCTTTCCTCATTTGTGACTATTTTAAACATATACTTATCCTCCCACTGTTCCTGAAAGAGTTCTGTTTCTTGTAGATTCTCTAGCAAAAAAAAACTATGAAAACTGATGCAGCTCCTTAACCGGGCAGACAGTGGGCAGACCCTTTGAATAATGAATAAAGAAGGTTGATGTTTTTGAAGGTCATGTCTCCAAGGACATTTTGATAGAGTCCCTTTGGACATATTCTATGTACCAGCCATGGCATCCAGGTATCTTGGTAATCAGTGGAGAGGAATGGGCACTTCTCGGATGCATTTGATCTGCATTCAAGACAGAAGTATGAAAGAGGTGGATGGGTTGCATTCTGACTGTAAAAGGAAAATCAAGTGTCCTCTGCCTGGGAGTTTCTCTCATTTCCTTGTCCTGAAGTCAATCCCTGCCTGGTTCCCGGCATAGCTCAAAATTCTTAAGAGGTGCAGTGCCTACATACAGCTTTGTTGCAGCATCCAGAAGTAAGCGGGGTGTAATGTCCAGACATCCCACTTGGTAGGAATACGTGTTTTCCACTTTGCAACGAATCATTACAGGGCTGCTTTCACTGGTTTCATGGCTTCCTCCTTCACCCCATGCTTTGCACCATGGGGTGGCTTAAACATGGAGGTTGTCTTGCACTTAGATTCTTTGTAAATTTTTGCATGCATTACACTGCACTATTTTTCATCCCACCTGCCTCTGCTATTTTTTGTGAGTATTATCGTGTGATCTCCTGGACTTTGGAGATAGGTGTATGTAAAAACTCTCATCCTGAGTTTAGTCATTCTCATAAAACTATGAAGAGTTTCAGTATCTGAAGAATAAGAAGTAATGAAGAATATGAATACTGATTTGCAGAGTGCTATTTAATGCAAACTTTCCAAGTGTATCTTCTAGAGATTTAGTAAAGTCCAAAGTTATTTTTGATGACCATATACTTAAAAGGAAAATGTTCTCTTCTCTTGTGGTTGCTGGTATATTGATATGATGAGTTCTGGCAATTTAAGTTGCATCTGAAATTGTTTTCCTTCATTATGTTTGCTGGGAGGCCAGTAGGTCAGAGTGTTTTCAATGTGATTCCTCATTTTAACTGAGTTCTTTTGACTTCTGTTACTTGTAGCTTGTAAAATCATTCTGGTTAGTTTTTTTTAATTTACTTTGAATCTCTGAAATACTCCCAGCCTGTCTTACTTCATATGTAAATAATTTTTTTCTCCAATCATCCTTTTAGGGAAGTATCAGGAATATAATGCTTAACCTCTGTAGAATACCATCTCCTAAATGGAGAACTATTTTCTGTTTTGCAGAAAAAATAGCTACTCTACAGTTGCTTAACATCAGATGAAGTTGTACAGTTCTTCTAGCAACTTTTTTTCCTGACAGCATCAGAAGTAAAATAGTGGGTTTCATTCCTAGGAATTTCTCAAATGGGACAGTGATATTTTTCTTTCTCCTTCACATCTTTTATGGAGGGGGAAAAAAAAAATAATGCTCCTTCTCTAATTTTCAGTGCTTTCATTCGTAGTCCCTCATATTGATTTTACAGTACAGACTCTCTTGTTAATAAATATACTTGATAGAGATATTTGGCTAAAATATGGCATTAGCAAACAAAATGGTGTTCTTAGGATTTAGCAACTGGTTCATTAAATACAAATGTCCAATAGTTAAGTCATACTTTAAGCTATTTTACCGTAAACTCTGTTTTTTCTAATTGAGCTTTTGTTTGTTCTATCTGAATGTTTAATTAAAGCAGTCAGTTTTGGGTCTAGACAGGAGATACAGACAAGTTAAGAGGAACATACAAGTCCAAGCTAAGCTCAACTGCACCATGTTAATGACCAAGGCCAATGGGATGAGATTCAACAAGACCAAGTGCCACATCGGCTGGAGAGCCCAGAGAAACCCCATGTTGTGTTACAGGCTTGGGGCAGAGTGGCTGGAGAGCTGGCATGACCTGGGAGTACAGGTGGACTGCTGGCTGAATGTGAGCCAGCAGAGTGCCAAGGTGGCCAAGAAGGCAAATATCATCCTGGCCTGTGTCAGGAACCGGGTGGCCAGCAGAACTAGAGAAGAGTTTTTCCCCTTGTACTCAGTACTGTTGAGGCCCTGCATTGAGTACTGTATCCAGTTTTGGGCCCCTCACTACATAAAATACATTGTATCAAGTTCAGAGAAGGGCTATGAAGCTGGTGATTTGTCTGGAGAATAAATCTTATGAAGAGCAGCTGAGGTAGCAGGGATTATTTAGCCTGGAGAAAAGGAGATTGAGAGGAGACCTTATAACTCTCTACAATGCCCTTAAAGGAGGCTGTAGCAAGTCAGCCTCTTCTCTCAACAAATAAGTGGTATGGACAGGAGGAAACAGCCCCAGTTTGCTTGGGGGACTCTAGACTGGATATTAGGAAAAATCATTACACTGAAAAGCTTATTAAGCATTGGAACAGGATGCCTGTGGAAGTGATTGAGGCATCATCTCGCAGGTATTTAAGAGAAGAGTAGACATACTGCTTAGGGATATGGCTTAGTGAAGGTTTTTGTCAGTTTCAGGCTGATAGTTGGGCTAGATGATCTGAAAGGTCCCTTCCAACCTAAGCAATTCTATGATTACAGAGTGTGGCCAAGGTTCCCGTGATCTTACCACAGACAGAAAGGTTTGGGGATATTTCATAGCTCATATTTTGTTGGTCTGCAGGAAAGCTGCTAATGATGTCAACAGAAGCATCAATGCTGACAATGGTTTGGACTGGAATGGTAAAATAGCCTTGCCTTTTAAATTTTTTTTTCAGGTCAAGTGTTTTAGGGTAGTCAAGTTGTTGGATTATTGGTGTTGCAGAGATTTCTGCCGAAAAGAAGCTAAAAGAAGAGGGAAGAGAAATACAGTGTGGACGTTTGAACAAGAACTTCATCTTCCTATACAATTATGGGAGGACAACATGCCTGAGTACTAGTTCCTTACTCTGAGTTGTCCTTGGGAGTGACTTTCCCCTTTCCATTGACTGCCAAGGGAGATAGAGAGGCTGGTTTTCAAACATAGGCACATAAGTTGGGTACTGAAATTGGTAAGATGAGAATGATGAAAAAATAATAGGTTTTTTTCTTGTGAATTTGCCTGTAAGATCTGCTGGCCAGTAAATCCTTACTGACAGTGATGTTGATGAGAAATCATCAACTCCTGAGCAGGAGATAGGAGCTGACACCCTAGTGCCTCAAAATTCTTGGATACTGAGTTCACTGGAATTGGTATTTTACCCCTGTGGCAGAGTGCAACAAGATATATGCCCATCTTAGTCTTTCTGACCAGGCACTCTCTGACAACACTTTGGGCTGTGTAGGGAAAAGATGCTCCAACCCACAGTTTCAATTTACCCAGCTCACAGAGGGAATTCAATTATCTCCATTACTGCAGGGAAACACAGAGGTGGATGGAAGATGTTACTAAGAAATGAACATGGAAAGCAATTTGTCGTTTTCATGTCCAAATCTATGTGACAGTGGTACTCTCTTAATTGAAAGCTGTGTTTTCCAGAAAAGAGAAAAGAAAGTCTGTCTTTTTTACCCTGCAAAGTTCATTGTGGCTGCTACAGAAAACAGTCTTTGAAGAGACTTCAATGAATACTAAAGTCTGTTTTTACTAAGAGCTTCCTCCAATCTCTCACAATATAATTAAAGGGTTGTCTGTGTAACTGATTACTGTTAGCTGTTACTGGACATATTCTAGTATTTGCCTTAAGATATCACACACATAGATTTACCAGAATTTTTAACTCCAAGGAAAAGAGCTTGCTAAAGGCTTTGGATACATCTGAGGGCATGTCTGGACTGTTTGTGGTGTTAAAAATCCCTGACTTGGGTCTTTGTAGCTGGATAAGTGCAGAGGGACCAGAGTGATGCCAAGGGAGACACTAGCCTGGGTTCCAGAAGCTGAGTACCTGTACTACAACCTCCAAGGTGTCTTGTCTATTTTTTTTTAGGAAGCAATGTTGGAGGAACAGCTGCCCTTTCTCTGCCTCTAGATCTGGTGTTTTCAGGGTTGGTTTGGTGATCCCAGTGCCGAAATCCTCTTTTCTGAAGACATATTGTCTTAGGGCTTTTGATGTAAAACCATTGTGTAGGAGCTAAGAGAAAGTAGCTCATCAGGTTCTTGTTCTAAGAGATGGAAAAAAAATTTGAATGGAATTATCCAACAGCTTTAATATTTGGACTTGGCAGAAGGGAACTTGCTCACAGATCTTGCCAGAGTGGGTAAAGAAGGGTAAGACAGCTGGCATGAAAAGGTACACAGCAGATGGTCTACAAACTCCTCTGAACCTTCCCTCCTGAGTCACCCTCTAATCCTCCTGCAGCCACTGAACCCTGACTACTGTGTTAAAACAAATGCACCTGAGGAAGAGGGATCAGCTGCTGAGAGAGACTTCCTTTCCCTAATACTGTATTTGTACCTGCTGGTGCTGTTTTGGCTGTCCCAGCAAGGTGAGATAAATGAGGCACCTTCCCTATATCCCCATGAGATTAGTTGCTGGGGGAATGTGCTTTTTTCAAGCAATTTTTCCCTGAA
This sequence comes from Turnix velox, assembly GCA_013400935.1. Lineage (NCBI taxonomy): Eukaryota > Metazoa > Chordata > Aves > Charadriiformes > Turnicidae > Turnix > Turnix velox. The sequence goes on from VZTY01018610.1 coordinate 15,656, forward strand.
GTTGACTAGTATGAGTCAGCCAGATACAGAAAAGGGAGAGTGTGTGGGTGTGAGAGGTTTGCACAAGATTATTACACTCTCAATATTCTTTGTTTCTTGACATCCATCTGTAGTTTTCAGAGAATCCAAAAATTACCTTGGACGGGAAGCAAAGTGTAGCTCTTGAATGTTTGCTTTTCTGGTGTCTTTTCTTTCATGTTCAGAGGCACTTTTTGGGAAATATACTGAAGTGACTGCCTACAAAAAACATTGGAGATGTGATTTATATGCAGTGGATGGTTTGAGCCACTCCCTTGCATCACAGCTTTCCTACAGTGAGACAGGAATGGGTGTTTTCATCTTCTGTCTGGGGAAAACCCACCTCAAGTTGTTACTGTATTTTACAGAGGGAGAACTGTGTGGTTGGCTCAGAAGTCTTTGAGAAGGCTTTAAATAATATTAATAATTATTCAAAGGAGTCCACTGGGAACATAATGAGAAACAGCTTCTAAAAGTAGGAGACACATGAAGATACCACCTTACTGGGTTATCTGGCAAGACTGGCACAGATAGAAGGAGAATAATTAAGCTGGAGGGGAGACAGAGCAGAGTTCCGTGAAGGGGAAGGACCTATGGGACATGTTAGCAATTTAGCAGTAGTATGATGGCAAAAGAATAATGTTGCATGGCCAATACTAACAGGTAGTAATGGTGTAGGAAACTGGAAAAAGCTTCAAACTCTTGACCAGTTATTTAGGGGCACACTGAATGCCAGGACAAATGGGAAGTGATAGTGGAGAAATAGCCTGGAGTACGGAGTGATGGGGAAGCTACATGAAAGACGAAAAGGTTTAGAGCACAAAAGTAGGCAGGAGACAGGATGAGAAAATATGAGAAGATGGAAAAGATAGAAAAATTGACTTAAGAGTGGGTTATTTATTTTCAAAGAGGGAGAAGAAAGAATAAAAGCGGAAACAGTAGGAGCGAAGAAAGAGGCCAAAATCAGACAGAATTAGAAGAAAAGAGATTTTGTAAGAAAAGTATGGTTAAAGAAATGTTCTTGGAGATCAAACAGTAAGTAAATTTAGTGAAATCTTAGAAAGAAAAATGGGTGAGTGAAAAAGAATGTTGCAGAAGGAAGAATTAGTATCAGAAAAGGAGAACAAAGTCAAGAGAGAAGCTTTTATGCTCTAAGAAGCTTGATTCTGAGATGTTTTGGTATAAAATGTCTCTAAATGTCTCTTAAATGTCTCTTAAATGTCTCTAATACATATGGAACAGACAGCATCAGAGGAACTTTTGGGGACTATGTAAACTGACCAGCCTGATCCTAGAAGGCAATGGTGCTGTCTAGAAGCATTAAAATGGGAAAGGGAGATGGTAGCTGTTAATTGTCAGTCCCTGCAAGTGAGCCTCACTGACCTTTGCAGACTTCTGTGGGGCTTTTTACCAGATCTGTTCTGCCAATAAAAGGGCCAAAATTCAGTTTTTAAGGTAGAAAAAGAGTGTCTCAAACAACATCTGGGAACTTGGTGGAATCAGATAACTGCCTGGTCTTATCTTTATTTGAAAAGTGGGCTAAAGTCAATAGGCTTACTGGGAGGCACTGACCACACAGAAGGAAAAAGGAAAAGGACATAATAACAAAATAAATTTAAAGAGGAATCTGCACACCTCCAAAACATATAGGCTGCTGCAACCCTAATCACCTTGATGATGCTCTGCAGGACTTACACCAGTGAATCATTTTCTGTCTTGTATCACACACATTACTCCATGTGAGGTTTTGCAGGAGAGGCACTTCTTTGGTCCTTATGTGTGTGAAAGCAAAAAAAGCCCTGAAGGTTACAAAGACAGCACAAATACTCAGAAATCTCTGTGGTTTCACTATTACTAAACTTTCACAAATGAGGCATTTCCATTCTAGCATAACTCTGATTAGTTTTGTAACTCTGGTTCAAGAAAAACACACTTCTAATAGTCTAAAAGCATGCAGTTTAAAAAAGATGCCCACTTAAGAAGTAATTTCTGTCATTTGATATTTAACTGCTTCCTTTTTTCTCAGATTCCAGAGGACTGTTTGGGAGGAAAGGAAGTTTTGCCTTATCACATGGATGAAATTGTGGATTGAAAATAGCAAAGTACACCAGCTAAATTTAGCATTACCTTGCACTCAAATATGCTGCTGCTTATCTACTCATTTACTATGAAATAATACAGTTTAGTGTCATATATTTAGGGTTCACCTGCTTTTGATCTAACAGACCTCTCTTACTTGAGGCAAAAGAAAGATCTATTAAACACAGAAACAGATACCAGATGGCTCAGGATATTTGTCTTTTTTGAGGATAATGTTAGAGCATGGAGCCAAAACTTGGTTCAGAGGCTGCCCTGAGGCCTCTTGGGGTTACAATTTTTTTAAAAGCAGCCAATAACCCTTGCATCTAGAACAACAAAACTCACTTCCCTGACTCATCTTCCTGATAACAGTCACATCATCATTTTGAAAACAAACAAACCCAATGACCAAATCCAAACAATTTCCTTGAATGGACTGGCAGCTAGAGGTCGAGCTTTTGTTTTACCTTCTTGCTCTATAGTGACACTGAGATGTGCTGAGGAGGCACCCGAGAGGATGAAGGAAAGCACATGAGATAAAAATGGAGATAGGTGCTATCTTTTGGAACAAGTATCCTGTGCCGTTAAGCAAATCCTACTTTTATCACAGGGAACTTTTTCATTGCATTCCCCAGTTTGCATTCCAATACCCATTACATAAATAACTGTCATCCTCATTTTTGATACAAGATGTGTAAGCTCTTTAGGACTGTGCCTCATGATCTGGATGCCAAGTTCACTTACTCATGTTCTGTTCCACTTCCCTATGACTTCTCCTGTGACTATTTGGCTGTTACCCAGGTTTCTCTGTACTTCAGCTCATGACTTGTAAAGTAGGAGCCAGGGCTCTTGCTGACCAAAGGAAAAGTCATTAACCTTTATGAGGATCTTGCATGCCCAGACAATAAGGCTGTATCCAGAGAATTTAGAAGAACCCCACTGCATTCAATTCTGGAACCCTCAGCACAAGAAGGGCATTGACCTGCTGGAGATGGTCCAGAGGTGGGCCACAAGGATGATCAGAGGGCTGGAGCAGGCTGAGAGAGCGTTGGAGGTGTTCATTCTGGAAACAAGAGGGCTCCAGGGGAACCTCACAACAGCCAACCAATACCTGAATGGGGCCAACAGGAAAGCTAGGGAGGGGCTGTTTGTCAGGCTGTGTAGTGATAGGATGAGGGGCAATGACTGTAAACTAGAGTGGGGCAGGTTTACATTGGGCATTAAGAAAACGTTCTTCATCTTGAGGGTGCTGAGGTACTGGAACAGGTTGCTCAGAGAGGTGGTGGAGGCCCCATCCCTGGAGACATTCAAGGCCAGGCTTGATAAGACTCTGAGTAAGCAGACCTAATGCAAGATGTCCCTGCTCACTGCAAGAGGGGTTCAGCAAGGTGGCCTTTGGAGGTCCCTTCCAGCTCATCGCATTCTATGATTCTCTGATTCTAGGACCATTAGATTAAAGAGCTGGTATGTTGGGAAGGCCAGATACAGCTTTCTCTGACTAGGGATGTCCCTTTCATAAGGCATACGCATACATACCAAGCAATGAGAAAAGAGGTCTTTGGTTTCGCTCTATGAAAACAGTTAGATGAATTTATCAAGCGCTTTCAAAAAATTACAGAAAGGCTACTTTCTCTGTCTCCTGTGGTCCAACTGATAAATTTCTGAGCACTATAAAATGTACATGGTAGAGATATGGCAAGGTAGATATAGCAGAAGATGAGTATTAGATTAGGTACAATGTTTTGCGTAGTCCAGTGTACCTAAAAGGTCTTCTTTAACCAAAGAAAAAGATCCAATTTACTATAGGGAGATCAGTACATGTGTTGCTGGCATGTACAGCATGAGCTGCAACATCACAGGAAAGATTTAAGGCTCTCTGTAATCTGATCATGTTAGTATGATTTGCTCTTAGCCTTGGATAATGACCTGTTTTACAGAAGGATGCTGTGAAGAGACCTTTTTTTAACCCTATGCACTCACACATATAGAAGATGGCCACATTGCTTGAGGAGCAGAGTGATGATTCTCAAGATACTGATGTCTTTGCAGCATTTTTCTTTTCTAACTGATTTTTCTTTGAATTTAGAGTTCACAAGGTATGGCGAAAGAAGCACCAGTGGCACATCCTGAGTACAAAGGCATTACTTTTTAAGTGGCAGGTATTTCTCAAGGTATTTTAAGATCAAAATATTTTCAACACATGGTAAAATAATCAGAGGTGATGTTTTTCCTTTTTAGAAATTTTTGGTAGGGCCTGGCTATTTCTATAGCACTTCCTTTAGAATAGAACCAGTTCCACACAGAAAGAGATTTAAAAGAGAAGTTTGTCTCTTTTCTCAATGCCTGTCCTTTCTTCAGCTTCAGGAAGGGTTGCTTAGAACCCAACAATTTTGCAGGCAGTGTGAGCATTATGGCAGCATTGACAACAAGCTATGATATCATTATTCCTTGGGAGATATTTATTTTTAGGCTGTTTGTGTTCCCTTGCTGTGCACCTTCAGTCCCCACCTACACCTGCTGCTGTGTCTGCTCTGAGGGATGGAAAGATTGATTTTGTCTAATTTTACCACCCACTCTGAAGTGTTGGTTCATAACCTCTGCTGAGACTCTTCATGTCAGATTTTGTGAATGGCAAAGCTGCCTAAAAGTCAGCCTCTTAAATGTTGAGCCCCTTCCTTGTAGAAAATTTCTTACAGAAGAGTAAGCCTATCACCCTCTGAACTAACTGTACTAGCTGCTGGCTTAAATGATTTGTTTAATTTTCCTCTCTTCTATTCATACACACTCAGATTTTGAGATCTATCAGTGCAATTAAATGTTATAATTCTTATTCCTTCTCTGAGTTGTGAAATTGTTAATGCTGACAAATCAATATCCCAGGCATCTGTCTAGGAACACTCTGAAACTAAAATTAAAAAACTGGAGCTCCAGGTGCTTTTGCAGAACCTAAATATTTCTGCATCAGGAATCCACATTTCATATTTTGAGGTTGTTCCAAAGCCACCACAAAGACATGCTTTTCATTTTAGAAAACAAACTAATGGAAGGGGCTTTTTAGTAAAAAAATTAAAAATATTGAGTTTATTTAATAATTAAATAAAAAGGCAGAAGGCAAAGTATGTCTGTAGGATTTATCTGCATCCAGGACCTGCTTTGTTTCCCTCAGGAAACAGAAGTCCTGTTGTATTTCCTTAGAAACATACTCCATGCTGAGCAAAATAACATTTCAGCCTGGTAGGAGCTGCCTGTATGCATCTGTGCAGCCCAGGGAGATTCTCAACTCCAACAGTGCTGCTCCCTCTGTCTTGGCTTGTAGGACCCCAGGGTAAGATGCCTCTGGCACCCTGCTGCTATCCGACTGATGGCACCACAGGAATCCCCTTTCTTTCAATTTTTGAAAGTTGCCAGACATAAATAACCCTAGGATTGAATGAGAAGGGAGCTGAGCAAGTACTCAAAAGCATTATGATGAGGGCTGTTCAGGTTTGCCTTTCCCAAACTGAATTTGCTCAGTATCAGACAAGTTTGTTAGAACTGTCACAGGATGTTTAAAGGGCAAGCATTAGTCATGCTGGTGCAGAGCTGTGTGGTGAGACTAATATGAGGCTTGATTCATAACCTAGACTAACAGAGGATACTTTTCAATGGGAAGGTAAAAAGGGTCAATTCAACATGAAAGAGTACGTAACTCTTGACAACTGATTCCCTCATGCAGATAAATCTATTTGTGGTATATGAAACTGAATTAAGAGGACAGTGCCCATCATCACATGAAACAAAATGTGACTGGGTGTTGGTAGTTATCTCCAACAGGGGCAGAGTCTTCATACAGATGCTTTTGGCTTTATGGAAATTTTAAAGTAGATGAAGTTGGGAAAGATAGATAAAAAGCTCCACAGCTGGATTTGCTTTGCAGAGGAGGAATTCACACTAAAACTACTGCCCTGAACAAGAGATGAAAAATAAAAATGGCTTGTTTCAAAGCTCTAGTGTGAAAAATGCTGCAGCTTTTCCCCGTGCTTTGACCAGCTCTGCAATGAATGGTGACATTTGACTGGCTTCTCACTGTAAAGGGAAATTTAACACAACTGTGCTGGCTTCTTAAAGGTCAACTGTCCCTCTCTGACATTCCCTTCTTTACTAAGAGAGCTGGCATCACTGCATGTGGGAGCAGTCAGGGTCCTCTCAGGGTCTGCCCTCTAAATAGCCCTTGGTATTGTGCACTACTGCATGAGTCCATTAATGCATCCCTCTCGGATGCCTGTGATTTTAATTTAAAGATCATTTAAAGATCAAGCATACTTTTGTCCCATGCAAATCTGCATGTGCTCTCACTTCAAGTGAGGAAAATTCTTTGCATCAGAAATATACTAGGATTACAGAAAGACCTCGCAGGATCATAGAAATGTTAGTTGCAAAGGAGTCTAGCCTGACTTTCCACTTAAAGAAGACTATAATCAATGCTGGGTCACATCAGATGCAGCTTTGTACAGCCAAGTCTTGGAAGCCCTCAAGGCTACAGATACCACCATGTCTTGGAGTCATCATTCCGTGCTGCATTTCCCTCCCAAGAAATAAGCTCTTCATGCCAGAGGCAAGAAATCCCAGATCAGAAGAAGTGTCCAGGATGAATGGGATTTCTTCTTTGCCACATGTCTGGAATTCTGCATTTGGGCAACTCTCAGCTGACTGGTATGAGTTGTTGTCGCCTTTTAACCGTGTAAATTACAAACTTGATGTGAAGTTAGATGGCAAATTTAAAGCCTGCAAGGTTTTGTAGCAAACAAGTTAGCTGTGCAATGACATCATTAAACTATAGGGAGAACTTCTGTTTGTTTTTCATTGCATAAATAGGTGGGAGTCCTCGAAAGGGAGCCCTGAATGACTCATGAAATCACTTTGTGTAGTATGGAAAGAAGGCTTAGGGCTGTTCCAGTTTCTCTTGAGGGGAGAGGGAGGCATTTAGCTCTCTGACTCCTTCTCAAGCCTTTCACCAAGTCATTGTTTCCCTGTGGAACAGAAAGGTGGTTCTTCAAATAGATACCTAACCAGGACTTGGAATCTCAGCTCTCTCAATGGCTTCAATAGTTACCATATATCAGCTGAGCTTGGCATCACTGATATGTATGGCTGTGATCTTGTCATCTTCAGCTGTGAGGTGATGTGATCTAGATGATGTAGCTGATGCTGGGCAGCATTACTTTCCATGAAGGTGAGCTAAGGACACGCTGTGGTCCCACAGTTCACCTGCTGTGGGGAAAAGCTGGTAGCTCTACTGGCAGATTTACAGAAGTGCATTTTCTTTCTTGCCTGAGGTGGTACTGGAATGTTGCTTGCACTCACGCAGCTGAAATGCAAGAGATCTGCCTTTCAGAGGTAACTGAAAGGGTCTTGGTGAAGCTAATTTTGCAGAGTGCTATGTAGTTTGTAACCACTACCTAATGGAGAGCAGTCACTCAGCATAGTTCATAAAAAAGCTCCCTAAGTGCTTCATCTGATGTGGTGAAAAGAAAGAGAAAGGGAAGTGCATAAAGCAGCACAGATAACTACATAAATCTTCCCTGTTTGAGATGCAAAAATCTCCACAAGCTTTAGTTATTCTGTGTTTGCATCTACATAGTTGCTTCTGCTTCTTCATTGGGGAGGAAGTGCCAATCTTCTCCCTCTGCCTCTGACCCTGGGGGGTGTCTCTATATAGGAAGTGGTGTAAAATTCCTCATCTTCTGAGTTGTCAGACTAGTTCTTTCATGCATAAGACCTGCAAGTCTTATTATTTGTCAAAAGCAATGAGACCTGGGATTATTTAGCCTTCATAGAATTCAGAGTTTTCAACTTTATCTGTCGTTTGTGCTTTAATGCTCTGTGGATGGGCTCTGCCTGCTTCTGGAATCATGTGTGCAATTCCTGTTGACTTTAATAAAAACTGTACAGGGTATCTGAAGCAGAAGTAATTTCATTATATCGTTTTCCTTTCTGCCCCATATTGTTGTGTTCTGTAGCATCTGTTTAATAAACCTCTTTTTCCCACAGGGAAATCGCCTCAATTCACAGTGGGTTGATGACTGCAAGTCAACTTTCTTCATTCAAAACATTTTAGCTGAATATTTGGGTCATAGGCAGTGAGATCACAGCCATCATTTTGCTTTATGGACATAACCATTCCTTGGGACTGACCTCTGCTAACTCAGCTGTCACTTCCCTCAGTTGGCAGCTCTTTATGGGTATCCTCACTGGGCTGCTTTGTCACTCTGCCTCCAGTTTGCCATCAGACTCCATCACCACACAAAGGGGGTCCCTGGGAGCACCCCCATTATATATCTGCCCATTCTCCTTCTCCTACCCCATTCTGATATTCTGAACACTTAGGAATGCTGATTAACAACCCAAGAATAAATTTATGCCTTTGGCAAATAGGATCCATGCATATACCTGATGGAGGCCTACAAGAAAGCTGGGGAAGGACTGATTGCAAGGGCATGTAGCAATAGGACAAGGAACAGTGGTTTTCAACTAGAGCAGAGCAGATTTAGATTAGATATTAGGAGGGTGATAAGGCACTGGAACAGGTTGCCCGGAGAAGTAGTGGAGGCTCCATCCCTGGAGACATTCAAGGTTAGGCTTGATGAGGCTCTGAGCAACCTGATCTAGACCAGGATGTCCCTGCTCACTGCAGGAGGTTTGGAGTGGATGACCTTTGATGTTTCCTTCTATAATTCTGTCAGGAAATAAGAAGATGACCACAGAGTACAAGAAACCTTCTCAAAGGCAGGTGCTTGCTACCCTGGGTGTGAAGCAGTCTGTTTTTCAAAGCTTCACTAATGCTCACAATGAGCAAAGGTTCAGTTAGAAGGAGGCTGCCCTTCATATATAAGAAATCAATTGCTTTTTAATGTTAATTTATTTTGTGTGGAAATGTCATTCTAAGGGTGAGTGGCTGACAAAGTCTTTTCATCCTACATGACTAATCCAAACTCTGCCTACATCTGTTATGACTGAACATTTTATCAAAGCACAGTTGCAAAGTGACTTATGTTAAAAGAGCATAGGTGATTCAATTGAAATGCTAGTGACCTCATGGTGAAAGGTAATGCCACAGCTGACCTCAGTGAAGTAAAGAATTAGAGTGGGAGTGGATGTATCTTCTGGAATGAGACCTCCAGTAAAGGTCTTTGGGTATCCTGGCTGGGCAAACCAAAGGAACTTGTGCTGCCTGTAGTAACACCAGATCACTCGTGTAGTCAGCAAGATGGTGGTAATTCAGTGCCTTGTGTGCGTATTGCATTTGAACAAAATTATGAGAAAAAAAAAGGTACACTTCCAAACAGCTTACACTAGCCAAGGCAAGGGCAGGGATTGCACAGGAATGAGCCTGTGTCCTCTGTCAGCCAGCCCTGTTTAAGCTTGAGGTGCCTGCTTGTCCAGGCTGCTTGCACTCTTTCATCAGAGATTATGAAGCTATAGGAAACACAAGTCTTTCTCAGCTTCTGTACCAGCTACAAGACAGACAACTCAGAATACAGAAGGATTTGCTTTGCTGTATAAGAGTGGAATTTGTCTTTGCTTAGAAAAACATTTTATTTCAAAAAGGTGTATTTTGCTTTAACCTATGGGACAACTGAGATCTTTACTGAATGCTCTGCTTTGTCGTGGATGCTTCTTCATGTGCTTCTCAGAGGCTCTGTTCACAGCAAGTAATTTCCAGAGCTTTATCTAGTCTTCTACTCTTCTCCTTAACTCTCATAATGCTTTGACGCTGAGAAGTATTACTCAGTGCTTCTCCTGAAACTCTTCCTTAAAGGTATTCCAGCCCTTGGGTAGATTACCATGGGTCTTTTATCTACATAACAAAGGTGTCACCATGCATCTAAGCACCTATGACTCTATGTCAGCAAAGAGAGAAGTGACTTAAGGCTTCCTGTGTTTTCTACACAGCAAGAAAAGGCAATCTCGTGCATCAGAAGTATCTAGAATTGCTGGGATTTCACATGGAGTTTCCTCTCTGCTGCACGTTTTCTGCCGGTTTAAGTACTCTGATACTCACGCATGCGCTTGTGCAGATCTGTCACAGGAAGAGTTGAAGGAGTCAGTGGCTGTGTCTAAGCTGCGTCACCTCCTGTCTCTATTCCAAGTATTTTCCTCCAGCTAACTCACAGTTTAAACTCATAGTGAATGGACAAAATCTTGTAATCTACTGTAATCAATATGTACTGAGGAAGCAGGGCAACTTCTGTCCCTATTTAATCCCAGAGAGAGGGCAGGAGCCAGAGACAAGCTCCCAGGTGTCACCATTGCTAACAGCATAGACAAAAATAGGTGCTAACAGGGTACTCCCTAAAAGGAAGAAAAGATGTTGCACATATGTTCTTGCAGGGGAGGAGGCGGAGGATAGGAAGTATTACTACACTGCCACCACAATGCTGCGACACCCCAAAAAAACTCCCATGAGAGTCCCTGTGCTGTGAAGTCCAGAATAACTGCATGTGCGGCTCAAGATCGATGTCTATGGGTGGGACTGAATGGTGCCTCAGCCTAAAAAATCATCAGCACACACATTCAACTCTGTAAATGACAGTAAGCATTTCAGAGGTTAATGCTATCTTTCTTTCAAGACCATCTGGCCTTAAGATCTAGACCAGTCTTAGCTACAGCTCTGTATTGAGATGCTTATGTCAAGGATGCATTATCCCAAAGGAAGTCTCTAATGTGTCATAGTATTTTAGCGATGAAAAAATGACTATAGAACTTTGTCTAACATTTGATGTTGCTGAGAAACATGTTTGTCTAATTGCTGTCAGGAAAGCTCTTGATATGAAGGGGCAGTGGACTGAAACATCCATCGACTGGCACCTCAACTGTTTAGCTCAAATTTTAAAAATATGTTTTATAACCAAAATAAAGCCAGTGGTTTCCTAAATAATTTTCCCATCTGAGCAAGGGGTTCTGTTATCTCTGAGCCAGGGAAGCATTCAGTTGGTATTCATTCTGGATGGTGCAGTGATTCATAGATGTTACAAAAAAGAGGAAAAGCTCAAAGTAAGCAAATTAAGTTAAATTCACAAGAATCAGGCTGAGCTAGCTGCTTGATCACTGAGATGTGGATGTGTTGCTGTGTTACAGAATTGATGGATCCCAGCTTTAAACCTTCCACACACTCATAATTTCATAATTTCTGCAAACCAGAACCACAGGTGCCTTCTTTGTAATGGTTCCTGGTGGAGTTGCTAGGGAAGAGAGAACTCAGTGTACTGCTCGATGCTGCATTTAGGATCTTGCCTTATAATAAGCTGAACGGAAAATGGAGTCTTTTTATCTGCAGACCCTGAAGGCTTGAAGTCCACCTTAAAACAAATGTCTCGCTTTTGTGGCTCAGGCCACTTCCTGACTTGGTGTCCTCAAGAATCTCTATCTAGTAATTATATTGTATGAGTAAGATAATGGGACTTTTTTGTTATCATGAAGATCTGGGACCAGATGTGTTCTTTTTAATTGACTTCATATTAGGAACAGGACTCATGTCAATTTATCCCAGGCACTCATAATCTAACTTGGGGGTGACACTTAAAGGATGTGTCAGAAGCAAAGCATAGATTTGCATGAGATGCTTCTGTGAGGAAGAAGTGGAGGATGTGAAGACACCTTCATGGTGTGAGGTAGGGAAAGTCAGCATCCCCGCATTCTCTCATGCTCTGTGGGCAGCACAGAGTCCTCTTGCCAAGTCATCTCTGACCAGAAGCTGGCAGGACATGCTCACCAGCTTTTGTGACAGAAATTAATTTCCATATTGCTTCAAATGAGGTAACAACAAGCCCCTTCTTTGTCTAAAAGGTCACCAGGATGCTGAAAGCTGGCTGTGATTCTCAGAGAAGTGCGTGGTAGCCTTGTATGTTTGAATGCCCACTTGTATCCTGCACGTCCCTCAGCAGAGGCTGTATCCTGATATCTGTATCCACTTAGAACACCTACAGGCTACATGTCAAGTCCCTGCCAGCCTCCATGCCACCTCTACAGCTGAATCATTACAGGGCACATAGACAGAAGTTTGTAATAGATTAAGATGCTAACCAGAGATTCCTCCCTCTTCTAATGCACTTTCTGTTTCATTGAGGCAGAGTGAAACAAGGATTTGAACTTCCAGGAGAGAAGATATACAGAATTCTCCTCTGATTTTCCAGGAGCAGCTTCAGCTTCAGCAAATCCCAACTCCACTCTCAGGAGCCCAATGAGAGTGAGGAGCCAGCCAGACCAGTAAAACAGGAAATCTTTGGTCCTGCTGACCTGTTCTTTGTGATCACATGTCAAATATGTCTCTGTTTGCTAGACAGAGCCTTATGTTCCAGTGCCTCTTTGCTCCCCGTAGTAACGACAGAGAGCGGCAACTTTGAGCCTCCAGCGTCTTCAGAAGCAGCTCATGTTGACATGCCTTGTTTTGTGTAAAGTTCTGTGTGTATCATGGCTTATCTAGAGAGCTGAGCACAGGCAGCAGTTTTCAAGGCTAGTAGGCTTGCAGGACCACCTGTGACCCATGCAGTCAGGACTTGTAGATTTAGAAAACTAGCTTTAAACATGGAATATATTTTCTCACTACATGTGTACATTGTTATTGTGCTGTTGGATGATAATAACTTAATTCACTATAGTTTGTTGAATAGCTTTTTACATGGTTAGAATCTTGCCAATGCAACTGAAAAACACAGAAAGAACTTGGCCTGGGTTTGTGCAAGCTCAGGGGAGAATGAGTGCCCCTGTTCAGGAGAAGAGCCAAGTTAAGGTGGACTCCGAGCAGCAGAGCCCTGGAGAGTTGGACTTGTTCTTCCTGTTGTTACCACACATGTAAGAGATGAGCTAACAGCGACAGTTCATAGGAGTCCCATCTTTCCTAGTGATAGCCATACATTCATGCATAAATCTATGGCTCAGTCTTCAGCAGCAGTGAGGTTGAATTTCCACAACTTTTTAATAAAAGCAAAATGTGCAGCAGGATCATGACCCTTTGTTATTCCCTATAGTCTGCTGTCCAGGCAACTGCTTCTCTGATCTGTCTAGAGCTTGCTCTGACTATGGACCGACCACCTGTGACCCATGCAGTCGGTACATTGGTTAGCATAGATTTTACTCCTGATGCTTTTGCACCTGGGACAGAAAAACCTACATGACTGTTCAAGCTGAGGGCTTACTGGAAGAGGAACTGGGGTCCTAGTGCACACCAAGCTGAATATGTCAGCAGTGTGCCTGCACAGAGATAGATATTCACTGAACTTCATAACAAGACAAAAGCATATCTAAAGGGAAAACCAAGAGAAGAGACTAGTCCCTTCTACTTGGGGATGTTGTGTATCAATTACTGTGTCCAGTTTAGGGACCCCAGTGCAACTAAGACATTGAAAAGCTGGAGCAAGTCCATCTGAGGCCCCCTGAGATAGCCAGGGGGCTGAAATTACACTGGAAAAGACAAAACTAAGAAATGTTTTTCCATCCTAAAAGGGAACTGCACAGAACATGGAGGTAGGCAGTTCTCTGGGTAAAGAGGAAGGTGAAAACTAAGTTGAAGCAAAAGAAATTCTGATTAGACACAAGAAAAAAATTTTCTGTGTAAGTTGTCAAATACTGAAACAAATTGCTCGAAAAGACCACGGAATCTTTGTCTTTGAAGATGTTAAACACTTGACTAGAAGAGACCCTGAGACAGCTGATTTAACTTTGAAGATAGCCCTGGGGGGTGAAAAAAGGTCATTCTGGGGGCCACTTTAGCCTCCAATTCTACATGTTTTTTCCCTTTCCAATATCCCAGACAAACTCATGTGCTCTGTGTTGTGGAGTAGTGTATGTTTAGGCAAGCTGAGTGCAGATGCCTTGGAAAGCAGCATTCCCACAGTGTATGAGAGAAAAGGCCCCATTCATTTCTTCAAGAAGCTCCCCAGTGTGCTAAGGAAGGGGGAGCTTATGTCATCCTCTCCCTCATCCTCTTCACTGTAGTTCTCTAGCACAGTCTGACACTTACGTGCTGAGTTTAAAGGCAACATACAAACTTGTACTTATTTATTCTAGAAAAGTCATTTCAGACGTTGTATCTGGGTTCTGGGAGATCCAGCCATGATTCAATCTTCCAGCTTAGCTGATTTAGGTATCAAGAAGCCAACTGCATTGCTCATGTTCACACATCCATTGTGAGTCAGTAGCTTGGCTTAAAGCTGTAACTGCAAGCTCCTGGATGCCAGAGTTGTAGTCTATCACCTTATCCCTCCTTTTTGATATGACTTGACCCAGGTCTTAATGATGCTTTCAGAAACCATCCATAGCAGAGTGACCTGTAATTCCTTAAAACTGCACGATCCCAGCAACTGAAGAAACTACCCATGTCCTGCAGGCTTCCCAGGCACATGGGTTTGACCCAGGCAGGGTGTTTGTCCAAAGTGCACTGAAGTCTTGTTCTCCATAATGCTTTTGATACTGGACTAGCTTGCAGGGAGTGAGAGTGACATGATGCCCCTCACTGGTGGGATGCAGCAGACATTCGCTGCACAGGAAAGGAGTGATTGCCACTCCATCTGGGAGCAGGTCCCAGATTGGGTCTAGCAAGCTCAGTCCCCAATATTCGTGCTGGCTTGAGGATAACAGTTGCATCACAGATGTGACTCCACTTAAACTCCCAGATAAAGGTTTATCATTTTCAATCCTTCCACTGTGCTTTGTAACAGACTAGCTACACCCTTGAACATGATCTTTCCAGACATTCTACTTACCTGCACAACCCTGCAGAATTGTTCGAACATTTTGGTTTGGGCCATTATCTGAGGGCATTTCCTTTAGTCAGGAACAGTTTCAGGAAGAATTAAGGCTTATATCTGTGAAACACAACCTTAACCCCTATGTTTTCCTGAAGGCAACGTGTACTTTTTCTGAAGTAGAAGATCATTATGATTTCATTTGTCCAATCATGGATTTTTTGAAAATAGATTTAACATTTATTAAAATGAACACTGTGCAGCCAGACTTCCCTATGTCCTTTTCTGTTTCTGTTTGAGTGCTCAGAAGGGGATTGTCCTGCAGTAGTAGCTGGGGATAAGTTCAGAGTTGCACTCCTGGGGAAACCTCACTGCTGCAAACCCATATTGGATGCTGATGAGTTTGAGAAGTCATTTTACTGGAATGATCCCTGTGTTTAGCCACTGGTATTGCTCCATCCTCTATGGGCAAATAAGTTGATAGATGGTTAGGAAAGCCTTGCTTTGAGTTTTGTTTCACAGTCCAGACCCACAACAATAATCACATGCAGTTTCTCTTTCTTCTAGATTAGCAAGGTTTTGGAAAATAAAAAGCTTGCAGGTTGGCACAGTGAACATGGAACCAGCAGCTGTTTTCCTCCTATACAATTTTTCTTTTGAAATAGACTGCCAGAAGAGATGACCTTCTACCACGTCTTCTAAATCCTCCATTTACTAAGTTTAGTTGACTTTTAACCGAATCACATTCTTCAACCCTCCCTTAAATCATCCTCTTTCTGCACAGGCTGCTGTCTCCTTCTCTTATGAATGGCTGGTCCCCCTGATGATTAAACAACAAATATAATTTTCTCATAGACTGTGTAATTGCTGTGCAGCAATGGAAAGAATAGAATAAAATGGAGCTATGACTCAGTGCTTGGCAGACTGTGGAGAAGAGGGTTGTACGAGAAGTAATGAATATGCTAGGGATTTCTGTGCAGAAATTCAGTTTTTAAATACACACTTAGCTGATACAATTAATTAAAAGATAAAGTGCTTAAGTACTTGACTAATCTAACTGGGACAAGGGAATAAAGCAGTTTATGTTTCTCTAACAGTTCGCAAGTCAAAAAAGCTGTATCTACCACTATAGATAAATGCCTTGGCAAAATTCCGGTGATAACCCTGATTCCTAAGGCTTTCTAAGTCAGCTCTTTACCTTTCTATAGCATGGAGTTAGTTGATCTCTCTGATACTTTTATTCCTAAATCCACTTTTATTTCATTTCTCTCTCATTTCTAAGAACTGCCAGTCACATTTTTCCTCAGGTTTATATGCATAATTTCCATTGATTTCCATGGCAGTTGGAAATTTTGTAACTTAGAGAAATATGGTCCTCTTCATTTAAAAAAAAAAAAAAAAGCTTTTCTCTGAGAAAGCATTGTCCAGGTGGGACTTCCAAAGAAGTACTTTGTGAAATTTCTTTCTCAAAGTTAAAAACCTTCCTTTCTGAAATAAGGAGACAACAGACAACTATTGGCAGAAACACTTAACTTACTGTGTGACTTTATTACTAAAGAAATGAATACTTGTCTTATAAACCTTTCCCAGCCTGCATAAACCAAAAATGCCTCCAAGAAAGCAGATATTGGTGCTTTTCCTTTCCACAGAACCATGGCTAGAGTTGGTGCCTTTACAGCAGTAGATGAAAGCTAAGGTGAATCCCAGGGCAACAATAACCAAGAAGATCAGGATGTTGAGTTTAAACCAAGAAAAAACATGCTGCTGGTAAACTCTGTATGAGTGAGAATAAAACAGAGATTCTATGTTAGTCTGTGAGGAGGCAGATTAAATATCAGTAAATTCCTAGAGAAAAACTAGAATGGTAGACTTCATTTGCTATTAGAAGATACTTGCTGTTTGGGTAGCTGGATCTCTATGAGATGTCCTTTTCCTTGGTGTTCCCCAAGATACTGTGAGCTTGGGTAGTTTCCACTTGGATCACTCAAATGCCTTCTGTTTGCCCAATCACAAGTCCCTGTGTATCAAGCCAGTGGTTTGCGATGAGCACATTGCTCTTCTGGATCCACCACGGTCCCAGACTAAGCTTTGTGCAGCCATAGAAGGATATCGCCAGTCAAGGACATGGAGGAAAGGTAATTTGAAACAACTCCTCTTCTGACATGAGAGACTTGTGGCTCCTGAAAACCTTGTATATTGGGTCTGCTCCTTTATACCAAGGGCAGATGGGTCACCTCTGTGGTGGTGGCTGTAGTCATATTGCTTAACATAACCTGTATGGTTCATCTACTGCCTCTCTGGGCAATATGTTCCAATGTTTCACCACCCTCACTGTGAAAAATTTATACCCATATCTAGTCTAAATCCCCCTCTTAGTGTGAAACCTTTAATCCATGGGACCTGATCTAGCAGGGGGATTGGATTAAATCTCTCAAGGTCCCTTTCAATCCCTAACATTCTGTGATTGTCATATGACTACAGGTACTGAAAGGCTTCAGTAAGGTCATCCTGGAGCCTTCTCTTCTCCAGGCTAAACAACCCCTGTTCTCTCAGCCTGTCTTCATAAGAGAATCACTTTTGTGACCCTCCTCTGGACCTGCTTCAGCAGACCCCTTTCTGTCCTGTACTGAAGACACAAAAACTGGATTCACCACTCCAGGCAGGATCTCACAAGAGAAGAGAATAGGGGCAGAACTGCCTCCCTTGACCTCTCTCAGCCTGTCTTCATAAGAGAATCACTTTTGTGACCCTCCTCTGGACCTGCTTCAGCAGACCCCTTTCTGTCCTGTACTGAAGACACAAAAACTGGATTCACCACTCCAGGCAGGATCTCACAAGAGAAGAGAATAGGGGCAGAACTGCCTCCCTTGACCTCATGAGGCCATGTAATCATAGACTACCTCATCTGTTTCTTCCAATGTCTCTGCCTGCAACTGGAAGGATAGAGGAGAAAATAACCTGTTCCCTTACCTAAGGCTCTGAAATCTCTTTTGGTTGCCCTTGGACTATACATTGTAGCTTCATCACCACCCACATGAAAATGCTTTCATAGATAATAGTCTGAGAGCTGAGCCAGGCAAAGAAAGGTCTTAGTGATGTCCTTAACCCAGGCCCTAAGTTGGCAACAGATGAAAGTATCCAGACTTTTTTCTAGATCTTTTTCTTTCTCTATACTGAAATTTGGTGCTTGGAAAAGTTTTGGTACTGTGTTTGCCAACCACTGAATCTATTTGAATGAGGCAGCCTTTATTAATCTTCCAACTATTAGAACACCTCTGTAATCATTTTGCATTGGGTTGGCTTTGCTATTGCTGTAATGCTTGCAAGGACCCTGAAAAATACTGAGACACTGAAGGAGCATATTCACTCCTTATATTCATATTAACTCCCATGAGACATTCTGCATACTGTTTTCATATTTGTTATTTGTCTCATATTGACAGCTACGAGTGTGGCTTAATGGAGGAAGGAATTTATCTCTCTGAGATGGAGAACAGCCTCCTACATTCCTTTTGTCTTAGGAAACCAGTTAGAAGAAAAGAGTTCAGGCTTATGGAAATAGCATGATCTATAGTCATAGCTGTTTACTTATTATTCTCTGCATAAGCCCTTGTCAGGTGCACCATGAAAGGCACAGGGAAAGTCAGAATTTGCTGGAGAGTGTTTGTAACAGGACTGCATGTGTGGAAGGAGAAGTTACTAACATCTGTATGGGCATTGCCAAAGTTTTATAAGATGTTATGAATTGTCAGTCATTTTGATCTGGGATAAAGGAGTGGGAGGAGTGAGTGAGACTGGAATGGAATTGATGCTCTTGACTACAAATTTCCACCAAAACACATGCTTAAGTGGCCAAGGATGCATAGACATTGAAGGGGAAGAAGTCTTTCCTTCTCTAGTTTTCAACATTTCTGCACTGGCTCATAGAAATGCTGGTAGAACTACATTCATTGACAGTGCTGCAATAGCACCTTCTATTTTTACATTACAAACATGAATATTATCAATAAATGTGCAGCAGCTGGAGATCTTCTCAACATATAAAGAGGTTTATCTGTCTTCTTACTGAATGATGCACACTTATCTTTTAATTTCATTATAGTAATCTATAGTAAAATTTCACTACAATGAAATAAGTTTTAGTAGTTCTGATGTACATAGGTCTCTAAGTTTTAATGGTACTGATGTACATTGGTGTCTATGGCCAGCTTTGTCTTCCTCATTATTTGTTTTCCTTGTTATCTGCCTGTCAGCTATGATTTTTGCCAACAATAATTCTAGATACTGACCAAACACCGACAAAAATTCTGGAAAAAAACTCCAGTCCTTTGCCAAAAGCAGTGGCTTTCTTCCCCATGAAAGAGTTTGATCTCCAAGCTTATGTAAAAGAAGGCAAGTTCCAGTCCAATCCTTGGAAGTTCTAACAGAATATTTTTAGACCTCTGTGAGATGAAGAAAAACAAAAACCAAATCAAAAACCAAACAGTGAGAAATGACTGAAAAGAGAATTATTTCCTGGACTAGTATCTTCTGAGATAGTACAGGGAGTGGTACATATTGATCTTAACACCTACAATTTGGTAATTTCATTTGTTAATCTTGTTAACATGCTATTTTCACTCTTTTAATTTAATTTAAAAAGATAGATCTGACCTGACAATGGTCTCCATGGTGCTTGTAATCACACCTTCCTAAGCCCTGACACGCTGCTGTTTGTTATCACATTTTCTTGGGTTTCCTGTTGTTTTTTGAGCCATTTTTCACGACTGAATAAGAGCTGATAGGAGATAACATGCCAAACAAGGTTGCATGAGTTTTTGCTTTGAAAGCAACAGTAGTGGGAAAGCCATCATTTGGTAAGATTGCTGGGCAAAGGTTTCAGATAAGCATTTATTTAGCTGATAAAATGCGGGCTGGTCAGGAACTGAGCTGCTTGAAAATGTGAAGACCAGGCCAGAGCTGTTATATCTTTCAAAAACGCAAGCAAAATCCTTCCACTGATCTTCTGTTCCTTTCAGCCAGCATAGCAAGAAGTGACTTTACACTTTGGGACCTAATGTATTTACTTGTGTCACTGTTTATAAAACAAATCAAGCAAAAAGGGAGGGAAAAAAGATCTTTGTTAACCCTCACAGCCTTGCAGTTTTTCCTTGACTGATTACAAAGTTCTTTCCAAACACTAATTAATCATGCTAAAGGCTACATATGCTGATATTCTGTCAATTTTTAATGCCAAAATTTTTTGCTGCCAGCAGGCAAGAAGAAGTTAGTGAATAGAGAAGATTATATACAGAAATAATTCAGCTAGTAAAATAATGAGCAAGGCAAAAACAAGACCCACTGAGTGGAGCTAAGAGGAAATAAATAAAGAAAGGTGTTTTTTAGACAATGTCCAAAAGATTTCAGGTAGCATTATGGCTAAAATATTTTAATTACATAATAAATAAATAGATCCCCACCTGAAACATAATTAAATTTAAGTAAACTAGTCAGAAAAGAGAACTCATCATTAATAGTGTAGAAATTGCCAGTGTAAAGTTTCTTAGTAAAATACATAGTGAAATGCAAATTAACAGGGTGGCTTTGACTCTTGATCAATATCTGAGATAGTCTGAAAACCTATGGAATTCTTGGGTCATAGGAAAATTCGGATTGGAAAGTTTGTCTGGCAGTCCTCTTGTCCAATCCCTCACTCAAAGAACAGCTGTGCTGCTGAGAGCCTGATCTGGCTCAGTTTTGAATAGCTCCAAAAAAGGAGGTGCCACCACTTCTTCAATATTCTCTCCAATATTTTCCCATCCTCACCTTTTCCTGAAATCTGAATGCAGTTTTTAATTTTGCATTTCCTGCATGTTGCCTCTTGTCTCATTGCTGTACAACTCTGAGAAGAGTTTGTCTCTGTTTTCTTCATAGAATCATAGAATCATAGAATAGTTTGGGTTGGAAGGGAACTTAAAGATTATCAAGTTCCAACCCCCCTGCCATAGGCAGGGACACCTCCCACTAGATCAGGCTGCTCAGTGCCATGTCAGGCCTGGTCTTGAACACCTCCAGAGAGGGGGCATCCATAACCTCTCTCGGCAACCTGTTCCAGTGTTTCACTACCTTCACTGTAAAGAATTTCTTTCTTATGTTGAGTCTAAATCTACCCCCTTCCAATTTACATCCACTGTTTCTGGTCCTCCCATCTGATACCATGCCTTTCTGTAGGCCTTCCCCTGCCTTTCTGTAGGACCCCCTCAGGCATTGATAAGTTACTACAAGGTCCCCCGCCGAGCCTTCTCTTCTCCAGGCTGAACAACCCCAACTTCTTTAGCCTGTCTTCATAAGGCAGTTGCTCCAGCCCTTTGACCATCTT